>JARQOD010000004.1:82392062-82433296 GCA_033576555.1 Oophaga sylvatica | reverse complement strand
AAAAAAAAATAAAATAATAAAGCAATTTTTTACCTCCCCGATGCACAGTCAGGTCCCACGCTGTAATCCATCAGAAAGGGTTAACCAGCTTTCAGCCAGCAGCGCAGCTAATGCTTGCCGCTGAGCTGAAAGCTCCTGAATGAATGATTTTCCCTCTCCCGGCGACAGGAGAAAAAAGTGATTACTGTGTGAAGCTTAAATTGATTGCTTCCCATTGTAATCAGTTCACTTCAGGTCACCCGGAGACACCGCACAGCTTAGTGTGTCAGAGGGGTCCCCACTGACCTAAAGGGGAACTGATTTCTGTGGGAAGCTATCAATTAAGCTTCCCACAGTAATCACTCCTCTCCTGCCCCTGGAGAGGGAAGCATTCATTCAGGAGCTTTCAGCTGAGCAGACAGCATTAGCTGAAACTGCTTGGCTGAAAGTAGTTAACCCTTTGTGAGGTTTCAGCGGGGGACGTGACAGAGGAGATCAAGGGCTTTGCAAGGATTAAGAGTTAATAAAAAAGAATGTCAAAAAAATGTGTTTTTATTTCATTAAAAATTATTTATTTTTAAATTGTGTGGGTTTTTTATTTTACTTCATAGGATTAAATTAATTGATAGTTATTAATTGACAGCTCTCAATTATTAACCGGTTTTAAAGTCACCTTTCAATAGCAAGGTGGCTTTAACCCTTTAAATTAACCCATTCTCCACCGTACGGGCAATGGTAATAGACGGTCAAAGTGCCAGAAAGGGCACATCTTTAATTTATGATTTTGCCTTTTTGGGTGGCTGGGGGCAGATCTTAGTAGCCGGGGAGGGGCACAAAATAAATGGCCCTCCCTAGGCTATAATTATTCCCCCCACTCGCTAGCTTTGTCTGTCTGGTTGAGAAAATACAGCGGGAGCCCACGCATTTTTTTACAATGAAATTTACACCTTTAATTAACCCCCTACATGTTGTGAATTTTTGCACACAGCCACTCATGTAATTGTTAGTGAAAACCATATATCAAACTACATGAAATGACATGGTTAACGTATGTAAACCACGTGTCATTTCATGTCGGGTCTTTTAATTTCACAAAAGCCGCAATTGAATTAAACGGCTATTATAGCATGTAGAAAATGCAGAACTATAAAAAAAATTATATAATATATAATATATTATATATTATTGTGTGTCACAATGACATGTATATATTTATATATATACAGTACAGACAAAAGTTTGGACAGACCTCATCAAAGATTTTTCTGTATTTTCATGACAATGAAAATTGTAGAATCACACTGAAGCATAAAAACTATGAATTAACACATGTGGAATTATACATTACACTTTAAAAAAGTGTGAAACAACTGAAAATATGTCTTTATTCTAGGTTCTTCAAAGTAGCCACCTTTTGCATTGATTACTGCTTTGCACGCAGAAAAGGTGAACGACTGGACTCTACATGCCTGGTTCCCACCGTGAAGCATGGAGGACGTTGTGTGATGGTGTGGGGGTGCTTTGCTGGTGACACTGTTAGAGATTTATTCAAAATTGAAGCGGTGAGCGGTCCAGCTCACCCCAAACCATCTCGATTGCGTTCAGGTCTGGTGACTGTGGAGGCCAGGTCATCTGGCGTAGCACCACAACACTCTCCTTCTTGGTCAAATAGCCCTTACACAGCCTGGAGGTGTGTTTGGGATCATTGTCCTGTTGAAAAATAAATGATGGTCCAACTAAACGCAAACCGGATGGAATAGCATGCACTGCAAGATGCTGTGGTAGCCATGCTGGTTCAGTATGCCTTCAATTTTGAATAAATCCCCAACAGTGTCACCAGCAAAACACCCCCACACCATCACACCTCCTCCTCCATGCTTCACGGTGGGAACCAGGCATGTAGAGTCCATCCATTCACCTTTTCTGCATGCAAAGCAGTAATCAAAGCAAAGGGTGGCTACTTTGAAGAACCTAGAATATAAGACATATTTTCAGTTGTTTCACACTTTTTTGTAAAGTGTAATGTATAATTCCACATTTTGTTAATTCATAGTTTTGATGCCTTCAGTGTGATTCTACAATTTTCATAGCCATGAAAATACAGAAAAATCTTTGAATGAGAAGGTGTGTCCAAACTTTTGGTCTGTACTGTATATGTATTATATGTGTATATATGTAGTATTTTGTGAGCTGTCAGTGTGATTTTACAGTAGCCGGGGATGATTTGCCGGCTTTTCAAAGGACACTGGTGCGTATAAATCGGACAGCACTCGCATGGTGCGAGTGCTGTCCGAATTTTTATCGCATCCATTGACTTGCATTAGCGATTATCATGCCAAAATCGCTGCAAATCGCAGCATGCTGCAATTTTCTTCTCAGGGCTCATACTCACTTGAGCCGAAAACGGACGATTTCAAGCCGATAAAAAATCGGATTGAAATCGGACCAGTGTTATTCAATAGGTGACATCTCATTTGCGATTTTTTTTCTCAGCCAAAATCGGTCTGAGAAAAAAATCGCATATATCTATATATATATAATTATTTTCTTTTGGTGTATTTTTTTTTTTTTAAATGTGATTTTAACATGAGTTTTTACATACAGAGAACTGCTCTGTGTCAAACGTCATCTTTAAATCGCATTGCATACGAAGATCAAACGGATGGAAAACTGAGGGTGCAATTAAAAATCGCATATTTTTCAAACTACATGAAATGACATGGTTAACTGTATTTAAACCAAGTGTCATTTCATGTCGGATTCTGTAATTAAAGCCGGCAATTGAATTAGCGCCTATTCTGCTATGTTTAAGTGTATGACCTCTCTCTATATATATATATATATATATATATATAATTATTTGCTTTTGTGTACAGTTTTTTTTTACAATGTGATTATAACATGATTTTTTACATAGAGAGAACTGCTATATATAAAATGTCATGTTTACATCGCATTGCATACGGTTGCAAAACGGATGGAAAACTGAGGGTACAATTAAAAATCGCTTATAAATCGCATGACAATCGCATACCAATTGCATAGAATCTGACCGTTTTTTACATCCGGAAAACGGGCCGTTTTGGTATCTCGCAAATGGGTATGTACCCTATATATGTGATATATGTGTATTATATGTGTATATATCTGTTCTTTCTTTTGTGATTTTAAAACTGTAATTTGGATACATTATATGTCGGTTTTGCAAGCTGGCGAGAAAATCTCGCAGTACGGATGCCATACGGATGACACACGGATATTTGCATCCTCGCATAGCACACGGATGACATACGTATCACTGTTCAGGGGACTTTTCGGCATATTACGGCCATATAATAAGGTCCAATTTTTATACGGTGTGCGTGACTCCGGCCATAGACAGATAGATAGATAGATAGATAGATAGATAGATAGATAGATAGATAGATAGATAGATAGATAGATAGATAGATAGATAGATAGATAGATAGATAATAGATAGATAATAGATAAATAGCTATATAATAGATAGGTAGATAGATAAAGATAGATAGATAATAGAAAGATAGATAATAGATAAATAGATGATAGATTGACATACATAATAGATAGACAGATAGATAGAAGATAGATAGATAGATAGATAATAGATAAATAGATAATAGCTAGATAGATAATAGATAAATAGATGATAGATAGATAAATAGATGATAAATAGATAGATAGATAGAAGAAGATAGATAGATGACAGATAGATAGAAAGATAGATAGATAGAAGATAGATAGATAGAAAATAAATAGATAATAGATAGAATGGTACATAAATAGTTAAAGACCCACGCGCTCGCGCACACACTCAAAATCTTCATGCAATAGCGTAAATTTTTTAAAAAATGAGAAAAAAATGGTGTGGGCTCACGCTCAATTTTCTGCGCCAGAGGGGGAAAGCCGACAGCTCAGGCCAATATTTCTAGCCTGGGAAGAGGTTAATACCCATGGAGCTTCCCAGGCTTTGACTATCAGCCCGCAGCTAGCCTTTACTGGCTATTAAAATAGGGGGACCCACAAAAAAATGACGTGGGGTCCCCCAGTAATCTAAAGCCAAAAAGGCTACGCAGACAGCTTTGGGCCGATATTCATAGCCTAGGAAGGGGCCATAGAAATTGGCGCACCCCCCTGGTTAAAAATACCAGCACCCAGCCACCCAGAATTGGCGCATGTTCTGTATATTATGTGTTATATGTATGTTCTGTATATTATGTTTTGTATGTTAAATATGTATGTTCTGTATGTTATGTGTTATATGTATGTTCTGTGTTGTATGTTATATGTATGTTCTGTGTTGTATGTTATATGTATGCTCTGTATGTTATGTGTTATATGTATGTACTGTATGTTATGTGTTGTATGTTATATGTATGTTCTGTATGTTATGTGTTATATGTTATATGTATGTTCTGTGTTGTATGTTATATGTATGCTCTGTATGTTATGTGTTATATGTATGTACTGTATGTTATGTGTTGTATGTTATATGTATGTTCTGTATGTTATGTGTTGTATGTTATATGTATGTTCTGTGTTGTATGTTATATGCATGCTCTGTATGTTATGTGTTATATGTATGTTCTGTATGTTATGTGTTATATGTTATATGTATGTTCTGTATGTCATGTGTTATATGTATGTACTGTATGCTATGTGTTGTATGTTATATGTATGTTCTGTGTTGTATGTTATATGTATGCTCTGTATGTTATGTGTTATATGTATGTTCTGTATGTTATGTGTTATATGTTATATGTATGTTCTGTATGTCATGTGTTATATGTATGTACTGTATGCTATGTGTTGTATGTTATATGTATGTTATGTGTTGTATGTTATATGTATGTTCTGTATGTTATGTGTTATATGTTATATGTATGTTCTGTATGTTATGTGTTATATGTATGTACTGTATGTTATGTGTTGTATGTTATATGTATGTTATGTGTTGTATGTTATATGTATGTTATGTGTTGTATGTTATATGTATGCTCTGTATGTTATGTGTTATATGTATCTACTGTATGTTCTGTGTTGTATGTTATATGTAAAGTACAGACCAAAAGTTTGGACACACCTCGTTCAAAGATTTTTCTGTATTTTCATGGCTATGAAAATTGTAGAATCACACTGAAGGCATCAAAATTATGAATTAACACATGTGGAATTATACATTACACTTTACAAAAAAGTGTGAAACAACTGAAAATATGTCTTTTTGCTTTGATTACTGCTTTGCACGCAGAAAAGGTGAATCGATGGACTCTACATGCCTGGTTCCCACCGTGAAGAATGGAGGAGGAGGTGTGATGGTGTGATGATGTGGGGGTGCTTTGCTGGTGACACTGTTGGGGATTTATTCAAAATTGAAGGTATAGTGAACCAGAATGGCTAACACAGCATCTTGCAGCGTCAATGCTATTCCATCCGGTTTGCGTTTAGTTGGACCATCATTTATTTTTCAACAGGACAATGATCCCAAACACACCTCCAGGCTGTGTAAGGACTATTTGACCAAGAAGGAGAGTGTTGGGGTGCTACGCCAGATGACCTGGCCTCCACAGTCACCAGACCTGAACCCAATCGAAATGGTTTGGGGTGAGCTGGACCGTTCACCGCTTCAATTTTGAATAAATCCCCAACAGTGTCACCAGCAAAGCACCCCCACACCATCACACCTCCTCCTCCATGCTTCACGGTGGGAACTAGGCATGTAGAGTCCAGCCGTTCACCTTTTCTGCGTGCAAAGCAGTAATTAAAGCAAAAGGTGGCTACTTTGAAGAACCTAGAATATAATACATATTTTCAGTTGTTTCACACTTTTTTGTAAAGTGTAATGTATAATTCCACATGTGTTAATTCATAGTTTTGATGCCTTCAGTGTGATTCTACAATTTTCATAGTCATGTAAATACAGAAAAATCTTTGAATGAGAAGGTGTGTTCAAACTTTTGGTCTGTACTGTATGTACTGTATGTTATGTGTTATATGCATGTTCTGTATATTATGTGTCATATGTATGTTCTGTATGTTATATGTTATATGTATGTACTGTATGTTATGTGTTGTATGTTATATGTATGTTATGTGTTGTATGTTATATGTATGTGCTGTATGTTATGTGTTGTATGTATGTTCTGTGTTGTATGTTATATGTATGTACTGTATGTTACGTGTTATATGTATGTTCTGTCTGTTTTGTGTTATATGTATGTTATGTGTTGTATGTTATGTGTATGTTCTATGTTATATGTTCTGTATGTTGTGTATGTAATGTATTGTTTTTGGACATTCAACACATTAGCCGGATGATGGGACTACTACTGTCCCATCATTGGCTAATGTGTCACTCACTGACAGTGTATAAGGCATAGCCTTGGGACTTGTAGTCCCATCGGACTATGCCTGCATATACATACACAGCCTCGCGCGCGCGCACACACAGACTCACAGTGCAGCAGGCATAGCCGGATGGGACTTGTATTCCCATTGGATGATGCCTGCATACACGCACACACAGACTGACAGTGTAGCAGGCATAGCCGGATGGGACCTGTAGTCCCATCAGATGATGCCTGCAAACACACACACAAAGCTGGGTGGCCCGCTCAGCCAAAGGCGGGGGATTTGAATCCCGCGACGCTCATTGGCTGAGCTGGCGGGCGGCTCAGCCAATGATGCAGCTTGGGCGGGGAATCTGCAGCTGCGAAACCCGGCCCGACTTTTTTTAAAATTTGGTCGCCGAGCATTCGGCCGACTGGACGCCAGGGTCGGGTTTCGTTTCATGAAACCCGACTTTGGAGAAAATCGGTGGTTTTTGAAAATGAACGACCTGTTCGCTCACTCTAGTAGGGAGATATTTAATAGAACGGATGTAGAGATTTAATAGAAGGTAGGGAAGGAGGGTGGGTGAAAGGCAGGCAGGTACCTGGGTGTTCTCATCATTGGAAGTACATGCTGCAGCTCTCTGCTATTTTCCACTTAAAATATCTAATATTTTTCTAGCTGTTGTGTGACTGATACAATCTGGCTAGAGATAATCGTACCTGACAATTTAGCAGGGGCAATAAACTTAATTACTCCACATTTGGAGTGTGTCAGCAAAACGATTGAAAAAAAATCATAATTTTCTATTGTTGTAAGGGTACTTGTGAAAAATAAAGACAGTATTTTTTGGTTTTAAAAGCATAACGCATTCAAGATGAGAAAGGATGACGTTAAGGGACATGTATGTGGTGGTGTCCACCAAGTCAGTGTGACAGATCCAAAGGTGACTGTATCTCTTTCTTTTTCTTTGGTCAGAGCGCTACACCACTAGTGAACCAAGACAAGTGCGAGGATGTTGTGGGTTGGGCACCACAAAGTCTTCCGCACTGAGCAGTCTCAGTAGCCAAGAGGCTGGGCCTCTGAATCCTCAACCTGGTCCTTCTTTGTCTCACCATCAAGAGTCCCAGGAGACACATGACTCACAACGCTGGCCATTCTGAAGAACTGTTTATATTCCTTTGTAATTTATCAGGCCTCTCAAAGTGCACCATTAAAGAGGGTCATGAGAAGGTGAAGTGCAGTGATGCCCAAATATTTGAGCATCCACAGCAAGAAGAAATGCACATTGGGGAAGGTCAATTGATGTCTGAAGAGGTGGAGGATAATCATGAGGCACAGTTGTCATCCGGTCAGACTCAAATCGTAGCTCATAAAAAGGATCAGATTGAGGAATTGGAAGCCAACGTGGTTGCTGATGAGCCACTGATCGAACCTGACACAGTGACATGCCTAGCGAGCACAGCAGTGCAGAGAGGAGTGGATCCATAGCAAGAAAACAGGCAAGAATAGGTAGTGGTTTGCCCACAGGAAGAACTCAGTCAACTGTTTCACAGAGCCTCCCCACTCGGCCAGATAACAGGCCAAGAACGCGCTGTTCCCCTGCATGGCGGGTTTTTTTTAAAGTCCTTCAGGTAAAACAACTGTAATTTGTAGCATCTGCCAAACCAAGCTAAGAGGCAAGAACTCTGCCAACCTTAGCACCACCAGCATGCAAAAGCACATGGCAGCCAAGCTCCCCAGTAGGTGAGTGGAACACCTGGGTACCAAATCTTTGTCTGAGGGTGAAACCACTGCCCCTTCCCCTGTATTACTGTCTTCCCAATCTGCTGATTGTGAAGCATATGCTGATGCCTCCTGCCCACAACCAGCTTTTGCACACACACAACAGTCAGCAGCTACATCCACTTTGTTGCCCCAAAGCCACATTCAGTTGTCCCTGCCCCAGACATTTTCTAGAAAGCAGAAATATCCAGCCACCCACCCACAGGCCCAAATGCTAAACACCCACATTGCCAGATTGATAGTCCTGGAAATGTTGCCATTTCGACTTGTGGGAACAGAGTCTTTCCATGACCTCTTTGCGCTGGCAGCCCTGTGGTACTCGATTCCCAGCCGCCACTATTTTTCCTGGTGTGCCATCCCTGCATTACATAAGCACGTGCTACACAATATTGGCCAGTTTCTGTATATTTTAAGCATGTCTAAAAGACTGGGGTAATGCACTACACAGACATATTCAGGCCGCAGCCTTATACATATTGGAACATGGTCATTGCCATGCTAAGGCCTTTACCTGAGCTCTGCAACGCTGCCTGTCACCTGAGTAATATACTCCACAAACTTCATCACTCTCTGTGACATATCCTGTAATTACTCCATTGCTGCTCAAAACCATGAAAAAGATACATTCTGTCTGGTAGTGTAGTTTCCAGAAAAAGTGTGTAGGCTTGTGAAGATTGTTAGAGATGGGCGAACGCGAACAGTAAAGTTCGGCGTCCGTACTGAACACCTACTGTTCGGGCATGGACACTAAACAAGGACTTCACCTGGAAGTAAGTGTTACTGTTGGGTTCAGCTGCTCAAATACTGGGTGTTTGTCGTGCTGTCATGTGCATGACTGCGTGGCAAACACCACTTCTGATCGGTGGTGAAATCATCCCCGCCGGTCAGAGAGCCTCGGTTCCCACGCTGTCAGAAAAGACAGCGTGAGCACACAGCTGCGATCAGAGGTATAAAGTTTACCTCAGGTGATTGGTGTCAGCTGATGGGACTACTGCTCCCAACATCTGACACCTGCAGCCACTAATAACAGTGAGAGCAGGAATGGCGGATGGGAGTATTCATCTGCTGTTCCTGCGCTGTAAATAAATAATTTTAAAAAAATGGCGTGGGTTCCCCTTTACTTTTGTTAACCAGCCAGGCAAAACTCACAGCTGAGTGCTGCAACCCTCAGCTTTCAGCTTCAGCAAGGCTAGTTATGAAGAATAGAGGGGTCCCCTCTCTGTTTATTTAATTATTTAATGAAATAATTAAAAAAACGGCATGAGTTCCCACCATTTTTGACAACCAGCCTTGCTAAAGCAGACAGCTGGGAGCTGGTATTCTCAGGCTGGTAAGGGGCCAAGGATATTTCCCCCCGCCTTAAAATAGCAGCCCACAGCTGGCCAGAAAAGGTAATTCTATTAGATGCACCAATTCTGGAGCTTTGCCCAGCTCTTCTGACTTGCAGTGGCAAGTGGGATGATAGTTGGGGGGGTTGATGTTACCTTTGTATTGTCAGGTGACAGCAAGTCCCAAGGTTAGTAAAGGAGAGGCGTCAATAAAACACCCCCATTTCTAATCCCAAAGTCACATTGCAAGAAAATACAGACACCCAGAAGAAAGTCCTCTAATTGAAAGAATGACACATACTTCTTTAATAATCTTATTAATAACCATAATTAAACCATACTTATGACCTCACCTAATTCCATCGAAGTCCTCAACCTCCTGTAATAAAACTAAAATAAAAACACAACAACATACCATACCTGTCAGTTGTTCTGTCCCACACCGTAATCCATGTCTGGGGATAAACAGTTTTCAACCTGGACGGTGCCAAGATGCGACCGTCCAGGCTGAGAACCGCTGGTGACTGAGCAGCTGCGAGTGCGGCCTCAGTGACTGATGGTGACGTCATCAAAGTTACGTCCGGTCACTGAGGCTCCGTTCCCAGCCGGGCTGAACTGCGGTGACCTCGGCGAGATCCCCGCTAGCAGTGTGAGTTTTTCTCACGGTGCTAACGAGGATCTCACAGAGGTCACCACAGTTCAGCCCGGCTGTGAACGCAGCCTCAGTGACGTCACAGCTAGTCACTGAAGCTGTGCTCACAGCAGCTCATTCATCAGTAGTTCTCAGCCTGAACGGTCGCATCTTGGCACTGTCCAGGTTGAAAACTATTTCTCCCCCAGACATGGATTATGGCATGGGACAGAATGATGGACAGGTATGGTATATTGCTGTTTTAGTATTTTAGTTTTATTACAGGAGATCGATGGTTTCAGTGGAATTAGGCGAGGTCATACATTAAGTATGATTTAATTAAAATTATTAAAGGAGTCTGTCATTCTTTTAATTAAAGGACTTTTTTCTGAGTGTCTGTGTTTTCTTACAATGTGACTATGGGGTTATAAATGAGGTTGTCCCATTGATGCCTCTCCATTACTAACCTCGGGGCTTGATGTTACCTGACAATACAAATCCCCTCAACTATCAACCCACTTGCTTATAGTACAGGGCAAGTAGGAAGAGCAGAGCAAAGCGCCAGAAATGGCGCATCTAAAAGATGTATCTTTTCTGGGCAGCTGCGGGCTGCTATTTGGTGGAATGGATGGAGCCATGTACCGTAAAATCGTGAGTGACAACTTCCTTCCCTCCACCAGGACATTAAAAATGGGCCATGTCTGGGTCTTCCAGCAAGACAATGACCCAAAACATACAGCCAAAGGTGTGGCTCAAAAAGAAGCACTTTAATGTCAAGGAGTGGCCTAGCTAGTCTTCAGACCTTAATTCCAAAGAAAACTTACGGAGGGAGTTGAAGCTCCGAGTTGCCAAGTGACAGCCTCAAAATCTTAATGATTTAGAGATGATCTGCAAAGAGGAGTGGAGGGAGTTGAAGCTCCGAGTTGCCAAGTGACAGCCTCAAAATCTTAATGATTTAGAGATGATCTGCAAAGAGGAGTGGACCAAAATTCTTCCTGACGTGTGAAAACCTCATCATCAACTACAAACAAAGTCTGACTGCTGAGCCTGCCAACAAAGGTTTTGTCACCAATTATTAAGTCTTGTTTGCCAGAGGGATCAAATACTTATTTCTCACTGCAAAATGCAAATAAATGTATATAATTTATACAATCTGATTTTCTGGATTTTATTTTTTATATTCTATCTCTCAATGTTAATATTAAACTACCCTTAAAATTAAAGACTGTTCATGTCTTTGTCAGTGGGCAAACTTACAAAATCAGCAAGGGATCAAATACTTATTTCCCCCACGGTATATACCAGGATGGGGATATTAGTACAGAATTGGGCGACATTACCCCTGTAGCCGTGTTGGCAGCAGATTTTCCCTCCATTACAGTGCATCATGACCACATTTTTTTCTTCTTTTTTTTCTTCTATTTTCCTCCTCTAAAACCTAGATGAGTTTTATGGTCCAGTGCATCTTATAGTCCGAAAAATATGTTATCTAACTGCAGCTCTCAGCATTGAGTACATCACTAAACCTGACCTAATGCACAACTTTATTTGCATAAATGCAGCCCCAAATTTGCATGACACCTCTATTGCACTTAATTGTTGCCTGCAGCTACTTAATACTGTGTCGCTCTCCAGATCTTTGGTGAACAAACTGTCATAAGGAGACATCTGATTGGCTTCAAATTTATTTTGCAGTGACACTGACTTCAAAATACAGTCCATGACAGTAAGAACTGTCTGTCCATCATACAAAAGAATAAGGAGCCATGGAAATCTGTTTGAGATTACATGAAAAGACAGAAAGGTTAGCACAAGTCTACATCCACAGAAGATCTGTGATTAATTTTCCCAGATGTTTAGAGCAACCGCCCTGTCAAATTGGTAAGTGTAAATAGAAGAATTGATGCTTTGATGCTGTTTTGATGGTCACATCAAAAATTCCATTTAAATGTTTCGCTTGTTCATTCACTTGGCTTTTTGTTAAATTATTAAACTATTAACTCTGCTTCCACATCTGCATAAAATATTTGCATATTATTGCGTATATCTATTAAGAAACTTAAATTCAGACACTTAAATTAAAGTGACCAAAAAAGAAGAGTTCCAAGAAAAAATCATAATGAAAAATATACAAATTTTATTAATCACCGAAAGAAGCGGGACAGCGAAACGTACGTCGGGGTGAGGGGGAGACTGTTGGCTGCGGAGCTTGGGCTGTCACTAGGCTGCTGATTATTTCCTGGGTAATGTATATGAGATTTACTTGCTATTCCATTGCCATTGCGGCATAATATATATGGCATTTTAAGGGATATATGCAGTTGTAAACGGTGTACAATTCTAAGTATAACGAGCAGCCATCCAGTTTCCTCTTTTGGAATTGGGTGTTTTTTAATTGTATTATTCTTGTTATTATATAATGTTTCGGTGATTAATAAAATTTGTATATTTTTCATTATGATTTTTTCTTGGAACTCTTCTTTTTTGGTCACTTTAATTTAAGTGTCTGAATTTAAGTTTATTGTTAGTGAAGTGCCAGAATAAATAGCATAGGGACCATTGTTGGTTGTATATCTATTAAGGTATTATACTAGTGTAATTAAATTTGTATTTTTTTTTAAACTAGACCTTGCAGGGGGCGTGGCCTAGGCACGAGAAGGAGAGGACGCACAGAGTCTGAGCTCCTGACCCCAGGCCATAAAAAAGAGACTTTCTGCCTGTTTATAGCTCTCACCCCTACCCTGAGTGCACTGATAAGAGCTCTAGCACAGCCCACCTAGAAGAAGAAGACCCCAGAGGTTATCTCACCGGCTCCAATTAGCAATCAGTCGTGCGAGGCCTTGACTAAGGGGAGACGCGGTGCTAGCTGAGGCTGAGCAGCGCCTGCCGAGGCACCCTCTCTCAGAAGACGCCGACAAGAGTGTCCTCCCTCACAAGGGAAGAGGCGTAGAAGCTTAGGGAAGGCAGGATGACCAGTACTGCTAGCCGGGCGTGAAGAGCCAGGAGGACACAACAGAATTAGACGCCGCTGCAGCAGGCTGCTCCAGAGTGCAGGAGTGACGCGGTGAATCCAGCGCGCCCCGCTCCCACCACTCGCCTCTCGCCAGTTATAGACCCGGCCAGCAGTCTCTCGGAGGGCAAACGAGCTATAGAAGGAGAGAAGGAAGCGCGGACGTGCAGCCGAGCGAGATCGCGTCCGTACATAGAGGAGGCTGCAATCCTGGAGAGGCTACCGAGGAAGGCAGCGGCGGCCTATCAGACCTTGGGAATTAACCCTTCTGGCTAGCACAAAGTACCCCAGGCCCCTGGGAAGAGACATACATGCAGCACTCTCGCTCAATTCACCAGCAAGAAAGCTGCTCCCCAGGGATCCAGAAGGTGGGAGACAAATAGCCTCTGTAGTGTTCTCCAACGCTCACATATTGGACACAAGCTGCAGCGCCACTATGTCCTCCAAAGCTGCCTATAGACGCTCCAAAGGCCTCCCACTAAGTGTTTTAATACGTGTTTTATTTTATAATTTGGGACACCATCCAGCCACATCTCAGTCTGGTTTTGGCGCCAATTCTCGCACTATATAAGAGGGGAGGGCGCCATTTTTTCTCCTCCAAACCCCTCGGAGTGAAACTCTAGGAGAGGTGGGGTCTGCTTGACACGTGCAGCGCAGCGCAGCCTTCCCACCTCTCTCATACCCTTATCATCTTTCAATAAGTTCTGGAATTTTAAGTCAGAAGCTTTTTAATATTGTGCTCAAATCCTTTTGCTGTGACACAGAGGGTCACACATTTTGTTTATACATGAATGAGGAGCAACAATTAACATATTGTTTTACCTCTCAGCACAAATTTTAGCTGAGCCACAGTGCCATCTACTGGCAGTCCAACGAAATTGCAGCTACTTCTCAGCCTGATCTACATTTACAGCACCCTTAAGTCTATTTTGACCTTATAGTTTTTCCAGAAAACGAGAAATTCTCAAAACCTGTAATGTTCTAATTGAACAAAATGATGCTCCGGTGGTGATCTCTTAAAGGCACTCATAACTCAACATGGTTAAAAAAAATAAGGAGCGCCCCACAGTGCTTTCTAGCAACAATAAAGTCGGCAAGCAAGGGGAACTTGATAAATACCTGAAGGCAAAACCCTCCACCCATCAGCTTTCATTGAAAAAGCCGCCAGCACAAGAGATGGAGCAATTTCACTCTGATACTTCGGACTCAAATGAGGATAGCTCAGACTATGACTCCCGGTCTGCGGACAGTGCCCCCATCTCCAGATCCTTCCTGAAAAAATCACTGGCCCAGACAATGAAACCTCTACTGCAGGAGGTTGCAGGAATTAGGTCAGACCTTAAACACATGGGAAATAGAGTAGAGCCCCTGGAATCTGCTCATGCCGAACTGACCGAATACTCGGAAGCTTTGAGAGAGCAGGTCTCCTATCACCAAAAGCAGTTGAATACCACCCTCATGGCGATTGAGGACCAGGATAATAGAAGCAGGAGGAAGAATGTGAGAATTAAAGGAATATCTGAAATCTTTGCTACCGAAACGCTTGAAAAAGTTACAAGAGAAATTTTTTCATCCTTGGTAGGTCAAGACAGAGCAGACAAAATAGTCATTGAAAGAGTGCACAGAGCACTAAAACCAAAACCTAAACCTCTGGACCCCTCAAGGGACATTATCTCCGGTCTACTTAGTTTTGTAGACACAAATGCTATCCTTACTAAAGCAAGAGAAGCAGCGCCTCTTTCCTACGACAACTCTCCATACCAAATCTATCAGAATCGACCCTAGCCAAGAGAAGGCTGATGAAACCTCCTCTTGACACGCTGAAAGCGCATAAACTCCCTTATCGATGGCTTTTTCCGTTTGGAGTTGCTATACTAAAGGACGGAAGACAGCTAACTATCCGTTCCCTGAGGACTTGCACAAAGTTTGGGAGACCCTCCAAATTCCGCCAGTGGAAGTTCCCTCCTGGATGCCCCTGGAGACAGCCCACACCTACGAAGATAGAGGGCTGGTCCACACAGAAAAGGTCGAGCTCTCCCAAAGTCAAGAAACAAGGCCAAAGGCGCCCAGCAACTTAATTTCCCAACATCCCACTCTCCTGAATGTTGCTGTCACATGATCAGGGAGGAAGAGAGTATGAAGAGGGAGTGACACCCCACACTATTGAAGGTTGCTGTGTCACCATGCTTTTCCCCCTGCTCAACAGGCTTTTGTCTTACTGCTGTTTTATACTTGCCTCTGCTTTTCTTCTAAAGGTTCATTATGTATTGTATGTCACCAAATGACTTCTCTCCCGTATTTCTTAGGATATATATGAGATCACCACTGGACGTTTTCTTTTCTTCTGCTACATATCCTCTATGAACTGTCTTATCAGCTTTCGAATTGAAGCTGGGTCCCCCCCCTCTGCAGATAAGATTCAATATGCTAATAATTGTTTACTTTATGTTTTTTGATGTTCCCACATTGGTGCAACTTACTTCCACACACCCCAACTCGTTCACTCCATGGCTAGTCAACTCCCATTAGATAGCTTGACATTGGCCTCATTCAATGTAAAAGGTCTAAACTCCCCAGCTAAGAGAAGCCAGATCATGCTGCTCCTCAGGAAAAACAACACAAAAATTGCCTTTCTTCAGGAAACTCATTTTAAAAAGGGCCGCTCCCCTGGCACCTCTCGCTCCCCATTTCCGACTTGGTACAATAGCACTAGTTCTTCCGCATCGAAAGGAGTCAGCATTGCTTTGGCCAAGAACCTACCCTTCCAATGGAAGGACACGCTCTCGGACCCAGAGGGTCGATATATTATGATCAAGGGCTTTCTGGCCAACACAGTGGTGACACTATGTAACCTTTACGCTAATAGACACCATGAGTTGTGGCTCTCCAAGACCCTAGAACTCTTAACGTTATTTAAGGAAGGTCTACTGGTGATTGGGGGTGATCTTAATGTCACTTTAAACTCTTCTTTGGACTAGTCCTCAGGTTCCAAGAACATTTCGCAAAAGGCGATTAAGAAGATCCACATCTCCCTGAACTCCCTAAATCTAATTGACCCATGGAGAACTATCAATCCAGACACAAAAGACTTCATTTTTTTTTCTCACCCGCATAACTCATACCAAAGGTTAGACTATTTTTTTTATCCAGAATCATTCCCTCCCCCTAATAAATAAAGCCTTATAGGCACTATCACGATTTCAGACCATGCGCCCATATTCCTAGATATTACTATTACCTCACTCCCCAGGCCCATGGGAGCTTGGAGATAAACGAAACCCTCCTAGACAACGAGAAAAACCTTGATAAAATAAAAAACTCATTAAAACTCTTCTTTAAAGAAAATATACGCCCAGACACCTCACTCCCCATGATTTGGGAAGCCCATAATGCAGTGATCAGAGGAGAACTTATAGCCATAGGCTCCTTCGTTAGGAAAAATAGGGATAAGGATATACTATCCATTATCCACCAAATTAACACTATTGAAACTATACATAAAAAATCTCAAGCAACTCAAGCACAAGAATCCCTGAAGAATCTAAGGAACAAATTAAAAGACATTTTAAATGTACACACAGCCAAAATCTTTCTTAGAACCAAGCAGAAATTCTACATGCATGGCAACAAAGGGAGTAGGCTCACTTCCTCACTCCTCAAAAAACACATGGATAGTGCTTTTATTCGGAAAATCAGAAATGAAAACTCTCAAATAGTCTCATCCACTGACGACATAGCACAGGTGTTTATGAGGTTTTATGAGAACTTTTACAATTTACCCAGGCCCCCTTCAATGATAGATCCTTCGGCAACTGAGGCCAAATTTTAATCTTTCCTTTCCTCCCTCGAGCTACCTAAACTCAATCTTTCAGATATGGACTCATTAGTTGCCCCAATCACAACACAAGAAATATTAGATACTCTAAAATCAATACCTAAAGGCAAATCGCCAGGCCCAGATGGCTTCCCGATTCTATATTATAAGACATTTGCTGACATCCTGGCCCCCCGCCTATCTAACCTCTTTAAAGAACTCCGAAATGGCGCCCCCCTACCCAGGCAAGCGTTAGAAGCCTATATAACCATAATACCCAAAGAAGGAAAGAACCCTTAGCTATGTGGCAGTTACCGCCCAATTTCCTTGCTAAACACGGACATAAAGTTGTGGGCTAAAATCCTAGCCACTAGAATTAGCAACTTCCTCCCCAAATTGATTCACCCAGAACAAGCGGGATTTGTAAAAGGGAGGGAGGGCAAGGACAGTACGGCCAGGATTCTTCTTTCCATTAATCACACACTTAAATCAAAATCCCCCTTAATTCTCCTTTCAACTGACGCCGAAAAGGCCTTCGACTGTGTAAACTGGCATTTTATGGAAAAAACTCTAGAAAATTTCGCTTCCCCCCTACCTTTATCAGAGCTATATTTTCTCTATACTCCGCCCCGTCCGCAAAAATAAAAGTTAATGGGACTTATTCCCACACCTTCAATATTCATAATGGCATGCGACAGGGCTGTCCCCTATCACCCACCCTATTTAATTTAGTGATAGAGACATTAATCCAAGCTATCCGTCAGGACCCCAGGGGATTAAATATTAAACACACAGATCAGAAATGTGCAGCCTTCGCAGACGATCTGTTAATCCTCCCTACTAATCCCAAGACAGCTCTCCAAAAATCAATTAATCTATTCCATAGATTTAGTGATCTTTTCGATTTCAAAATCAACTGGGACAAGTCGGAGGCTCTGAACGTATCGGCCTCGAGGGACGACACCTCTTACCTGTTGGGTACTAATACTTAGGGGTCTTCCTAACCAACTGCCCCTCAGATCTATACACCAAAAACTTTATTAAATTAATTAAAACAATTGATGGACAACTGAAGTCCTACGACCACCCTTATCTGTCCTGGATGGGTAAAATAAGCATAATTAAAACATATATCTTACCTAAAGTAATATATACAATGTCTATGGTGCCAATACCGCTTCTCAAATCATTTTTTATTGCCATCATGAAAATTATCTCACAATATGTCTGGAAGTTCAAAAAACCCAGACTTTCACGTAGATTCCTAACCCTCCCAAAACCTTTAGGAGCCCTGAATTTCCCTGATCTCCTTGCATATCACAAAGCAATTCATATATGTAGGTGGCTAAAACTCGCACTAGCTCAAAAATCCTCAACCCACAATAACATGGAGCTACTCCTCCTTGAGGAAGATGCGTACCATTACATCTGGAGCATTTCAGTCCCTCCCCCCACCTGAAACTAGACCCAATCACCCAGACTACCTTAAAATTCAAAGAGGACTTGAGTAAAGGGTATGCCACACTGAACAATATCGCTAACGGGATCGCTAAAAAACGTCACTATTTAGCGATCCCGTTAGCGATGTTGTTCAGTGCGGCATCTGCCAGCGACGAGCTTCCTGCTGTGATCTCGCTCGTCGCTGGAATCGTTCCGGACCCTATTTTATCGTCGGCGCTCCCGCTGGGTAAGTATATATCGCTAGTGTGGCACCTTTTCTTAGCGATTTAGCGGTACTTTTGTACCGCTAAAGTCGTTAAGAAGATCGCTAACGGCGATAGCGTCGTTAACTATATCGCTAAATGTGGCCGCACTTAGCGATATAGAAACAATCCCGCTAGCGATCGCATTAGTATGCGTCGTTATCGTGATCGCTAGCGGGATTGTTTAGTGTGGCAGTACCTTGAGTCTCTAACCACCACAGATGACCCCCCTGCTTTAACCCCCACCAGTTCCATTCCATACCTTCTTAACTCCGACTACAAGGATCTATTCAACCTATGGCATAAACTACCAAACCAAGCAGTCTCACATCTAGAGCTAGGAAACATCTCTCCCTCAGATATCTGGCCCAAAGATGCACATGTGCACCCTAGAAACTTTTTACAAGAAGCTCATGTCACCACAATCCGAAAAAACTTCAACTCTAAATACACTTCATCCCAAAAATGGTCTTGGATGGAAATGTTGACAAAACTCCTTACGCCCACACCTGGGCTGTTGTCTAGAATCTATAAGAATATTGTTGCGCCCAAGACTACATCGAAACCAGTCTGTTTACTCTCGTGGGAGAAGGAACTGGGCATCTCCTTAACAGACTCAGAGGTACATAAGATTTTGGTTAACTCAAAGGGTTTCTCCAGATGCACTTTGCTACAAGAAAATGCATACAAATTCATCACTAGATGGTACAGAACTCCTGAGTTTTTACACCATTTGGGCCTAACTGAGACAAAAGAATGCTGGAGATGTGGTTTGGGAGTGGGTAACATGACACACATCTTATGGACCTGTCCCCTACTGAAAAAATACTGGTCGGGAGTAGAGTTGAGCGATACTTTCCGATATCCTAAAGTATCGGAATCGTAATGGTATCGCCGATATCACTAAAATATCGGCGATACCCGATACCGATACCGGAAGTCCCATGTAAGTCTATGGGAACAAAATATCGAAATTAAAAAAAACCCATTCTTGCCTTGTTGGTTAATTGTACATGAAGGAAAACAAGAAAGAGTAATGTAGAATGTATTGGGGGAGGTTGAGGAGACATTAAAGGCATAGATGTTTAACCCAATCCAATGGAATAGCATTAATTTTTTTTTTTTAGGAAATACGTTCGGATTGACGAAGAAATTCACAATGTTGTTAACCTTTTTTCTATTTTGTCAAATATGTCTGTTTCACAACTTCCATGGTCTTCACCTTTTTAACTTTTCACACACTTTCTCCTTCATAATCTTCAGCAGCATCATCTTTCTCATCAAATTATTCTTCATCTTCACCTTCTTAATCTTCTAAAACTTCTTGCTATTCATCTTTTTGTTAACATTACTTATATTGTTCTTATTAAACAGTTATTATTCTTCATATTCTACTTCTTCATCTTCTTCCTATTCATCCTTTTCATCATATTCTTATTTGTGACAGACATTCCTGTACTTGTAATCTGTAAAACTCTGAATTTTCATCCCCCCCTTCTTGCTGTCCCGAAAGATTTAAAATTTCAACATATTTGCCCGCGTTCATTTTTTGCCTGCAGCAGCATCAGGCATTTTTCCAGGGGACCACGAGGAGGAACGGACTCCCCCCCCAAACACTGCTTGTCTTCTTTGCTTGAATTTAGAGATAATTTTGCTCTTCATTTTGGTTTATACTTAATGTTCTTTCTTTTTGATCTTTTTGCTTTTTTGTTTTTCTGTCTCTTGTTCTGTATCTTTTTAAATTTTTGTTTAAACCTTCTTTGTCCTTTTGGGTGAGGGGACAAAAGCCAAGGGAAAAGAACGAGGACCCAGCTGACTGTGCGGGAAAACCCGGAGGGTCAGCAGAAGGAAAGGGCCAATGGCACAACCGAGGACCAGCGACGTTACTGGGACGGGGTTACTAAGCAGGGGTCCTGTGCTCCAAAGCATACCAAGGACCCAGACGTTGCGGAAAAACTCGGATACCGACATGGAGGCCCTAGGCCAAAGGACTGCGGGAAAACCCAGCTGAGGGTTGGAACCCGGATGGGAAAGCAGAAGGTAAAGCCAAGAAAAGTAATAAAGGACCGCGACTGTGCTGGAACCCGGGGGTCAGCAAAAGGGAAAAAAGACCCAATGGCCAACCAGGACCACTGCTTATTGGACAGGGTTTTACTAAGCGGGGAGGTACCTGTGCTCCAAAAGCACTACCAAGGACCAGCAGGTTGCGGAACTGGGAAACCCGACAGGGAGGCACCTGGGCCCAAAGGGGACTGCGGAGAACCACTGACGGTACGGGAACCCCGGATGGGAGCAAAGGTAAAAGCCAATGAAATAATGGGGACCAGCTGCTGTGCTGGAACCCGGGGGGTCAGCAAAAGGGAAAAAAGACCCAAGGGCACAACCGGGGCCCACTGCTTAGGGACACGGTTACAAAGAGGAGGGTACCTGTGCTCCCAAAGCACTACCAAGGACCAGCGGGGCGTTGCGGGGAATGGGGATCCCGAATGGAGGCACCTAGGCCAAAGGCATGGGAGAACCAGTACGGTACGGGAAACCCCGGATGGGTAGCAGAAGGTACCCAGGGGAAATTAAAGTTAGGAAGGGGGCCGGGAAATTTTTTTCCCGTTCACACAGCAGGGGAAAAGCTGAATTACTAAAACCCCATAAGGGGAGCAAGTGTAGACGTGCTAACGCACTTCCGAAAAAACAACTGGCGGTTTTGTAACCCAGGGTGAAAAGAGAACAGGGTGGAGGCAGCAGGACTGTTTGCCGTTCACACAGCGGGGGAACAGCTGCTTTACTGAACCCCAGAAAACACGGGAGCAAGTGTAGACTGTGCTAAAAAGCACTTCCGAGAAACAACTGGGGGTGTTGTAACCCCAGGGATGAGAAGAGAACAGGTGGGGCAGCAGGACTTTTTGGTTCACACAGCAGGGGAACAGTGAATTTACTGAACCCCAGTAACCAGGAGCAAGTGTAACGTGCTAACAGCATTTCCCGGGAAAACAACTGGCGGTGTTGAAAACCCCGGGTGAAAAGAGAACAGGTGGGGCGCAGGACTTTTTCCCGTTCACAAGCAGGGGAAAACACTGAAATTACTGAACCCCAGTAACCAAGCAAGTGTAGACTGTGCTAACAGCATTTCCCGAGAAAAACAACTGGCGGTGTTGTAACCCAGGGATAGAAAGGGGGAAAATGGTGGGGGCGCAGGACTTTTTCCCTTCACACAGCAGGGGAACAGCTGACATTACTGAACCCCGTAACAAGGAGCAAGTGTAGACTTGCTAACAGCATTTCCGAAAAACAATGGCGGTTTTGTCCCAGGGATGAAAAGAGAACATGGTGGAGGCGCGGGACGTTTGGTTACACAGCAGGGGAACAGCTGACATTACTGAACCCCAGTAACGGGGGGAGAAAGGGTTTAATGTGCTAACAGCACTTCCGAGAAAAATGGGGGTTTTGTCCCCCAGGGATGAAAAGAACAGGGTGGAGGCAGCGGATTTTTTCCCCGTTCACACGCGGGGGAACGTGACTTTACTGAACCCAAAAAAGGGGAGCAAGTGTGCTGTGCTAACACCCTTTCCCGAAAAACAAGGCGGTGTTGTAACCCAGGGATGAGAAAAACATGGGGAGGCACGGGCTTTTTCCCGTTCACACAGCAGGGGAACAGCTGACATTACTGAACCCAGTAAACCGGGAAAAAGTGTAGACTGTGCTAACAGCACTCCGAAAAACAATGGCGGTGTTGTAACCCAGGGATGAGAAGAGAACAGGGTGGGGCGCGGATTTGGTTCCACAGGGGGAACAGTGCATTACGAACCCCAAACACGGGGAAAGTGTAGACTGTGCAACAGCATTTCCCGAAAACAACTGGGGTGTTGTAAACCCAGGGAGGAAAAGAGAACAGGGTGGAGGCGCGGACTGTTTCCCGTTACACGCGGGGAACAGCTGACATTACTGCCCCCCAGTAACACGGGACAAGTGTAAGTGCTAACAGCATTTTCCCAGAAAAAACGGGCGGTTTTTGAAACCCCAGGGATGAAAAGAGAACATGGTGGAGGAAAGCAGGACTGTTTGCCGTTCACACAGCAGGGGAACAGCTAAATTTAGAACCCCAGTAACACAGGAGCAAGTGTAGATGTGCTAACAGCACTTCCCGAGAAAAAACGGGGCGGGTTGTAACCCAGGGATGAGAAGAGACATGGTGGAGGCGCAGGATTTTTTTGCCGTTCACACAGCGGGGGAACAGCTGACATTAAAAAAACCCCAGTAAACAGGAGAAGTGTAGATTGTGCAACAGCCTTCCGGAAAAAAAATGGCGGTGTTGAAACCCCGGGGATGAGAAAGAACAGGGTGGGGCGCAGGATTTTTTGCCTTTCAACAGCAGGGGAACGCTGACTTTACTAAACCCCCCGAAACCAGGAGCAAGTGAGACTGTGCAAACACACTTCGGAAAAAAACGGGCGGTGTTGAACCCAGGGATGAGAAGAAAACATGTGGAGGCAGCGGGATTTTTCCCGTTCACAACAGCGGGAAAACAGCTGACATTACTGAACCCCAGAAACCCGGGAAAACAAGTGTAACTGTCTAACAGCACTTTAAAAGAAAAAAATGGGGGTTTGTTGTAACCCAGGGATGAAAGGAACATGGGGAGGCAGCAGGATGTTTGCCGTTCACACCGGGGGAACAGCTGACATTATGAAACCCCAGTAACAGGGGAAAAGGTGGTGTGCTAACAGATTTCCCGGAAAAAACGGGCGGTGTTGAAACCCCAGGGATGAGAAGAGAAATGGTGGAGGCAGCAGGCTGTTTGCTTTTTCACCGCGGGGAAAACAGCTGACATTACTGAACCCCAGTAAACGGGAAAAGGTAGATGTGCAACGCACTTGGAAACAATGGGGGTGTTGTAACCCGGGGATGAAAGAGAACATGGGGAGGCAGCAGGACGTTTCCCGTTCACACAGCAGGGAACAGCTGACATTACTAAACCCCCAGAAAACACGGGAGCAAGTGTAGACTGTGTAACAGATTTTCCGAGAAAAACGGGGGTTTTGTAACCCAGGGTGGAAGAGAACAGGTGGGGGGCAGCAGGATTTTTTGCCGTTCACACACAGGGGAACAGTGAATTATAAACCCCCCAGTAACACAGGAGCAAGTGTAGATTGTGCTAACACACTTACGAAACAACTGGCGGTGTTGTAACCCAGGGATGAAAAAGAGAAACATGGTGGAGGCACACAGGACTGTTTTTGCCGTTCACACAGCAGGGGAACGGCTGACCATTACTGAACCCGCAGAACAAGGAGCAAGTTAGACTGTGCTAACAGCACTTCCGAGAAACAACTGGCGGTGTTTGTAACCCGGGATGAGAAGAGAACATGGGGAGGCAGCAGGACTTTTGCCGTTCACAAAGCAGGGGAACGGGCGACATACTAAACCCCCAGTAACACGGGAGCAAGTGAGACTGTGCTAACAGCACTTCCGGAGAAACAACTGGCGGTGTTGTAACCCAGGGATGAGAAGGAAACAGGGTGGAGGCAGCAGGACTTTTTGCCGTTCACAAGCAGGGGAAACAGCTGACTTACTGAACCCCAGAACACAGGAGAAAAGTGAGACTGGGGCTAACAGCACTCCGAGAAACAATGGCGGTGTTGTAACCCAGGGAAATGGAGAAGGAGAACTGGTGGGAGGGCAGCAGGCCCTGTTGCGTTCACAAGCAGGGGAAACAGCTGACTTACTGAACCCATACACAGGAGCAAGTGTTAGACTGTGTAACAGCACTTCGAGAAAAAACTGGCGGTGTTTGTAACCCGGGATGAGAAGAGAAAATGGTGGAGGCAGCGGGACTTTTTGCCGTTCACACAGCAGGAGGGAACAGTGACATTACTGGAACCCCAGTAACACGGGAGCAAGTGTGGGACTGTGCTAACAGCACTTCCGAAAAACAACTGCGGTTTTGGGAACCCAGGGAATGAGAAGAGAACATGGTGGAGGCAGGCAGGACTTTTTGCCGTTCCCCACAGCAGGGGAACAGCTGACATTACTAACCCCGTAACACGGGAGCAAGTGTAGACTGTGCTAACAGCACTTCCGAGAAACAACTGGCGGTGTTGTAACCCAGGGATGAGAAGAGAACAGGTGGAGGGCAGCAGGACTTTTTGCCTTTTCACACAGCAGGGGAACAGCTGACATTACTGAACCCCAGTAACACAGGAGCAAGTGTAGATTTGTGCTAACAGCCCCTTCCGAGAAACAACTGGCGGTGTTGTAACCCAGGGATGAGAAGAGAACATGGTGGAGGCAGCAGGACTGTTTGCCGTTCACACAGCAGGGGAACAGCTGACATTACTGAACCCCAGTAACACAGGAGCAAGTGTAGACTGTGTAACAGCACTTCCGAGAAAAAAAAAACTGGCGGTTTTGTAACCCAGGGATGAGAAGAGAACGGGGGGGAGGCAGCAGGACTTTTTGCCGTTCACACAGCAGGGGAACAGCTGACATTACTGAACCCCAGTAACACGGGAGCAAGTGTTAACTGGCAAACAGCACTTCCGAGCAAAACTGGCGGTGTCGGAGCCCAGGGTCAAGGAGGATGTTTAAATACTAGATCAATTTATTTTCCTTGTTAGTGTAAATTTAAAAAAAATGTCTATACTCCAAACAAGAGAAATTAACCTTTAGTACCATAAGATGATGATTTTACTTTAAAAAATATTATGTAAATTAAATAATTGACAAAATAAACGCATTTTCATTAACATGTTGAAAAGCAATGCAAACCCCAATAAAAAATCGGTTAAATAATCTGCTATTCGGTTTTAAATAAAAGCATACAAGTACATATCAGAATCCATTAATGAGGATAAGTAACAGTAGTACACCATTTTCATTTGCTGAATAATATCACTAAAATTTTTAAAAAACTAAAATTTTCCACATTTAATTGAAAAATGTGCCAAATTTATATTAAAAAAAAAAAAAACCTTTAAAAAGTGCATAGTGAAAACGCTATTTTGCCTGATGTGGACTTGCAAGCATGACAACGGGAATAATAAGGTAATATGATGATTGCTAGCCAAGATGGTGAATGGCGAGAATCTGTACCCAAAAGTTGCGTTCTACACATCCTTTTTTTTAATAGCTTTATAAAAGGGTAGTGATTTATGCTTGCCCCTTTGTTTGGCGCAAATGGCTTCCGCTGTGACGCGTTGGGTTTGGGCGTCTGTGGCTTATGACCAGACAACATTCACGGTGCGCATCGTAATCATCGCAAGCGTACCGACAACACAAAGGCGTTGTCAGACCTGCTTTACTCAGTAAAATGCACCTATGATCAAACATCACGCATTGCCCTATTAATAACAAGCTACAAGAAAAATGCGTGTGAGGTTGACACAGCTGTTTTTGTTAAGGTACGTATTATATCGACATTGTGGGGGGTCGCTTTCAGTCTGATAAAATAGATACTTCCCTATTCTTCAGTTGTCGTTCTTTCAGCACCACTTACGGTATAATTTTGCTAGTGATATGCACATTGACTTTACCAAGGTAATGCTGATTTTGTTAGCGATTATCAGTTTACATGAAGGCCTTTATGATATGGGCTGTTAACTTTCTAATTCAAAAATGTTTTTTTTAAAATGACACAAATTAAGTAATTTGAAAGGACTATCCTACTTGCATTTTTTGCACAATTATTACAGTGTACATCATCCCTTAATCAACATTGGATTTAATTTATTGTATGCTTTATTTCAAAGGCAAGAACACTGAAGTATAACCTTCGCACTGCAAGCAGTTGTCAAAGTTCAACCCAATTATGCACTTCCCAACATTGCAGTATTTGAGTCATCATGTTGTTATTGGGATTTGTCTAAGCTATGGATACAAGGTTGCCATCGTTCCATGCATAAGTGGCTTTTGTGTTTGCATTTGTTTTCGAATGGCATATCTTAATAATTTCCCAATTATTTTGTTTACCGTTTTGTGACGACAAATCTTTTATGTTTGAAAGTTGGACGTTTCAAATGTTTACAGCTTAGAAATCATGGTGTAGCCTCATTCTATGTGTACCTAGACACTTTGAGATTCATTTTTTTTTTCCCTGATTAGGTGCTAGCAGTAATTTTTGCCGGACACCAGCGGGGAACAGGGGTTACTGAACCCCACAACCATCAGCATTGTTTTATTGTCTTAACATTTCTGAGCAGCAAACTGGCGCTGTTGAAGCCCGGGCAAGGAGGGTGTGGCGAGGCCAGTAGAACGTTTGAAGTTGAAGGTTGTTTCAGCAGTAATTTTTTGCCAGACACCACAGGGGAAACAGCAGGCGTTATGAACCCCAAAACACATCACGATTGTTTTATCTGTGCTTAACCTTTGAGCGCAACTGGCGCTGTTGAACCCCAGGGTCAAGGAGGGTGTAGGAGAGGCCTAGTATGAACTTTTGAAGTTGAAGTTGTAGTTGCAGCATAATTTTTGCCAGACACACAGCAGGGGAAACAGCAGGCGTTACTGAACCCCACAAAAATCAGCGATTGTTTTCATCTGGATCTAACACTTCTGGCAGCAACTGGCGCTGTTGAAGCCCGGGTCAAGGGGGTGTAGGCAGAGGCCTAGTATGAGACGTTTGAAGTTGAAGTTGTAGTTGCAGCAGAATTTTTGCCAGCAACGCAGGGGAACAGCGGCGTTACTGAACCCCACAAACACTCAGCGATTGTTTTCACTGTGCTCTAACACTTCTGAGCACAACTGGCGCTGTTGAAGCCCGGGGTTTTCAAGGAGGGGTGTAGGCCAAAATATTGAGTTATTGCCTTGTTAGTGGCCATTGCAAATGTTTGTACTTCAAACAAGAATAAATATTTTTACTCGACAATAAAATGATGAATTTCAATTACAAAAATAAAAAAATTTTATACTTGCAGTCCTCTTGGTTGGATAATTTTAAAAATGGTAACTGAAAATTTGGTAAAAATTCAAAGCTTCGAGAACTAGGTGTCTTCATCAGGCTAAGGTAAAGCCAAAAATGAAGAATCACATTTTCTACACAAACGGAAACCAGGTTAGTAAGACAAGTGAGGGGGACAAGTGAGGGGAGACCGGCAACAAAAAAGGAGAACAAGGTGAATTATAGCGCCACAAATCAAGATAAAATTAAAAAAAATTTTTACCTTGGCAAAAGACTTTTGTATGCCCGGTCATAGCATCATGGTTATGGAATTACTGGTTTTAAAAAAATAAAATTCAATATTAGAAACGTACAAAGGTTTCAGAATATAATATAGACCTTTGACACTTTAGTGATGGAAATGAAATAGATCACTGGATTTATGTCATTCTATATCAATTAAGGAATCTGGTCTATGACCTTCCGGGTCATGAAAACCCCAAAAAAATACGCCAATAGAGGGCAATAAAATTTCTTCCTATCTAGGAAACTGTTCCAAATTTATGTTATCCCTGTGAGTAATGACAGTTCTGATACACGCACTTATTGTCTTACCTATTGCACTATTCCTGTGCCCCGTTGTGTATGAAATATGGAATGCTTAATTTTTTTAGTTGTTTTCCCTGATGAAGACGTGAGTGCCTTGAAAGTTGCAATTTGTTTCCATCTTTTCGTTACCATAAAAAGGTATCAACCATGCTGACTCTGAAAGTAAATATTTTTCTTCTACGGCTAACACGGGGACAAAGAACACATGTTTTCTAAATTTCAAGAAGGAAAAAATAAAGAAAATACAAATAAAACGCATAATGCACTGCCAAAAATAAATGGAACAACACAACACCCAAAAATTGGAAACAAATATAGTGTTGTAAAATTTAAGAATAAAAGTAAATGTTTTTTTTTATGAATAATCTTAAGGGAACGCCTATTTAAACCTAACCAAGTGAAGACAATGGATTTTGTAATAGTCACTCATCATATCATCGCAAATTTTATGTGACAGTCACAGACATTCAATTATTTAAGTTCATAAAATGTAACTTTCTTGCAGTATGACAGCCAGTTGGACTCTCAATGGATTGATGACACAATAAGTACAATAAAAAATAACCATTTAAAAAAAATTAGGGGATTGTTTGTCACAATTTTTAAATGTGTGCCTGCAAGTGTAGGTGAAACAAAGGCTACGGATAGCAAAGGTTATTCATGTTGTATCGACAGTGGGACAGCCTCTGAGGTTTTAAAGCCGATGTTATACTGACGTCAATAAAGTTGCGGCTGGAAATCAGCATTTTTTTGTTGGGGGTTGAAGAGGGAAAAAAAATGTTGGTTGCGCAAAGCTTTACCGTCAACCCCTACCTTCCACTTCACGCTGGGAGGGTAAGGTGGGCAATTAGCTGACTATCAAATTGAGGTTAGGCGTTTTGCGCACTAGGGACGCAAAAAAAAATCAGCGTAAAATTTAATGTGTAATAAACCTAGACAAACCAAAAAATTCGTCCCCTTTAACAAGTACAAAGACTAACAAGCCTAATGGTTGACGCTGACTTAATTGGATACGTTTTCATCAACATTTTTCCAGAGTAACTAGCACTGTGGACCCATATACCGTATTAATTTTATATTTTTGGTTGTTTCAACACACTTGCAGGTAAAGTACCTATTGCAGTACATGATGCACTTTTGATGTAATAATTTATTATTGGACATTTTTCCTTTTACATCTGGCCATTTCATATTGGTTTTGAAAGTTACGTTGGCATCAGTTTATGTGTATTTTATAATGTTGTATAAATAAACCTCGTGATGAGATGATGAGGATTTAATGATTCGTACATCCATTGAGTGCATTATCTTACAGGTACAGATAAGCCTTAAAAAGCATTAATTCATAAGTCAAATGTACTTTTATGCATTTTTAAAAAATGTGAAGAGTAGACTATGTTTTTTTTTTGTTACCATTTCTTAATGACATGTGCAGATAGCGTGTGTTGACAAATTATTATTTGTCCATATTTGTCATAAAAATTTACATTCTAGGCCTCAAATTCAAAAAATTTCATGTTTTCAGCATAACAAGCAGGGTGGGCTCTTCCCTATTTGGAGCATGTTGGTCATGTGTTTTTTGTCCATGTGTCGGAACAGGACACTTCTTGCCGTTGAACACCAGGGGAACAGCTGGCGTTACGAACCCACTAACAGTAGAGCTTGTTTTTGTTCTGTGGACCGACATTCTGACACAACTGGCAGGTGGAGCCCAGGGAGTAGGCAGGTGGTAGAAGATGAACATACAGGAGACATGGATAACGTTGCGAACCAGTTAATTAATCTAAAACGGACAAGAGAAATTCTGGCGAGATCCATGCCTTGTTCATTTTCAGAAAAGTAAGCGGGTTACATTATCGGGGATTGTCGCTGCGCGGTCTGTTTGTACACCACCTGCAGCACTAAAACGCGCTCCGAAATACACTGGCAGCAGGGCAAGCCAGCACCTCCATTGAACTGGCTAAGCCTGGCCATGTACCAGCTTAGGCCCCAAAACTGAATGGGGAAGAGCCATCTGGGAGTACACTGGAGGCAAAGCCAAGTAGTCTGTCACCATTGACGGATACCCCTCCCGCTACTGGAGCCCCTCTCGGATGGTGTAGACTTTGGTGGGGCTGCCAAAAACTTTGCCACATTTTGAATACTGGTCTTTCCCTTGCAGAGGACTGCGGTGCTCCCTCTTGTTGCAAGCTCTCTAACTGCTCGAGCCGACGCTTTGTAAAGCAAGGCAGCAGCAGTGCTCTCGCAGTAAGGTAGAACATTAGGGATTTGCACCAGTGTGTCTTGGTACCCCGCATTTTACCTCCCGGTTCAACGGTGTGATGGGCTTTTGACGTTTTTCCCGGGTAGCGGGGTCAGGAGGGGACACCCAATAATCGGCGTCGTGGAATGTGGGCGTTGCGGCGGTGTTTCTTAGGACTGCACAGGAAATCAACCTGTGTGAGACCCCCAATGGCAAAGAAACGCTGTCCCGCAAGAGGCGTTATCTCTGCCGCTCGCTTCACCCCCACCCTCGCCTCATACGACAAAGGCGTTGTTGTACCTCCCTTGGGCGATGTTTCCTCCTCCATTGACTCCTCCTCCTATCCTCCCACAAAGTGAGCCCTGCCCAGCCCTTTGTGAGGAACCACTTGCGCTGAAATTTTCAGAAGGTGATGGAATTTGTGATCCTCCTCCTCCCCTTTCCAAACCTATCCCTTATTGCTTGCAGTGTTTTTTGAAGCAGGCAGATAAGGGGGGACAGTCAGGTGACAGTGATCATCTGCACTCGCATCCGCGTTGATCTCAAACCACGCAAAACGTGGCAAATGCCTTCATAGTGGCCCACTCATTAATGGTAAATGTGGACGGCGCAAATTGCGTGTTGATTGCGCCGATGGCTGATACTCCATAACTCTGGTGTGCTCCCAAAAACCGCTCCAAATATGTAACGTTTGAATTCCCCTGGTGGAACGTCCCCCATTGATGCGATGTTCAGGAAGGCGCAATCTGCGTTGCAGAGCTGCAATGCGCGATCTGGCCAGCTGGAACGTCGCAAGTGAGCGCACCTAGGCGGACCTGTGCAGATGCATCAAGATCCGGATAGTCCCTCAAAAAAAAACCCCGCACGACCAGTTTGAGCACTGTGCCAGACATGGTATGTAAGGAGGTTGCCAAGGCCCAGAGCGCCACCAGTTTCGGCCATTTTACCACTACCAAGCCTGGTGGAGATTCGCCGGCAAAAACCACCGCGTCTCCTGCTTGTGGCATTCCAGACCTCCTGCGCTGTGGGCTTCGTTCCCCTGGGAATTAATTTCAGAACGGCCTGTTGCCGTTTGGCCCGGCTGTGTCAATCGTGCATCAGGTAAGCGCCACGGGCCATGGAGGTAACCGTTGGGCCCGCAGCGTGATTTGAGGGGAAATGGAGTAGGAGGAGGGAGTCAAGTGGACAGACTTGATTCCGGCAATCCTTGGAGTTGGCGAACAGTACAGCGCCACTGCAAGATCTGTACCCGGTCCACAACATTGACCAAGGGCAAAGAGGGAAAGGTACGTCCCTGGCATGGGTATGGTCCCGCTCGGTGGTCAGGTGGACCTTGTACTGAGGCGTTTTTAGTAGCGCATGTTTAATTTTGCTCAACATGCTTTTGCAGACCAGGGACGGCTTGCCGCTAAATAAAATCGGCTGGGCACATTGTATTTGGGACTGCCAAGCCATTTTCACGGAAATGTCAGTCTCCACCAGCCTAATGCAGCATTTCAAGGGACAGGGGGAGTTTTGCAATGCCGCATTCAGAGCCTTGCTCGTGGATGGTTTGCCGAGTATGGCCGTCTTTTATCCCTGCCTGTGCTACCGAGGCGGGTTTTTTGGCCTGGGTGTGTGAGGATGACAGGGAACTTGAGTGTGGGTGGAAATAACACCTTGGTTCTGGACAACAGTGAAAGGTTCTTCCCCTGGCGATCCTTTGAGGAAGCCTTACCACGTGTGTGAACTGGAGGAAGAGGCTCCAAACAGGGAGCTGAGATGTGGGCTGCTGTAGGTTGGCCTACTCTCCAGTGTGTCTTTGTAACTCAACAAAGTGCTTTGACCGCACATGTTTCCACATATTTGTTGTATTAGGTTACTGACACTTTACCTCTTTTAATTTTTTGATTACACAGCTTGCATTTTACATAGCAAATATCATCTGCAACTGTATCAAAAAAGGACCACGCAGAGCAAGTCCTGGGAGCGCCCCGGTTTGGCTGTTTGTTAAGGAACTGCTCCGAAGGGTGCCAAACGGAGGCTACAGGCAAGCGAGTCTGCACCTACCTCTCCCTACTGTTGGACCTTTGGTGCAATCTCTCCTCAGAGCTGCTCCCACCACCTTCCTGTTCCCACGCCATGTTGGGTCTTGGACCTCATCATCTCCACCACTACCCTCTTCCATCACCTGCTGTTGTTGGGGTGGTCTGGCCACACCATGCTCAACAGAAACTGGCAACTGAGTCCATCATCATCAGATGCGTTCTGCGGTGTGCTGACCATCGGCACTGGCTCACCCCCTCTTCAGATTCAGGAGACACAGCTGTTGCGCATCACTGCATACTGCCTCTTCTTCACATTCCAGAATGCTGCTTGGCTGGGCCCCTGTTTCCAAGCCAACAGATTCTGAGAACAAAGCAGAGACTCAGCTGGCTCCTGTACAGAGCTCTCTGACTGCTGGGCAATTTGGCAGGCGGTGGAAGAGACTGATGGTTGTTTCAACAGTGCTGTGGTCCTGAGAGGAGGTGGAAGGTATTGAAGTCGATGCATTGGCTGCCATCCAACCAACAACGGCTTCAATTTGTTCTTCACGCAGCAGGGGGGTACGCTGAGCTCCACAAAAAGTGCGCATAAAGGAACGCTCACGGGGGGAAAACTGGTGGATGCTGTGTCACTGGGTGCGGCCAGCAGCCACAGAATCCCCACGTCCTCTCCCTGCTGCAAATCCACGGCCTCGACCACGACCACGTGCCTTACTCACTGACTTCTTCATCTTGGTAGATTGATAAAGAAAGTCAGAAAAGTTAAGGCCTAAGTGTGGTTATTCCTCACAGACTACAGTGAACCCTGCAGACAACTGTTCAGTATCTGTGAAAGGCCCCTTTGTGTACTTCTATAGTGTTTGCAACCAATGTATTGTATACGGATGGAAGCGCGTCACACTAATAGATTAGATTTTTTTCCACTAAAATGGAGCAGCACCAATTAAGAAAAAGTGAAGGATGAGGCAGTGACACACGCTCAGCAGACTTACAACCGGCAGTGGTTTAAGTACAAACTGGGAGCGTAATCTGCCACTCACAAAATGAAAAGCTCACAGACTACAGTGAAACACTGAAACACAACTATTTCACTATCTGTGAAAAGCTCCTTTGTGTACTTCTATAGTGTTTGCAACCAATTATTGTATACGGATGGAAGCGCGTCACACTAATAGATTAGTTTTTTTTCCACTAAAATGGAGCAGCACCAATTAGAGAAAAATGTGAAGGATGAGGCATGACACACGCTCAGCAGACTACAACGGCAGTGGTTGAAGTACAAACTGGAGCGTAATCTGCACTCACAAAATGAAAAGCTCACGACTACACGTGAAACACTGAAACACAACTATTCACTATCTGTGAAAAGCTCCTTTGTGTACTTTTATAGTGTTTGCAACCAATGTATTGTATACGGATGGAAGCGCGTCACACTATAGTTAGATTTTTTTCCACTAAAATGGAGCAGCAACCAATTAGAGAAAAATGTGAAGGATGAGGCAGTGACACAACGCTCAGCAGACTACAACGGCAGTGGTTGAAGTACAAAAGGAGGCGTTAATCTGCACTCACAAAAATGAAAAGCCACAGACTACAGTGAACAATGAAAACCAACTATTTCACATCTGTGAAAAGCTCCTTTGTGGTACTTCTATAGTGTTTGCAACCAATGTATTTATACGGATGGAAGCGCGTTCACACTAATAGATTAGATTTTTTTCCACTAAAATGGAGCAGCACCAATTAAGAAAAAATGTGAAGGATGAGGCAGTGACACAACGCTCAGCAACTACAACCGCAGTGGTTGAAGTACAACTGGAGCGTAATCTGCACTCACAAAATGAAAAAGCTCACAGACTACAGTGAACACTGAAACACAACTATTCACTATCTGTGAAAAGCTCCTTTGTGTACTTCTATAGTGTTTGCAACCAATGTATTGTATACGGATGGAAGCGCGTCACATAATAGATTAGATTTTTTCCACTAAAATGGAGCAGCACCAATTAGAGAAAAATGTGAAGGATGAGGCAGTTGACACACGCTCACAAACTACAACCGGGCAGTGGGTTGAAGTACAAACTGGGAGCGTAATCTGCACTCACAAAATGAAAAGCTCACAGACTACAGTGAACACTGAAACACAACTATTCACTATCTGTGAAAAAGCTCCTTGTGTACTTCTATAGTGTTTGCAACCAATGTTTGTATACGGATGGAAGCGCGTCACACTATAGATTAGATTTTTTTTCCACTAAAATGGAGCAGCACCAATTAGAGAAAATGTGAAGGATGAGGCAGTGACACACGCTCAGCAGACTACACGGCAGTGGTTGAAGAACTAACTGGAGCGTGATCTGCACTCAAAAAAATCAAAACCTCACAGGACTGCAGTGGAACACTGAAACACAACTGTCCACAATCTGTGGAAAAGCTCCTTCTGACTTCTATAGTGTTTGCAACCAATGTATTGTATACGGGGAAGCACGCACACTAAATAGATTGATTTTTTCTAATATAATGGAGCTGCACCAATTCCACTAAATAAAATAAAAAAAAAGAGTCAGGACACGTGCAGATGCCTACAAACAGCGGTGGATGCAGAGCAAACGCAGCGTCACCCACTGTCACACACACACCTTGACAGAGCTTTAAAACAACACTGGAAAATGAAGCTTTACACAGCGGTTGGTAAACTGCCTGCCTCAAGCCGAGTACACAAAATCGCAATATCAACTGTCCCTCAGAGTGAGCAGAGTTAGCGTTCTGTCCCTTACTGAGTTCACAGCACAGTGACGCTAAAATGGCGGCGGCGCCTTTTATAGTGCATTCTGACATCATTTCAGCAGCCAATCACAGCCATGCCATTAGTTAAGATGACCGCAGCATTACAGGATGTGCCACACTTCGTAGGATTCCTCATTGGCTGACTAAAATCACATTGCCTCTCAAAGAATTATGGGAACTTCCGATTCCGGTATACGATATGGAAAAAGTATCGGAATTAAGTATCGGAATTCCGATAACGCGAATATCGGCCGATACCCGATACTTGCGGTATCGGAATGCTCACACTAGTCGGGAGTAAACAAAACGCTCCTTGACCTTAAATTGATCCCAAGCTCCTTTCCCCCAAAGAAGTGTTGCTCTCCTGCCCTTCAGCGATTGTAAACTAAAGAATCATGGGCCTCTAGCGCTAATGCTGAGTGCAGCTAAGCACTTAATCTCGTCCCATTTGAAGAGTCGAACATCCACCTACCCTGCCAGAATGATTTGAAAAAATCTATTTAATATAGAGGCTAGAGGAACTCTCCAATTGGGAGTCTCACTCACATCATTTGTTTCTAGAGGCATGGGTACTGGAGACAAAAGATGGCCAAGCTTACTTCCCTCGATACCTCCCCAAAGCCCCAGACCCCACCCTTGGGTCCTCCCAACACATAGGGAACCAGGCCCCTGTATCCTCATTCTAGTCTTGACCCGTGAGACGTAGGCTCACACATCCGCCTGACTGGTTCGAGGCCCACGACATAATTATTACTGTCGAATGAGGCTCACTATAGATCTTTCTCGACCCAATATAGCCATTGCTGACATCATCTTTAACCTCATTTTCTGCCATAAATGCTGCAATGTGGTCCCCTTTTCTTATTCTTGTTATTGCTAAAAGTTGTAACTCTGATTTACTGCTCTAAATCCCTACAACACTCAGCATGCTTGGTACTTGATTTACCGTTGTAACTGTAATAGACTTCTATGCTGTACTGTTGCCGATGTTTATTTTAAAGAAATATACAACAAAAAAACTAGACCTTGCGGTAGATGTTGCACTAAATTTATCCAGTTGCTTATCAACCTACCTGCCCCAAATGTGCTACCAGGATCTCCAGACTTGCCTCAAAGAGAAAATCTCAGTTGTCACTGGATAACAATTGCAAAATGAGCTGCCAGCAGTGGATCTTCATGGTTTGCAAGTAACTGCATATGTTTTTTGCTCGGGGGCACTCATAGTCGATACTGTATGAATTGAGATGTTTTCAAAATTTTGTTTCCCGTTTTTGTCATTTGGATATCATTAAGATGTCAATTGATCCTGTGATTTCCATGCATCCATGATTTTTCTTTCTTGATGTTGCATTTTTATTATTGAGTGTATATGAAAAATGGCTGAAAGGATTCTGTATGCTCACTTTGCTTTGGAAGGTTAAGACACTCCTTCTCTGGGATGGTCTATCAGGAGCAGAGGACTTGTCTCAGACTAGGCTATATACACTCAATTTAGTCTGAGACCCTCCCCCTTACTCATTGATAAACCAGCCCTAAGCAGGAGGATTGTAAAGATTTTCAGTGCGTAGTATGCATACATGATGCCAGCAGGCATTGTACATAGACTGATAATGAGAGGAACAGTATCGGATAATTTTAATTACGCATTATACACTTGCCAAATTTGCATTGTAATGTGGATGGTTGCTTTAACTAATATATCATTTTGTTGCAATTTATGAGAAAGATATCATTATTTTACTTCCTCCTCACATATGTAGGATCAATATGTCACTACTAGCTGAGGAGCCTGGCGCTGCCCGGGCATAGTAACTAACTACGGTTAGTTATAACAAATTGCAATGATTATATCTATAAATATAAAGCTGAGCATATAGCCCGGCCCACTCCGCATAGCCACATTCACTATAATATCCCACACAATCCCGTCAGCCAGAGCTACCGGACTACTACCCCTAATATCCCAGATCATCCCGTCAGCCGGAGCCACCAGACTACTACCGCTAATATCCCACATCATCCCGTCAGCCAGAGCCACCAGACTACTACCACTAATATCCACATCATCCCGTCAGCCAGAGCCACCGGACTTCTACCTCTAATATCCCACATCATTCCATAAGCCAGAGCCACCGGAGTACTACCCCTAATATCCCACATCATCCCGTCAGCCAGAGCCACCAGACTATCTACCCCTAATATCCCACATCATCCCGTCAGCCAGAGCCACCGGATTTCTACCTCTAATATCCCACAACTTTCCATAAGCCAGAACCACCGGACTACTTCCCTAATATCCCACATCATCCCATCAGCCAGAGCCACCGGATTACTACCCCTAATATCCCACATCATCCCGTCAGCCAGAGCCACCGGACAACTACCACTAATATCCCACATCATCCCGTCAGCCAGAGCCACCGGACTACTACCACTAATATCCCACATCATCCCGTCAGCCAGAGCCACTGGACTACTACCCCTAATATCTCACATCATCCCGTCAGCCAGAGCCACCAGACTACTACCTGTAATATCCCACATCGTCCCGTCAGCCAGAGCCACCGGACTACTCCCCCTAATATCCCACATCGTCCCGTCAGCCAGAGCCACTGGACTACTACCCCTAATATCTCACATCATCCCGTCAGCCAGAGCCACCAGACTACTACCTGTAATATCCCACATCGTCCTGTCAGCCAGAGCCACCGGACTACTTCCCCTAATATCCCACATCATCCCATCAGCCAGAGCCACTGGACTACTACCCCTAATATCCCACATCATCCGGTCAGCCAGAGCCACCGGATTACTACCCCTAATATCCCACATCATCCCGTCAGCCAGAGCCACCGGACAACTACCACTAATATCCCACATCATCCCGTCAGCCAGAGCCACCGGACTACTACCACTAATATCCCACATCATCCTGTCAGCCAGAGCCACCGGACTACTCCCCCTAATATCCCACATCATCCCGTCAGCCAGAGCCACCGGACAACTACCACTAATATCCCACATCATCCGTCAGCCAGAGCCACCGGACTACTACCACTAATATCCCCATCATCTCCCGTCAGCCAGAGCCACTGGACTACTACCCCTAATATCTCACATCATCCCGTCAGCCAGAGCCACCAGACTACTACCTGTAATATCCCACATCGTCCCGTCAGCCAAGGCCACCGGACTACTCCCCCTAATATCCCACATCGTCCCGTCAGCCAGAGCCACTGGACTACTACCCCTAATATCTCACATCATCCTGTCAGCCAGAGCCACCAGACTACTACCTGTAATATCCCACATCGTCCTGTCAGCCAGAGCCACCGACTACTTCCCTAATATCCCACATCATCCCATCAGCCAGAGCCACTGGACTACTACCCCTAATATCCCACATCATCCGGTCAGCCAGAGCCACCGGATTACTACCCCTAATATCCCACACATCCCGTCAGCCAGAGCCACCGGACAACTACCACTAATATCCCACATCATCCCGTCAGCCAGAGCCACCGGACTACTCCCCCTAATATCCCACATCATCCCATCAGCCAGAGCCACTGGACTACTACCCCTAAAATCCCACATCATCCCGTCAGCCAGAGCCACTGGACTTCTACCACTAATATCCCACATCATCCCATCAGCCTGGGGTCAGAACTAGAGCGCTGAGTGGATTTGCCCTGACTTCCATACCAATGATCCCTTTAATAGAAGCATGGGGTGAGAATCAGAGCGCTGAGGGATTTGCCCTGACTTCCATACCAATGATCCCTTTAAGAGTGGCCTAGGGTCAGAACCAATGTGCAGAGTGGATTTGCCCTCACTTCCATACCGGGAACCCCTTTAAGAGGGGCCTAGGGTCAGAACCAGAGCGCTTAGTGAAATTGCCCTAACTTCCATACCAATGATCCCTTAAGAGGCCCTGGGGACAAACCACAGAGCTGAGTGGAACGGTCCTAACTTCATACTGGTGATCCCTTTAAGAGAGGTCTGGGTACAAAACCAAATGCTGGATAGATTTGCACTGACTTCCATACCAATGATCCCTTTAATAGAGGCCTTGGGTTAGTACCAGAGCATTTGAAGGCATTTGACCTGACTTCCATACTCGGGATCCCATTAAGAGAGCCTGGGGTCAGAAACAGAGTGCTGAGTGGAATGGCCCTGACTTCCATACCGGGGATCCTTTAATAGAAGCCTGGGATGAGAATCAAAGCGCTGGGGGATTTACCCTAATTCCACACCGGAGATCCCTTCAAAAGAGGCCTGGCGTCAGAACCAGAGTCTGAGCGGATTTGCCCTGACTTCCATACCAATGATCCCTTTAATAGAAGCATGGAGTGAGAATCAGAACGCTGAGTGGAATGGCCCTAACTTCCGTACCGAGGATCCCTTTAAGAGAGCCTGGGGTCAAAACCAAAGCGCTGAGTGGAATGGCCCTAACTTCCGTACCAGGATGCCTTTAAGAGAGGCCTGGGTCAGTACCAGAGCGCTGATGAATTGCCCTGACTTCCTTACCAATGATCCCTTTAAGAGAGGCCTGGGGTCAGTACCAGAGCGCTGTAGTGGAATTGCCCTGACTTCCATACCAATGATCCCTTTAAGAGGCCCTGAGGTCAGAACCACAGAGATGAATGGAATTGCCCTAACTTCCATACCGGAGATCCCTTTAAGAGAGGCCTGGGTCAAAACCAAAGCGCAGGATGGATTTGCCCTGACTTCCATATCGGAGATCCCTTTAAGAGGGAAGATGTGCCTATGGGGTAGAGGATGTGTAATGGGGATATGGGCATGGGAGTGGGATAATTCATTTCTGTCATGTGCTCTCTGCATCTGTCTGGGGGGCAGACAATGGCTGGGAGCTTATGTTCCCGGGGATGCGATTTCTCCCATCTGGTCAGTGTCAGCTGAGGTGTTGTCGTGGAGTGAGAAAACTGTTGCTCATAGCAACCAATCACAGCTCAGCTTCTACTAAACAGCTCTGGTGAAATGAAAGATGCTTAGGGATTGGTTGCAAGGAAAACTGTTGCTCATAGCTGTCACGCTGTCTCTGCATAAGGAGGACCGGGGTCTATGCTGACCCTAAGCTGGGGTCCTGACTAATCCCTCTACCTGGAGGTACTGTTGATGGTACAGAGGTCCAGGCCGCCAGCGTAAACCCTATCTCCTGTGAATCCCTGACAACTGTAATCTAGTCCTGAGAAGGACCTGATTACCACCACAGGGAACGGGAAGGTAACTGCCTACACACAGTATAAGACGAACGAGAAGACAAGGGTAAAATAAAAGACACCTTGCATACAAAAAACAACAACTACAGAGGGAACACCAAATGGTAAGGAGATAAATAATAAAGCGAGGAGAGGAAAAACCACAACAGGTACTCTTAGCTTTAGACTTTCAATATGATCCGCTCTGCTGGTCTGCATGAATGCTTTCACCGACACTTCCCTAGCAGACAGGCAGGTATATGAAGAAATCCAATTATCGCAACATTAATTGCAGCTGAGCGAGGCTGGTCTTGTCCACACAGAGAGAGGGAAATTAACTCTCTCACTGCCGAAAAACACCCACGCAGCAGAAAATCAGCTGTGAGAAGTCAGGGTGTGCAATCGCGACGATCTTCGCAGCGACACACCCGTGACAATAGCAACCAATCACAGCTCAGCTTCTTTTAAACAGCTCTGGTTAAATGTAAGATACTCCATGATTGGTTGGTGATACACCATTTACACACATTCAATTTTATATATATAGATAATAGTATGGTAGCAGTGTGCTATTAAGTGCAGGCTGTCATTAAACTCACAACTGATATAGACAGACTACAGATTTGTAGGGGTTTAAAGTAAATTACTTTGTATCAATTTTCAGCATGTCTAGTCATCTGTTAAAATTAATCGAGATGGGAGCCTATTGGTCTTAAAGGAATCTGTCACCCTAAATTGGCGGGATATTTAAATGGGCAGTCAGGTCAGATGGGCGGTGTTTTGGGTTCTTGCCTTAACATGTTGTTCGCCGCTGTCTCCATTATTTCTGGGAATTGTGTCGTTGCCCTCCAAATAACGCGCCTGGCATTGCAATCTGCGGGCA
>JARQOD010000004.1:82336897-82391962 GCA_033576555.1 Oophaga sylvatica | reverse complement strand
TCCTCAGTCGAATGGACATACCAAGCGCATTAATCAGAATTTAGAGACTTACCTCAGGTGTTTTATCTCCGAAAACCAGGAGAATTGGACACCTTACTTACCCTTGGCTGAGTTGATATAAATAATAGTCACCAAGAATCTACCAGCAAGTCATCATTCTTTGGTGCATACGGTTTCCATCCACAGTTTGGTACTTTCAGTAGGGGAGGAGCTTTGGGAGTACCTGAGGAGGAACTCTTTGCTTTGTCGCTCTCTTCAGTATGATGGGGTTCAGAGTAATTTGAGGGTCATGGGAGACAGGTACAAATGTATGGCTGATGCTCGCTAGGTCAGTATCAGGAACACCGCACTGCACTTGCTCACTGAGCCAGTGCCATGTCCTGAGTAAAACACACTGTGCCCAAAGATACCTGTGGAGTGGGGCAGCTGCTGCCAGATTGCTTCAGGCCAGATAGGACCTGAAGCACCTGACTGCTGGAGGTATGGTCTAAGCTCCGGAGAGCTAAGAGCTGAAGGAAAACTCCTAGAAGGGTAACTATGGGACAAAGTTACCAAGGGGCATAGACAAAACGGATAGTCAGGACGTAGCCAAGATGTCATACACAAAGAGGGAAGCGCAGTACAAGAGAAGCAGGCAGAGGGTAGTCAGGATGTAGCCAAGGGTCATACACAGAGGGCAGCACAGTACAAAAAGAGGGCAGAGGTAGCAAATACCTCCGGCACACATGAAAAACAGAACTCGACGAAACAAATCAGAAACAGACAAATATAACATAGCACAGGCACAAAGCACTGGCACAGGCAAAACAGGGTCAAACACACTCTGCCAAGGGTCAGAGTATAAGCACGAGGAATGACCCAATCATGAGGCTATAAGAAGCTTCCCAGAATCCCAGAGTGAGGCCTCCAGATTAACCTCTGAACTACATAATCCCACAAGCTCCATAGACCATGACAATCAGAATCTAAGTGTGAATGACTTTGTGTGGTAGTCTACCAGGAATATCAAGTTGAAGATCCCTTCCTGGAAACTGGGATCTAGGTTTATTGGCCCCTATAAAATAACCACCATCATTAACCCTGCAGTTTTTCGTCTTGAAAGGCTCTTAAATTCACAATGTGTTCCACAGGTGACTGCTCAAGAAGTATGTTGAACCTCTTGAGTCCACTCTGTTGACGCCTCCCCAATCATTGTTGATGATAATTTGGAGTTCCAGATTTCAAGGATTGTTGATTTTCGTCTTCAGCATCATTCCCTGCAGTACTTGGTGCACTGGAGGGGTTATGGTCCAGAACAGATTATGTAGATTTCAGCAACAGAGGTGAATGCACCTAGACTGATTCTTTTAATTTTTGCATTTGTTGTGGAGCAATATCCTTCTCCCTCTAGGACCCAACAGTTACTCCACCTTCTGCTACTAAATACACACCTGTGTGGTAGGTTTAAATACATTTAATTGCTCCAGCATGGTGCTGGTGTTAGCTCTTACTTCTCTCTGTCTAGTTCAAAGTACTAACAATCAGTTACTTCTCAGAGGACTCTTGGAGGATTGCTGATGTGATATCTTGGTTGTCATCTCAAGCTAAATGTTCTCCTCGTTCGTCTACCCTCTTTGTCTTTAGTTGTAGTGGGGACTAGCTAGTGCGCTACCCCATCCCAACCAGAGCCTATCACTAGGGTCAGGTAGGGATTAGCTTCCTGCTCGACGATAGGTGCAGAACCTATATAGGGACAGTTAGGGCACACAGTGTGTTCTTAAATCTGCCTACGGTTCTCCACTTCCCACTTCTCTAATGTTCGGGCTTCCCCTCCCTTTTCCTTCACTCAGCTAGACCTATGGCTGTTAACAAGTTAAATGCTGCTGTCAATCTCTGATATTCTGGCATTTAACATTTGCTAACTGTAAGCACGTCACAAGACACGACCATTGGCACCCTTGTCGTGTGATTGCTGTGGCCGGCGCTCATAGGAGATCTTGATTTTGGCTACACATAGCAGGGCTGAAAAACAAAAAAGTTCAAATCACCCCCTTTTGCCCCTTTCAAAATTAAGCAATAAAAAAAATTAAAATACACGTTTGGTATTTAATCTATCGAAATATAAATAAAATTAATCTGATAAGTAAACGGCATAGCGAAAAAAAATCAAAGCACCAGAGCCACTTTTTTTTGTTGTTGCATCATTGCAATAAAATGCAAAAATAGGCGATCAAAACATCGTATCTACCCCAAAATTATATCAATAAAAACATCAGCTAGGTGCAAAAATAAGCCCTCACTTTGCCACTGATCATAAAAAATTAAGACGCTATGGATATTGGAAAACGGCAGCTTTTTGTAAAACTCTGGCAGATAAACAGACACTATGTGGGGAAACAGAAGAAGCAGTAAATTGTTGAGCTCCCCTTACCGTAATATATAAAGCAGTCATAATGTCTGCTTTTATGTAAGATATGTCAATGCGTACAATGTTAAAATATAACCTGCACAAACCTCTCATCAGCTTATGCCTGCTGTCGCAGATATCAGCTAAAGCAGTGAACACATGCGGAATCACCGCGTGTACAAAAGCTGGCAGCGCTTTGGGCGGAGCAGGCATCGACTGCGTCCAAAGTGCTGTGAGTCCGGCATGTGGAAACACACCATAAGAGAATATAACATTATAGTTGGGTAAGTAAAGATAAAATATTATCATGACAAGGGAGACTTGAATAAACTTTGGGAAAGAACAAAAGAAAATGAAGGCGTGACAGCCTCTCTAAAATATACAGTGGCAGATTGGGGGAAGGAAGTAATGGCACTGATAGCTGAGAATTCTTCATTGAAGTCAAAGCTGGTGAAAATGAAGGATAGATCCTATAGATATAATATAGATTTTTTTTTTATTGTGATGTGAAGAAGGCAGAGAGAACAGGCATTCTGTCCAGCAATGGCTATACAGTAATAGGCTTTTGGGAAAGAACATTTACAGCCAAGTCGGGGTAAGAAAAATCTGCCCATCATAAGTTATGTCCACAATTTTCAGCTAAAGTGACAGAGATGTAATATTAATATTAATAAAGAGAAAAATATATTTCTATTGATGGAGCAAGCGTTTTATTTATCTGCACTATTGTAGTGATACTTTGGCTAAAAGATGCACCTTGTTAGAGGTCAAAAAGAGACTGTTGAAAGCCAGTATCACATATTCTGTCTTTGTTTACAGCCAGGATGAGAATTGTTTTTGATGACATAATTTAACTATTCTTCAGTGAAATGGAGGTCTATCTTGATGTGAGAGGTTTATAATTATGGATATTTGAGGAAGATTTTAAAGTTAATAGTATAGACAATATGAAAGTTAATGGTATAGACAACTAACTTATTTACAGTACACCAACATGAACACTTTAATTAATAGAAAATAACTTTTTTATATATTTATATATCTAAAACTGGAGTATTTTGAATGGGAAAGTTTCTTACATGGTCACTAATAATTGTGCTTGCATATTTTACAAAATGCAGAGATCAGATAAAATTAAAAGCTATGATGAATTTTAATAATAAAGGAGCTGTCTGGGCAAAAAGAAAATATCTTGAGTAGCCAGGAGCTGTAAAAAAGAAACTAAGTCATTATCACATATTAGTACCCAAATAGATCCAGTACCACAGGCTGCTCTGAGGGTCATCAGATGTCTTTCTGTAGATATGCTGATTCTGCTGCTTATGGAATGAAGTTGTCTACTCTTCTTGTGTGAACATATAACAAGGAAAAGCTTGCACTGGGTCCCATTGGCTTCTAGTAGGTTTCACTTAATTTAGTAAATTTTACAGAAAATAACTTACCAAAATATTTAGACACATAATTATTTTTTTAACACTTTCTCATTTGTTTTTACCTGTTTTGTAATGGATCACAGTACCTTCTATAACCTTAACTCCTTCACCAAAGTCTGTTTTCACCTAGAACAGGCCAGAGTCACTTTATGAGGTAATAACTCTGGAATGCTTCAACATATCCTAGTGATTCCAAGACCGTTTTTCTATGACATTTTGTACTTACTTCAGGACAGTGGTAAACTTTGGTCGATATAAATTGCATTTATTTATGAAAATATCAAACATTTGATACATTTTAATAAATGTTGTAATTTTTAAACTTTCAATTGTTATGCTTTTAAACTAGACATTATAAAACACAAAATAGCTAGTAAATAATACGTGAGGTGAAAAACTACTGTTTAGGTGCATGGCAGGGCATGGGAGGAGCATAAATCCCACCAAGGACAGCATCTGTAATGAGATTGCATGTTCTCCCCGTGTTTGCATGAGTTTCCTCTGGGTACTCCCACATTCCAAAGATATAGTGATAGGGAATTTAGATAGTGAGCCCCATCTGGGAAAGCGATGATAATGTGTGAAATAACTGTAAAGTGCTGCGGAATATGTTGGCACTATATAAATAAAAAGATTATTATTATTATTACTTTTGGTTCACAATATTAGCTGGAATAGATAGCAAACAGCATGTTGTTTTGCAGAGACTCTGATGTGCCTAAACAATGGAAAACCCTTTGCAACTGAGGCCATTTTGCAAACTACATCCCTCCAGGAATTTATCTAGTGGTGTGGTGCTTACCACAAAAATGTTGCTTCAGCCACAAATATTTCATTTTAATAAAGTTAATAGGAGAAGATAGTGGACACCATGTTACATTTGCAGAGCCCATGATGTGCCTAAATTGAAATCACCCACAAAGTTACCACATTTTAAAAAATACACCCAATAAAGAATGTATTTAGCACAGTAAGACTTTTTCCCACTGTGCAAGTGAGGATCTCCTCGAGGTCACTGCAGTTCAGTGGCCCAGCTGGGAGCACAGCCTCAGTGGCCAGCGGAAACCTTGATGACATTACCGCTAGTCACTGATGCTGCACTCAAAGTAGCACATTTCTCAGTGGTTTTCATCCTGGATGGCGCCATCTTTGCACCATCCAGGTTGAAAACTGTTTATCCCCAGACATGGATTAAGGTGTGGGACAGAACAACGTACAGGTTAAGGAAATGGCTGTTTTTTATTTTTGTTTTATTTACAGGAGACCATGGCTTCAGTGGAATGGGTGATGACGTGAGTATAGTTTAATTTAGATTCATTAAAGGAGTCTGTGTCATTCTTTCTGTGTGTTTATTTACAATATAACTAAAGGATTAGTAATGGACATCAACCCAACAAATATGAACACCTCTAGCCACCAAAACAGGGCAGGTGGGAAGAGCTGGACAAAGCACCAGAATCTACCACCATCTAATAGATGAACTTTTTCTGGGGTGGCTGCGGGCTGCTATTTTTAGGTTGATGGGTGGGGGGCGAATTTGAGATTGGCGAGTGTTTTCCGAACAAGTTCACTCATCTCTACTCCTAACTACACAGATAATCCATATGTGGTGCAAAACTACTATTTAGGCACATCAGGGCTAAAAGGGAAGGAGCACCAATTGTCTTTTGGAATGCAAAATTGGATAGAATAGATGACAGCTGCCATGTTAAACAGTGGAAATCCTTCATGAGAGGTGTGCTAAGCATCTTGAACCCAAAGATGCTTCACAGAATCTTATCACATAGAGTCGTGAAAGTTAAAAAATATATTTTTCCACAGAATTGTTGATTTATCCCCTATCTTTCTTTTTCACAAGTATAATATTAGAAAATGGACGCTAAAATTTATTGTGTTATTTTCCAGAGTACTCAGATACCCCTTATGTAGTGGGAAAACAACTGTTTGTGCACATGGCAGGGCTCGGAATTCTGGAATGCAGTTTTAGCTGGAATAGATTGTGGATGCCATGTTATATTTGAAAGGCCCCAGACATGCCAAAACTGCAAAAAAAACACAAGTGATCCCATTTTGGAAACTAAACACCTCAAGCAATTCATCCAGGGATGTATTAAGCTTTTTTAACCCTTAGACGTTTCACAGAATTGAATAACATTGGGTTGAGTCAAATGAAAATAACTATTTCTTTCCATTAAAATGTTGATTTGGCCCCAAGTTTTACATTTTTAGGCTGGAGTCACACACAACCACAAAAAATCGGTCCATTTTAGACGGTCGACAATCGGATCAAAATAAAAACATCACACATCCTTCTGGCATCCGATTTTCCTTCAAAGATGCGATTTAATCGCATGTGTGTGTACCTTGTAACATCCGATTTTCATCCGACTTACGAGATTTTCTCGCAGGCTTGCAAAACTGACATATAATGGATCCAAAAGAATAGTATTTCAATCACAAAAAAAATAATAGATATATACACATAGAGCACATATATATATATATATATATATATATATATATGTCATTGTGACATGTATATATACATATATTTATAGTTCCTAGACTTCTACATACTGTTATAGCCGCTAATTCAATTGCCGGCTTCAGTGAAATCACAGAAGCCGACATGAAATGATACATTGTTTCCACACATTTAACCATGTAATTTCATGTATTTTTATATATGTTTGAAACATACAATTACATGAGTATATGTGTGCTAAATTTCAGACATGTAGGGGTTAATTAAAGGTGTAATTTCGTTGAAAAAAAATGCGTGGGCTGCCGCTGTATTTTCTCCACCAGACAGACAAAGCAAGCGAGTGGGGGCAGATAATAATAGCCTAGGGAGGGTACATTTTTTTTGTGCCCCCCCTGGCTACTAACATCTGCCCCCAGACACCCCAGAAAGGGCAAATCTCTAATTAGATTCGCCCTTTCTGGCACTTTGCCCGTCTATTCCCATTGCCCTGTAGCGGTGGCGAATGGGTTAATAATCTGGCATTAATGTCACCTTAGTATTGAAAGGTGACCTTAAGGCAGGTTAATAATTGATAGCTGTCAATTAGACAACTATCAATTATTAATCCTATTGTATGAAAGAAAAATCAAACACACACAGTTTAATAAAAAATAAGTTTAATGAAATAATCACACAGTTTTTGACCATATTTTATTTTCCTGCTAAAACCATTTCCTGTAATAAAAATAAAATAAAAAAGCAAAATTATACTTACCAATCCGATGTACAGTCAGGTCCTACGCTGTAATCCATCAGAAAGGGTTAACAGGTTACAGGTCGCAGAGAGCTAATAATGCTGTCTCAGACCTGTATTCCCCTGAATGAATAAGTTCCTCTCCCAGCGAAAGTAGAGGAATAGATTCATGAATGGAGCTTAATTGATTTATTGGCAATTTAACTTTAGTGACCTGACCTAAAGGGAAAGTGGACACAATCAATTAAGCTTCATTCATGAAACACATCCTCTCCTGTCGCCAGGAGAGGAACTTATTCATTCAGGAGACTTTGAGCTGAGCATGCAGGATTACTTGCACTGCTTGGCTCAAAGCTAGTTAACCCTTTGTGAAGGATTACAGCTGGACGTGACAGATCGGCGGAATGAGGTAGAATAATGTTGTTTTATTTTTTTTTCTTTATTTTAGGAGATCAATGGCTTCGCACAGATTAAGTGTAAAATAAAATATGGTCAAAAAAATGTGTTTTATTTCATTAAAATTATTTTTCTTAAAGTGTGTGTGTGTTATTTTATTTACTTCAATAGGATTAATAATTGATAGTTGTCTAATTGACAGCTCTCAATACTTAACTAACCTTAAGGTCATCTTTCAATTGCAAGGTGACAGTAGTGAGATTATTAACTCATTCGCCACCGGCTACAGGCAATGGGAATAGACGGGCAAAGTGCCAGAATGGGCAAATCTAATTATAATTTGCCCTTTCGGGGTGTCTGGGGGCAGATGTTAGTAGCCAGGGGGGGCTACAAAAAATGTACCTCCCTAGGCTGTTATTATCTGGCCCCACTCGCGTGCTTTGTCTTGGTGGAGAAAATACAGCGGAGCCACGCATTTTTTTTTCAACGAAATTACACCTTTAATTAACCCTACATGTCTGAAATTTGCACAAATACACTCATGTAATGTAAAGTTCTAAACAAAATCAAATACAGGAAATGACATGGTTAACTGTGTGGAAACAATGTATCATTTCATGTCGGCTTCTGTGATTTCACAAAACCCGGCAATTGAATTAGCGCTATAACAGTAGTAGAAGTCTAGGAACTAAAATATATATATATGTATGTCACAATGACATGTATATATTATATTGTGTTCTATTGTGTAATATCTATTCTTTCTAGTCTTTATTAAAGCTGTCAGTGTGTTTTACAGTTAAGCCGGGGTTGAATTGCCGGCTTTTCTAAAGGACACCGATGCGATTTCATTCGCAATGTCACACAGTGTGGTCCGTTTGTAATCGATTTTTCATCGTCCCATAGACTTGCATTGGCGATTGTCGACCGACAATCGGTGACAATCAGCATGCTGCGATTGTACACGGACGTTTTAAAACGGACCACAAAAAATCGATACTGGGAGCTGCTCCATAGATTAACATAGTCCGACTGCAATGCGATTTTTCATCGCATTGCAGTCGTCGATTCTTTCGCCAGTGTACGCCGGCCTTAAAAGGGTAATAGGAGAAAAGTATGTACAATTTGTTACACATTTTTTTTCCCGAGTATGGCAATGCTCAATAGTAGGGATAACTATGTTTTAGGCACAATTTAAAGCTCAGAAGGGAAGGAGTATCATATTGGGGGTTCAAGCTTTGCTGGAATGGTTAAGTGTGTCTTTCAGCTGAGGCACCAGAGCAGCAGAACCAGTCCATAAGTTACCCCATTTTACAAACTAAACATTTCAATGAATTTATCTACGGGTGCACAGAGTATATTGACACTACAAGTGCCTCACAGAATTTTTTGTACTATTGGGCTGTGAAGAAAGAATAATTACATTTTAACCACTCAACTGTTGATTTAGCCCCAAGTTTTCAATTGTTATTAGAGCTAATAGTTCAAAAAGACCACATTGTTTGTTGTGCAATTTCTCCTGAGTGTGCCAATACTCTACATGTAATGGCAAACTATTTTTCAGGCACAATGGAAAGCTTAGAAGGGAAGTATTGCCATATTGTAGTGCAGAATTTTCTGATATAGATTGTGGGTGCTATGACCCAATGGAAGAGCTCCTGAGGTGCTAGAACAGCTGAATCCCCCCATAAGTGACCCCATTTTACACACTGCACCTTTTAATGAATTCATCCAAGGCTGCAGTGATCATGTTGGCATGACAGGTATGTCACAGAATTTTGTACCATTGGGCTGTGAAGAAAAATAATTACATTTTTACTAGAACAATTTTATTTTGGGCCCCAGAATTTATATTGTAACATAGGGAAATGGGGAAGAATGGCACCAAAATGTGTTACACAATTTCTGCAGAGCGTGAAAATATCCCTTATGTGGCTTTACAGTACTGTTACCACATGGCGAGACTCCATAGGGAAGGAGCACTGTTTGACTCTTGAAGAACAAATTATTGTAATAGTTTGCAGACTTCATATATAAAGCCCATGAGTGCAAGAAGAGCAGATTTCCACCTCAAGTGACCCCATTTTGGAAATTACACCCATCTGAGAAATTTATCTACAGGTGTAGTGATGATTTTGACTCAATGAGTGTTTTCCAGGACAAGTCATCAGTGGATGTTGCTGAATGAAAAATGCAAATCTGTCATTTTAGTGCTTTCACATACATTGTAGTGTCCATACATTGTAGTGCCTAACATTGTACCTACCTCTTGCTTTTGGAGTCATGAATACCGTAAAATGAGTGGGCTCTCAATGCTATAGAAATGCCAGACATGTGGACGTTAAATGTGGTGTAGACACACTGTGGGGCTCAGAAGGGAAGGGGCAATTGGATTTGGGAGTGCAGAATTCGCTGGATTTCTTTTGTGGGGGTAGGAGCCATAGTGCTTTTCCAGAGCCTTTGTGCTACCAGTAACATATAAGTCCTCTATATTTCCATTTACAGATGACAGACCTGAGACTTGCTTTTCGTGGATTGAGTTGAAGCTTTTATGGGGAAAATTTTACATAACATTTTGTACCACATTTATCATGTGCCTTACGATGAGCACTTACATCATGGGTTTCATCAATATCTCCGAATGATTTGCTTCAGATAAAACCACTCAGAGGTATCCATTCACTATAATGAGGTAGCAGAGTTAGTCTGCTCTCCATCTGGCCTCTGTTTAGCAGTGTCTTTCTTTTCAGAGGTTTTCAAAACTGTGGCCTGCCACACTTTCATGCACACTTAAAGACGAAAATAAGCAGATTACAGGCCAGACGGCCTCCACAGTGTCTCCATCTGCATCAGTATAGGGAATCTTCCGTCAAGGATCCTATATGAATAGCATGTTAGAAGCACTCAGCGTAGAGAGCAGGATAATATGAGCCCAGAATTATTGGGGTTTTTGGGAGGTACAGTGAACAAATCAACAGCAGGTTAAGAAATTGTTCTATTTAATTTTTACTCTGTTTTTCGTGCCATTTAAGTGATTAGACAACTTTAGTCTTTGGGTCAATGTGTTTACAGCGATACCACATTTATTTTGCTTTTTTTGTTATGTTTGTCTACTATCACACAATAAAAAACTTTTTATTGCCATATGTTGAGATGTATAATTTTTTTATATATTTTTGCAGACCGATTCATATGAGAGCTTGTTTTTTGCCGGACTGGTTGACATTTTTATTGCTACTATTCAGGAATTGTTTTTTTTTATGCTATTCACTTTGTCATAAAAGTCATAAAACAGTTTTATTCTTCGGATCTGTACTTTTACAGCGATACCACATTTATATAAATTTTTATGTTTTGCTGCTTGTACACCAGAAAAACTATTTTATAGAAAAAAAATAGTTTTTGCATCACTATATTCTGAGAGCAATAGTTTTTTTATTTTGCTGCTGATGGAGCTGGATGGTGGCTTGTTTTTTGTTGGACATTTTCACCTATAACTCTTTTTTTCAAATTTTTGATCGTACTTTATTCCAGTTTTTTGTGGTATGATAAAAAAAACATGTTTTTTGTCAAGTTTTTAATTTTTTTTATGGTGCTCACTGAAGTGGTTAATTAATGTAAAAGCTTCATAGATCAGGTATTTATGGATGCGGCAATACAAAATATCTGTACTTTTTTTGTTTATTTTTGTTTTTATATAAATATTCTTATTTATTAACACAATATTTTTTTCATTTTTTTCCTTTATTTTGTGATATTTTCTTTAAATATTTTTACTTTTTTTAAAAATAATTTAAAACTTTTTTCTTCGTTTCTCTATGGGACTTTAACGTTTATTACTCTGATTGCCAGCACTGCAATACATTATACCTGGCAGTGTTACACTGACAGAACACCTTTTAGACCATGCTCCTGGCATAGTCCAACAGGCCATAGTAGCTGGCAGACCCTGAGATCTTCATGATCTCTGGTTGCCATGACAATGATCGGAAGCATGCAATGATGTCCATATTGATCGAAGTATTTAAACGGTTAAGTAGAAAGGGTGTGGCAGCCAGAGCTCAGCTACTACTTATGCCCACCTTCCTGTGGCGATCATGCTGGCAGAGCTCTTGTGCCCTGCACGAGCGCCATGACATCCCTATATGTCATGGGTCGGGAACAACTTCTGCATAGCATATAATGTATATGTAGTCCGTATGATGTATAAGTACGTCAAAGGTCGTGAAGGGTTTAAAGTTGTTGTCTAACATTGAAAAAATGCATGTCTGCTTTTTTTCAAAAACCGCATTACACCTGTTTACAGAATGTTGGTGGCATTAGATCTTAGCTCCATTTGATTATAATTGAGCTATGTTTCAATTTCATATATAACCTGTTGATATACTGTTGCATTACATTGTAATGAAATCAGACCTGTTTTTCTTGTAAAACCTTTTAGAAGTCAGTTATGTTCCTTTTTTTTAAACATACCACATCTGGCTTGTCAAGGTAAGGAGGCTTATTTGCCATGCAATGCTCCTCTGGGAAATTTAATATGCAAATTGCCTCTTCAGAAAGAAAGAGGACTTGAACTCTAAAGTGCCACCTGTTGGAAGTCATATTACAAGACTCGTTAACCCTAGAATGCGTGACATCAGAAATCTTCATATCAACGTATTGGGGGCCTTTTAGGCCCCCATGCGAATCAAATGGAAAAACACACTTATATAACTTTTACAAGTTTATTTTGAAACTGCTAAATAAAATATGACTAGTAAACAACATTTTAATTATAATTTTTCACCAAAAAACACCCAAAAAATTTTTTTTTCAAAATTTCACACAAACCTATATGAAAAAACGCACAAAAATGCATAGAAATCTATACCAAACTAGCTGCAGCTACATTTCTATTATGTTTCTTTTCTATTATATTAGTCTTCCAAACAATTTTGACAAGTTATTTTTTCGGAAGAATGTTCTTTGCAGACATTTTCCTTACAACTTGAACAAAATCTCTCAGCTTTCCTTTCTAAGTTTCTTGGACACATGAAGCAGCGCTTTCTTTTTCTTTCTCCTGGCCCTGGAATCATCTGAAACTGTACGCCACACTGTTTCATTGCTTCTTTAGTTTGCTTTAGCAAGCCTTTCATGTCGCTTCGCTGTATCATGTGAGGCATTACAAGTTCATGAAAAAAGGTCCTTCAAAAATAGGCGTCTCCTGTCCTTCCTCCGTGCATGGAATTCTGGATGAGTTTCTGTATAAATGATGAATGAATTTAGGGCTGCTACATCAAGCATATTTGAAAAAAGTACTACAGGCCATCGTTTTGTTTGCCTCTTGCATGAATATTCTCCCACCATCTCATCCATTTTGTCTACACCTCCTTTTGTTTTATTGTAATGCAGGATGATTTCTGGTTTTAATTTTCTGTCATTGCTGTCAATACTGCAATTGTGATGCATGGTACTGAGTAAAATCACTGATTTCTCCTTCTTCGCTTTGTAAGATATCAAAGTCGCTTTGTTATTGAATCCAAAGACACTCTCATAAAGTGCTCGCTGACGATTGTGTTTCAGTGCTTCTGGAATTTCTCGTCGGTTTTTGAAGCAGAAAATTGCCTAGTTCAACATTGGTGAAATAATTGTCCAAGGTAATGTTTCTACCTGTCAAGAGTTTTGACAATTTCAGACCCCAGATCCTTCTGTACTGGTGCACCAACCCCTTTGCCATAGTAGATTACACCATTTATGCCATAACAATTTGCAGAATCACACATCCAGAAGATTTTGATTCCATATTTGGCTGGCTTGCTGGGCATGTATTGTATGAACTTGCAGCGTCCTCTGAATGGTACAAGTTGCTCATCTACTGTAACATTAGTACTAGGAATGTAAAGTTTGGTGCAATTTTTGATAAATATGTTCCAGACATAACTGATAGGGGCTAATTTGTCTGTTTCAAACCTCAATGCACATGTTCGCTTATCATCAAATCGAATGTGTCTTCTAATTTCCTCATATCTGTCCACTGACATGGTCGCCTTATAGTGTGGATCAGAAAGTGGGTCCAGAAATAATTCTCGTATTGGAACATCATACGTATTGGAACATCATACGATTTTTGACGCCCTGCCAGCAGTAAAAGTCCAATATATGCATAAAGTTCCTCTTTTGAGATATTTTTCCAGGACTTATTTTTTGCAGAAGCGATACGTCTTCCTTCTAGGTTTGAACATAAAAGGACCTCTTCTGCAATATTGTCAGAAAAAAAAGTACAGAATACGACTTTAGGGGAAAAGTAACTGGGACTTCCCACCATTCCTTGAGCCTGTCTCACAATATTATGGATTGCAGTACGTCCAACTAATGTAGAATTACTGTCCCAAAAAACATTCGTTTTGGATGTTCTACTTATCACTTCTTGAGGATCCACTGTATTCACTTCTTCATCATCAGAAGAAGAATCACTTGAGGATGTTTGATTCTCTGGTGGCAGGTACTCGTCATCGGACAAAGATAGTTCACTTTCATCATCACTTTGAAAGACAATTGCTTCAATCTCTTGGTCACTCAGACGCTTGGAGGAAGACTGTGCCATTGCTGAGTAGATGTTAGCAAACTAAAAGAAAAAACAATGAACACAATGAGGGTTGTCCACTCTTTGCTTGTGTGTGACACACTGTAAGTGTAAAGTGCCCCCTCCCTCCTCTCACCCTCAGCATCTCTTACCTTTTATACTTTCTTTTAGGTGTTGTATGAACAACTGGATATTACCAACAACGACATACTTGAGGACTACATGGAGTTTCAAAAATTTTAACTTAAGTAATTTTGCAGATAATAGCAAAAAAAGTAAGCATGGGGGCCTAAAAGGCCCCCAATACGCATGCTAGGGTTAAAGGGTTGATTGTGACTTGTAGGATCGCTATTTCCAACAGGTGGCACTATAGAGTTCAAGTCCTCTTTCTTTCTGAAGAGGCAATTTGCATATTCAATTTCCCAGAGGAGCTTTGCACAGCGAATAAGCCTCCTTATCTTCACAAGCCAGATGTGGTATGTCACTCTCCAGAAGGAGAAACCTTACCCTTTAGACCCCAGTCCAGAGCCTCTCACCTAGCCAAATCAGCTCTCATACTTTGCACTGATGAGGCCAATAGCCCGAAACACCGTGTCTGCAAATTGAGATTCTGATTTGGCTTTTATCCTAAGTCATATTACAAGACTTGTTAAAGGGTTGATTGTGACTTGTAGGATCGCTACTTCCAACAGGTGGCGCTATAGCTTTCAAGTCCTCTTTCTTTCTGAAGAGACAATTTGCATATTTTTTTAAACAGGCAGATAAATTTGCTAGCCTATAATATTGTGTCACTCATAAGCAAAAAAAATTCTGAAAGAACAGCGTAAAGGTTCCCTTATTGCAAGAGCTTTAATTAATCGGGAATATTGAATTTAATAGCAATGTGTCACTCTAAAATAGCATATTTTAAATCTGGTTACTAAATGTATTTTAGAAAATATTTGTAAATTTATTTTTGTATCACAACCTTTGTTTAAAAAAAAAAAAAAATCTTCAAATTTCATACCAGACACCTACTGTCAAGTACCTTAGCCATAATACTTACTTTTAATAGGATCTCCAGATCGGGTTGGATGCCTAATAAAGTTTGTTGAAAAAAATCAACAAGCTGTTAGGCTGTGGGCCTTTCTGGAGCGATTATGACTATGCCAAGTATTGGCATGACCATGATTGGTTGGCGCACCACGTGACCAGGCCTGTATAAATGCCAGATCACGAATGTCGCCTTGATTCTGTTCTGATTAGTGTAGAGCTAAGGATGCAGCTTGAGTGAGGAATAGAATTAGACTATGCACTCTGCAAAAAAAGCATCTTTGTGTACTATTTACATCATACCTCCCAACTTTGGAAGAAGGGAAAGCTGCAAATTATATGCCATGCCCCTGACCACACACATTTCACAACTAGTCACACACATATTCATGCACCAACCACACCCATTTAGCACTGCTGATCACACTGTTTCATAAATACTAATTCTTAACAGAAAAAAAAAATTATTTACAAGTAATGAATTAAAGTAGTAACGCTTGCAGAACACATTAGAATTTGGGAAAAAATTAGGTAAACTGCACCAGAAAAAAAGGCGACAGTGTCGTTCTGCACAGTAACAGAACCACCTCCCCCATTTAAAACAGTATCCTCAAAAATAAAATAAATACATCACTGCAGTAATAATATCCCTTAATTAGCCCCTATTTTAATATTATCCCCCATCCTGGCCCCCGTGTGTCTCGTTCCTGGCTCCAGCCATATGTTCTCCCATCCTGGCTTTATATGTTCTCCCATACTGCCCTCATGAGTATCCATTGTGCCCCATATGATGTCACATCTTACCCAATTTGTCCCATGATCCTGCCCCATCTGTCCCATGATCCTGTCCCATCTGCCCCATGATCCTGTCCCATCTGCCCCATGATCCTGCACCATCTGTCTCCATCCTGCCCCATGAGCCTGCACCATCTGTCTCCATCCTGCCCCAAGATCCTGCATCACCTGTCTCTATCCTGCCCCATATTCCTGCCCCATCTGTCTCCATCCTGCACCATGTCTCCCATCCTGCCCCGTGTCTCCAGCCTGCCCTGTGCCTCCCATCCTGCCTCATGTCTCCCATCCTGCTCCTTATCTCCATTCTGCCCCTTGTCTCCATTCTGCCCCGTGTCTCCATTCTGCCCCGTGTCTCCCATCCTGACCCCGTGTCTCCCATCCTGCCCCCTGTCTCCCATGCTGCCCCTTGTCTCCATTCTGCCCCTGTATGTCTCCCATCTTGCACATTGTCTCCATTCTTCCTCTTTTCTTTATTCTGTCCCTTGTCTCCATTCTGCCACATGTCTCCATTCTTCCCCATGTCTCCAATCCTGCCCCATGTCTACATTCTGCCCCTTGTCTCCATTCTGCCCCTGTGTCTCCATTCTGCCCCTTGTCTTTATTCTGCCCCTGTGTCTCCATTCTGCCCCTTGTCTCCATACTGCCCCTTGTCTCCATTTTGCCCCTGTGTGTCTCCCATCCTGCCCCCGTGTTTCCATTCTGCCCCGAGCAGGATGAAGACACATGGTCCATGTGTCTCCATCCTGCCGGCGAAACATATTGCGGCTTGCCGCTTTCAATAAAAAAAACCTTTCTCCTTACCTGGCCGCGCTCCTGCGCGATGATCCCTCCAGGTGTTTCAAATGCGCACTCGTCGGTGAATGACAATGACGTCATACATCGGCAACGTGCGTACTAACGTCAGCTGCCAGCCTCCTATTGGCTGGCGGCTTTAACTATTGCCGTGCAGGCCCGCACGGTAATAGACTAACTGAACCTGCGTCTCGGTCGCAGGTTCAGTTACTGCACAGCAGAATCCAGCCACTGAGGGCCCAATGGGCAGAAGAGATGGGACACGATATGGGCCCCCTCTGCTGATCGGGCTCCATACGTCTGTCAGGGCAGACTGTTGGTCACTGTCCCACACTTTTGTACACTGCAGCTGGCCTTTTAAAGATGCTTTCTTGCTCTACGGTAGTGGTGCCTCGGCTTTAGGACAAGTCATCAATATCAGACCAGTGGTGGGCGGACACTGCCAGCTTCAGCCAGATGTAACCAATGCACAGCGGACAGCAGCACGCAGCTCACTGTATAGTGGCTACTCCTGGGTACTGCAGCTCAGCCACTATTCATGTGCATGGGAGCTGATGGGCTGCAGTAGTCAGAGCTCTTATACAGAGACTTTACAGGAGCTCCTGGAGGACATACACCATACAGCCGCAGTGTGTGACCCCATACAGTCTGGGCACATGGTGGTGGCTGGCATACCTTGCACCAGGCACGGTTTCCCCTTGGGCACCTTATCAGATGCACACACAGTGAATGTGTGGCTGTCATCGGTCAGACGCAGTGTGGTCCCCCGCTTCTGTCGCACCTGGATCACACTGTCCTACATCCACACAATGCTGACCTCCAGCTCCCTGCCGCCAGGACACTGCTCCAGCCAGAAGGACGGCCCCGGCCGCTTACACTGCATCAGCCGGGCCGCTAGCATCTTCAGCAGGGAGAGCTGAACTGTGCTCCCGCTGCCTGAACCTCACTCACATCCACCATGTGTCTACTCACCATGGCTCCAAAGCCCGGCACTGTACTGAGCAGGATGCCCGGCCGCCAGAGCGAGCACCGTGCAAGTGTCAGTGTCTAGTGCGGGAAAAGAAAGATCCAGGCAGGGACAGCGGGACAGAGTCTCAAAATCAGGACTGCCTGCTGGATCTGGGACGGTTGGTAGGTATGTTTACATGTCTCAGTGGGAGTACTGAGCAAAAAGCCACTGTGTAGACTCTATATCCTGTATGTGGCAGTGGTGTGCCAAAAAGCCGATGTGTGTAGTCTGCACCCCTGTCTGTTGGAATACTGCTCCGAAATACCATTGTGCACTCTACAGCTCTGCTTGTTTGAGTAGTGTGCCTAAAAAACAATTTCACTCTGCATCTATTTTTATACAAGCAGTGTGTCTAAAAAATAATTCTACTCTGCAGCGTTTCTTTTATGAGTAGAGTCTATAAAAAATAAATCTACTCTGCAGCTGTCTCTTTGCCATTTGTGGACCCCAACAAATTTTTTACTCTGCCGCTGTGTCTATACGAGTAGTGTGCCTAAATAATAATTTTACTCTGTAGCCATCTCTTTGTATTTGTGGGTTTAAAAAATAATTCTACTCTGCAGCACTTTTTTACTAGTAGTGTGCCTAAATAATAGGCCTACTCTGTAGCTTTCCCTTTGCTATTTATAGGCCCAAAAAAATTTCTACTCTGCAGCATTTTTTTTGCTAGTAGTCGCGTCTTAAAAATATTCATACGCTGCAATTTTTCTAATTTTTCTGTTCTGCTATGTCTGTGCGAGTTGTGTCTGGCCTAATACAGGTCTCGCAAAAATTAAGAGACCACTGCACAGTGTGAGACAGTGAAGGAATATGGAATGGGGTGTACATTTCACCTAGGTACTGTGCTGTATGGTATAAGGGAAATGTGTGGCTTTGTAAACCTAGTGGTAGAGAAAGGTCACTACACCTTACATTCAGTACACACTTGCAGCTCAGGCCTGAAACCATTCAGCTGTTAATTAGGAGACCAGAAGTAGGTGTCTGCGAACACAGTCAGAGAGCTCGCTTAGTCTGGACACAGGAGGGGTCCAGGCACAGAAGGTGTCTCCAGGAGTATGAGCTGTCTCAGTCTGGGTGCTCGATGTACCCCGGACACAGGAGTAGTCTCTGTGAGAATCCATGCGGATAGCTGCTGAATAGGAGGGGAGCTTTCTCAAGTCTGGACGTTGAAGGTGCCTTCAGACACAAGGAGGAGACTCTGTGAAACTCCATGCTGGTAAATGCTGAACATATGTGTTGTTTTGGCCCAGGCTATTAGAGTCTGGACCCGGATAGAAAGGGAAATCTATCTAAGTGTAATTAGTGGCTGGACAAGCCCAGGTCTTATGTTTATTATTTGGTTTTGATTATGTTCTGTTTGCTGTGGACTTTAATAAAACTGGTTGCGGCCAGTTTTTACCAGAACTGCTGTCTGTGAATGAACTGTTTCCGTGCCACTCCGTCTACCAGGACGGCGATGCCAGAGCTATATCCCCTGAAAAGCTTACAATTGGTGGAGAATACGGGCAGCACAGTGGCGAGAGACAGCAATAAAGGTGAAGTCTGTTGAAGCAGCAGCAGAGGAAAAAAAAAAAAGTGTGTCAGCAAAAACGTCTGATTGGAGCAGTCTTAAAGAGACAGTAGCCCTAATAGACTTTGCAAAGAAAAAAAAAAAGTGTGTCAATAAAGGAGAAACGTCTGTTGGAGCAGTCTTAAAGAGACAGTGGCCCTAATAGAGTTTTGCAGAGAAAAAAAAAAAAAAAGTGTCTGCACAGCAAGGCTGAATTTTCTGTGGAAAAGACTGTGGAGTGTGTATGTCTTGAGTGAAGACTGCCGTTGTTGAGACAGAGAAGTCTGACAGCATGGATGACAGCATGGAGGCGCTGTTTGAACAAATGGCGCAAGTTAATGTGCAACATAAGACTGCCGTGGTTGAGACAGATAAGTCCGGCAGTATGGAGGAGCTCCTTGAGTACCTGGTCCAGGCCCAGCGGAGCATGCAGCAGAGCATGGAGCGGCAGCGCCTGCAGCACCAGCAGCGCATGCAGCAGGCCCAGCAGCAATTCCTGCAGCAGCAGCAGGAGAATAACCGGTTGTTTTTTGAGCAGGTTGCAGCACTACAAAAGACTTGCAGCGCATCGTCCCAAAGTAATGTTGCAAAGTCACCTGCATTGTCCGCTGTAAAGAAGGCGGTAAGACGGTCCCTGAAAAAGATTACACCTCGTGACGATGTGGAGGTATATCTCACTAGGTTTGAGGTACTGGCAGAGAATGAGAATCTGCCCTATCTGAATGGGCCATGATGGTCGCACCCTATCTGATTGGAGAACCCCAAAGGGCCTATGCTGACCTGAGCGAGCAGGACAGCCAAGATTATGCCAAGCTGAAAGCGGAGATTCTTTCCCGGCTGGGTGTTACCGTGACAGCCCGTGCCAGGGGAGTTCATGACTGGAGATGCAGTTGGGAGTCTGCAGTCAGCAAACCTGATTATGGAGTTGAAAAGGTGATAGTGGACCGCTACACCCAAGCACGTCCTCCTGAGGTACAGCCAGAGGTCGGACAAGGAGACCACCAGGACGCCAATCGTCTGGTCAGCCTGATGGAGAGGACCTTCGCCACCAAAGACTGCCTCCGTGACCAGCCATCTGAGCGGTCGTCACTTCAGAGTTCCTGGACGCCGAACTCTCCCGGTAAGAGCGTTCCAGCTGTTGGGGTCGTGTGGGTGGGAGAGTTTGATGGACAGTGTTGGAGATGTCGTGAAATTGCAGCCAACTGTCCAATAGAGGGGGAGCCTATGTGATGTGATGTTGGCGGATCCCTCTCTCCCTGCGCAGAGCCTGTGTGTATGTCCACCTCAGCCGAAGAGACTGGACCACAGGGGTCCCCGGTGGTTGTAAATGACTGCCCAGCACAGGCCCTCTTGGACTCGGAGAGTCCAGTGACATCCGTGTGTGACAGCCTGATTGATAGGGACTTCATCCTGATAAACACCTGAGTGTGGTGTGCGTCCATGGAGACACCAAAGTCTACCCAGAGACTGTCGTGGACTTGATCCCCAAACGCGGGGAGGTTTCATGTGAAGTGGGGGTAGTGAAGAACCTGATGCAACCCGTTATATTGGGTAATGACTTTCCCAGATCTAAGGATCTCTGGGGAAAAATGTTTCTGATGGACAGTGTGATGAAGCTCCTATTGAGGGTGCGCAGTCCCGAGGGGCGGAACACAATGCTAGTGGGCCGTTAAACTTATGTGATAATGATGATGATGATGATGATAATGATAATGATGATGATGATCATGATAATGATGATGACCATGATAATGATGCTGATGCTGATAATGATAATGATGATGATCATGATAGTGATGATGATACTGATCATAATCATGATAATGATATTGATAATAATGATGACTGTGATAGTGATGAAATTCCTTTGCAGGTGATGTTGGGAGACGAGGATGGTGGTTCTCGGGAACCGAGTGTCCCTGACTTACCTGTGTCCTGTGACAATTTTGAGAGTGAGCAGTGGCGAGACCCCTCTCTTAAAACGGCCCAGGAAAATATAAATGCTCTAAATGAGGTTTCCGAAGAGCCTGGCTCTGAGGAGAGGTTACCTCATGTTGCCATAAACACTCACCTGTTGTATAGGGACACTGAAGTCCAGGGAGAGGTCGTGAGCCAGCTCCTAGTACCTGAGCTATATAGAAGTATAGTGCTGGGGTTGTCACATAGTCACATACTTGAGGGACCAGATGGTGAAGTTAATGTTGTGGATGACATGTTAACTAAGGTTCCAGATCAAGATGTGAATGAGAATGAATTGTATAACCCTGACAGTGAGCAGGATGTGAATGAAAATGAAGTGTATAACCCTGAAAGTGAGCAGGATGTGAATGAGAATGAATTGTATAGCCCTGACAGTGAGCCAGATGTGGCTGAGAAAAAGGGGTCAGACAGGGATAGTGGTAGTGATAGTGAATCTTCTGATGACCATAAAGCAACCAGTGCAAATGAGGAAGGCATGGTAGCAGAGGAGGTTGAGAGTACTGAGAAGAAAGCTGATGCTGACCTTACAGCCGGACCGAAGATGGCATCTGAAGATGTTTTACAGTTGGCCGGTTCCCTGGCGAAGACTAAGGTGAAAGGAGGAGAGCTGAGCTTTAAAGGCAGGACTCTGAAACTGAACACAGCACAAGTGGATGCTGTTGAAGATGAGAAGTTATCAATGTATGGTATGGAGCTGCATCATGCCCAGGACTCTGAAGGTAATGCTGCAGAGGTGGAAAAAGCCATGGAAGTGGTGGTCACCAAGCCAGATGCCTCATCAGAAGCTGAGGTCTCAAGTGAAGCTGTGAGGAACAAGACTGAAGATATGGGGACTGACTCTGTCCAGGAATCTGTTTCTGCCGAAGACAGCGGCGTGGACAGGTTACGGTCCGGATCAGTAGCTGCAACTCGTGAAGCTCAGGCTGGAAGTTCGGCGCCCGGAGCCCCAGCAGTGTTCCCGAGTGATACCAAGGATCTGGATAAATCACAAGATGAGATTTTGAGACATCAGGCTGGCATTGGTGAGCTCAAGCGCACTTTCATGGAGTCTACATCGGAGCCACGTCCCAACAAATGGGAAAAGCGGTGTGTCACTCCGTTTCCGCTGCAGACACACGGGAGCTCAGATGGGATGCAGAACGTGGTGGAAGAGAAGAATCCGGCGGGTTCTGAGTATACAGATGCAGCTATCAAGAAGAACTTGAGAGCTGGAATAAATGGAGATATGGGAGACCATAATGATGTGACTGAAGAGGTAGAATGTAAGACTGACGGTAGGGCTTCTGAGCATGTTCTACCAGAAGAGCCTGAAGAAGGGGCCGAAGACATAAAGGACGTCCAACAGGTACCAGATGAATTGATTACTTCTCAGAAAAAACTCCAAACTGTGATGAAGGAGTGTGATGAAAGCCATGAGCATCTTCGTGAGAAAGTCAATGAAGTAAAAGGAAGAATACAGGGAATCTCTTCGTTGCAAGAGAAAATGCTGCTCAATAAGTCTAAGGCTCTATATAAGAATGCTGTTGTCACGGTAGAACATTACAATTCAGCTGGAGACTTAGCGGATGAATTATGTGTACTGCAAAAGAAAAACGATCTGCTCCTTCTACAGTCCCAATCATTCGAACAGAGTAGCTTAAAATGGTCAGAGACCATGGCAGAGGAGCTTAAGGTCTGTGAAATAGACTTTATGAGTCTACCGATATTCAAGAAAATAGATGTGCTAAAGAGGGTTCAAGGGGAACTAGGGAAAAGTAAAAAACCCCCTATACCTTCTGTGATAGTTGGTGACACATGGTCAGTGCACCAAGGACAGGAGGTACGTGAGTTTCTGAGGAAGAGTCAGCAGAAGTGTTCTGATGTGCCGGGTCGTACTTCTTTGGCCAGGCACTATATCGAAACTGAGCCCGGCCCTAAGGTCAAGATGAAACCGTGCAGGATACCCGAGGCCCGCAGAGAGCATAGGCCTGGGAGGGTACAGGGTAGTGCGGATGCTTCAGATGAAGAGAAAGCTGATGTTGGCTATGGCTCAGGTGAAGATACAGATGACAGTAGTGAAGATGAAGCTGATGAAGGCCATGACTGGTCCAGAGTTCACTGTCTCTTTTGGATTGTTGACCAGCCCTCCGGTCTGGATGACCAGCCCTCCGGTCTGGAGAAGAGGGGGGGGATATGTGAGACAGTGAAGGAATATGTGTCGAATGTGGTGTACATTTCACCTAGGTACTGTGCTGTATGGTATAAGGGAAATGTGTGGCTTTGTAAACCTAGTGGTAGAGAAAGGTCACTACACCTTACATTCAGTACACACTTGCAGCTCAGGCCTGAAACCATTCAGCTGTTAATTAGGAGACCAGAAGTAGGTGTCTGCGAACACAGTCAGAGAGCTCGCTTAGTCTGGACACAGGAGGGGTCCAGGCACAGAAGGTGTCTCCAGGAGTATGAGCTGTCTCAGTCTGGGTTCTCGATGTACCCCGGACACAGGAGTAGTCTCTGTGAGAATCCATGCGGATAGCTGCTGAATAGGAGGGGAGCTCTCTCAAGTCTGGACGTTGAAGGTGCCTTCAGACACAAGGAGGAGACTCTGTGAAACTCCATGCTGGTAAATGCTGAACATATGTGTTGTTTTGGCCCAGGCTATTAGAGTCTGGACCCGGATAGAAAGGGAAATCTATCTAAGTGTAATTAGTGGCTGGACAAGCCCAGGTCTTATGTTTATGATTTGGTTTTGATTATGTTCTGTTTGCTGTGGACTTTAATAAAACTGGTTGCGGCCAGTTTTTACCAGAACTGCTGTCTGTGAATGAACTGTTTCCGTGCCACTCCGTCTACCAGGACGGCGATCCCAGAGCTATATCCCCTGAAAAGCTTACAACAGTTTTATAAAAATCAGCTTCTCTACATGACTGACAGCCATTCTATTCCAGTATAGTAGAGAAAAACAGCCACACTCAATGTTGATTGTGAAGTGAAATGAGTTCCATTTATTACAACAAAATTATAAACAGGAGCCACAACTTGTGTGATATGAACGGACAAGGGAAGATGTGGTTAACGTTTCGACCGTATGCGGTCTTTTTCAAAACCTCACTGGAAATGCATGGTATTAGGGAGAGGATTAAGGAAGGAACAGTGTCCCGTGTAGGCTGTAATAAGAAGCAAAAAGGAGCAATCCGTTCAGTGGCTGCAGTGTGAACGGATCGCTCCTTTTTGCTTCTTATTACAGCCTACACGGGACACTGTTCCTTCCTTAATCCTCTCCCTAATATCATGCATTTCCAGTGAGGTTTTGAAAAAGACCGCATACGGTCGAAACGTTAACCACATCTTCCCTTGTCCGTTCATATCACACAAGTTGTGGCTCCTGTTTATAATTTTGTTGTAATAAATGGAACTCATTTCACTTCACAATCAACATTGAGTGCGGCTGTTTTTCTCTACTATATTGGTTACTTGGTCCAGCAGCACCAACCATTGACTCAACAGTGTGCACATCATTTACTTACTATCTAGCCATTCTATTCCAGTGTCAGTTGAATTCCAACCAGAGTACACCTCATTCTACTTAATGTACTTCTGATTAGGTGTTCACCTCAACCAAATCTTATTTTACAAAGGAGAGTAAAAAAAAACATTGCTGTTGTGTTCACAATCCTCTTGCAATATGACAAGCTAGATGGCAAAACAAGTGCTAGTAATATCCCAAAAGTAACAGGAATTTAAAAATAACTTTTAAGCATGCCAAAGGAGTTTAAAAGAAAAGTCTTGAGTTAGTAAAAGAAGGTCTCAATTCTGGCTTTACCAAGAGAGGGATACAGTGAGCATCATGTTGCCTCTATCCTTAAACGTTCCAAGATGGCAGTCTATTACAACAAGGTCAAGCAGCAGACATTGTGGACAACAAAGTTACAGACCGGCAGAGGGCGAAAACGACTCTCCACTAACCGGGATGACCGTCATCTTATTCGAATGTCACTCAGCAACCACATGATGACATCAAGTGACCTACAAAAGGAATGGCAAATGGCAGCTCGGGTGAAGTGCACGGCAAGTACAGTTCGTAACAGGCTCCTAGAGGCAGGGCTCAAGTCATGTAAAGCTAGGAAAAAGCATTTCGTTAATGAGAAGCAAAGGAGAACCAGGCTGAAGTTTGCCAATGACCATAAGGAATGGACCTTGGAGGACTGGAGTAAGGTAATCTTCTCCAATGAGTAGTGTTGAGCGATACGATACTGCAAATATCGGATATCGGCTGATATTAGCTGTATCGACCTTTCGATACTTCGTTTCGATATTTTCGTCTTATCGAATACCGGAATCGGAAGTTCCCATAATTCTTTGCGAGGCAATGTGATTTTAGTCAGCCAATGAGGAATCCTAAGAAGTGTGGGCACATCCTGTACTGCTGCGGTCATGTTAACTAATGGCATGTCTGTGATTGGATGCTGAAATGATGTCAGAATGCACTATAAAAGGCGCCGCCGCCATTTTAGCGTCACTGTGCTGTGAATTCAGTAAGGGACAGAACGCTGCTGTGCTGACTCTGAGGGACAGTTAGAGATTGCGATTTAGTGTACTGTGCTGTAGGCAGGCTAGCACCAACCGCTGTGTAAAGCTTCCTTTTGCCTGCAGTGTTGTTTTAACAGCTCTGCAAGGTGTGTGTGAGTGCAGGTGACGCTGCAGTTTGCTCTGCATGCAACGCTGTCTGTAGGCATCTGCACGTGTCACTCACAGACTCTTTTTTTTTTTCTTCAGTGTAATTCTTGCTGCTCCATGCAATTTAACTATTAGTGTGACGCGCTTCCATCCGTATCCAATACATTGGTTGCAAACACTATAGAAGTAGACAAAGGAGTAGCCTTTCACAGATTGTGAACAGTTGTGTTTCAGTGTTCACTTCAGTCTGTGTTTTTTATTTTTTGAGTGCACATCACACTCCAGTTACTTGTTCAAGCACTGCTGCTTGTACTCTGCTGAGCGTGTCTCAGTGCCTCATCCTTTTCATTTATCTCCAATTGGTTCTGCTCCATTCCATTTAAAATATAATCTATTAGTGTGACGCGCTTCCATCCGTATTCAATACATTGGTTGCAAACACTATAGAAGTAGACAAAGGAGTAGCCTTTCACAGATTGTGAACAGTTGTGTTTCAGTGTTCACTTCAGTCTGTGTTTTTTATTTTTTGAGTGCACATCACGCTCCAGTTACTTGTTCAAGCACTGCTGCTTGTACTCTGCTGAGCGTGTCTCAGTGCCTCATCCTTTTCATTTATCTCCAATTGGTTCTGCTCCATTCCATTTAAAATATAATCTATTAGTGTGACGCGCTTCCATCCGTATCCAATACATTGGTTGCAAACACTATAGAAGTAGACAAAGGAGTAGCCTTTCACAGATTGTGAACAGTTGTGTTTCAGTGTTCACTTCAGTCTGTGTTTTTTATTTTTTGAGTGCACATCACGCTCCAGTTACTTGTTCAAGCACTGCTGCTTGTACTCTGCTGAGCGTGTCTCAGTGCCTCATCCTTTTCATTTATCTCCAATTGGTTCTGCTCCATTCCATTTAAAATATAATCTATTAGTGTGACGCGCTTCCATCCGTATCCAATACATTGGTTGCAAACACTATAGAAGTAGACAAAGGAGTAGCCTTTCACAGATTGTGAACAGTTGTGTTTCAGTGTTCACTTCAGTCTGTGTTTTTTATTTTTTGAGTGCACATCACGCTCCAGTTACTTGTTCAAGCACTGCTGCTTGTACTCTGCTGAGCGTGTCTCAGTGCCTCATCCTTTTCATTTATCTCTAATTGGTTCTGCGCCATTCCATTTAAAATATAATCTATTAGTGTGACGCGCTTCCATCCGTATCCAATACATTGGTTGCAAACACTATAGAAGTAGACAAAGGAGTAGCCTTTCACAGATTGTGAACAGTTGTGTTTCAGTGTTCATTTCAGTCTCTGCGTAATAACCACACATAGGCCTTATAACTTTTCTGACTTTCTTTATCAATCTACCAAGATGAAGAAGTCAGTGAGTAAGGCACGTGGTCGTGGCCATGGAGTTTCAGCAGGGAGAGGACGTGGGGATTCTGTGGCTGCTGCCGCCCTCAGTGACACAGCATCCACCAGTTTTCCCCGTGAGCGTTCCTTTATGCGCACTTTGGTAGGAGCTCGGCGTGCCCCCCTGCTGCGTGAAGAACAAATTGAAGCCGTTGTTGGTTGGATGGCAGCCAATGCATCGACTTCAATTCCTTCCACCTCCTCTCAGGAACACAACACTGTTGAGCAACCATCTGTCTGTTCACCGCCTGTCAAATTGCCCAGGCAGTCAGAGAGTTCTGTACTGGAGCCAGCTGAGTCTCTGCTTCTGTTCTCAGAATCTGTTGGCTCGCAAACACGGGCACAGGCAAGCAGCATTCTGCAATTTGAAGAAGAGGGAGTATGCAGTGATGCGCAACAGCTGTGTCTCTCTCAATCTGAAGAGGCGGGTGAGCCAGTGCCGATGGACAGCACACCGCAGAACGCATCTTATGATGATGATGAGACTCAGGTGCCAGGTTTTGTGGAGCATGGTGCTGCCCAGACCATCCAACAGCAGCAGGTGTTGGAAGAGGGTAGTGGAGATGATGAAGTCCGAGACCCAACATGGCGTGAGCAACAGGAAGGTGGTGGGAGCAGCTCTGAGGAAGAGATTGTCCCAACGGTACAAAGAGGAGGGAGAGGTAGGCTGCAGACTCGCTTGCCTGTAGCCTCCAGTTTGGCACCTGTTGGGAGCAGTTCTCTTAAAAATGTCAAAATTGGCGCTCCCATGTCTTGCACTGCGTGGTCCTTTTTTGACAGACTTGTATCTGATATTTGCTATGTTCAATGCAAGCTGTGTAAGCAAAAAGTTAAAAGAGGTAAAAATATCAGGAACCTGAATACCACAAATATGTGGAAAAATGTACGGACAAAGCACGCAGCTGAGTTACAAAGACACACTGGAGATGTAGGCCAACCTACAGCAGCACCTACATCTTTAGGTCATGTTCGAGCCTATACCTCCAGCTCTCACACACCTGGTTCGGCTTCCTCACAGGATCTCCATGGAAGAACCTCGGTCACTGTTGTCCATAGACAAACTGTTATTCCACCCACTGCAGCAAGTTCACAGTCATCGTCACACTCCCAGAACAAAAAACAGCCATCGGTAACACAGGCATGGGATAAAAGACGGCCATACTCGGCAACCATCCACGAGCACAGGCTCTGAATGCTGGCCTTGCAAAACTCCTGTCCCTTGAAATGCTGTCATTCAGGCTGGTGGAGACTGACAGTTTCATGAACTTTATGGCATTGGCAGTCCCACAATATAATGTGCCAAGCCGATTTTATTTCAGCAGGCAAGCTGTCCCTGTTCTGCAAAAACATGTCGAGGGAAACATTAAACATGCGCTACTAAACGCCGTCAGTAGCAGGGTCCACCTGACCACCGATGCGTGGACCAGTACCCATGGCCAGGGACGATACCTTTCCCTCACTGCCCATTGGGTCAATGTTGTGGAGCCGGGTACAGATCTTGCCAGTGGCGCTGTACGTGTTCTGCCAACTCCAAGGATTGCAGGAATCCAGTCTGTGCACATTGATTCCTCCTCCTACTCCAGTTCCTCAGAATCATCGCTGCACGAGCCGTCACGGTCTACCTCCACATGGACCCGTGAACGCTTACCTGTTGCGACCGATATGACCACAGCCGTGGCCAAACGTCAACAGGCCGTCCTGAAATTAATTCCCATGGGGAATCAAAGCCACACAGCGCAGGAGCTCTGGGATGCCATCAAGCAGGAGAGCGACGTGTGGTTTTTGTCAGCTAATCTCCAGCCAGGCTTGGTAGTGTGTGACAATGGCCGAAATCTGGTGGCAGCTCTGGGCCTTGGCAACCTCACTCACATACCATGTCTGGCACATGTGCTCAACTTGGTCGTGCAGAGTTTTTTGAGGGACTATCCGGATCTTGATGCACTGCTGCACAAGGTCCGCCTAGAGTGCGCTCACTTGCGACGTTCCAGCATGGACAGATCGCGCATTGCAGCTCTGCAAGTCAGATTTCGCCTTCCTGAACATCGCATCATATGTGACGTACCCACCAGGTGGAATTCCACGTTACATATGTTGGAGCGGTTGTGTGAGCAGCAGCCAGCAGTAATGGAGTATCAGCTGCAACAGGCGCAATCAACTCGCAATTTGCGCCGTTCACACTTCACCACTACTGAGTGGGCCTCTATGAAGGACATCTGCGACGTTTTGCGTGCGTTTGATGTCTCAACGCGGATGGCGAGTGCAGATGATGCACTAGTCAGCATGACTGTCCCCCTTATCTGCCTGCTTCAGAAATCACTGAAAGCACTAAAGGAAGAGGTTTTGGAAGAGGTGGAGGATGAGGAGTCACAAATTCAATTACCTTCAGAACAGTCAGCGCAACGTGGTTCCTCACAAAGGGCTGGGCAGGGCTCACTTTGTGAGGAGGAGGAGTCAATGGAGGAGGAAGAAATCCCTACAGAGGGAGGTACACAACGCTCTAGTCAGTATGTAGAGCGAGGGTGGGGTGATGCAGAGGAGGCAGAGATGACGCCTCTTCCAGAGGACAGCCTTTGTTGGCCAGTTGGGAGTCTGCAGCACATGGTTGATTTCATGCTTCAGTGCCTGAGAAACGACCGCCGCATCGCCCACATTCTCAGCACGTCAGATTATTGGGTGTACACCCTCCTAGACCCTCGCTACCGGGACAACTTACAAACCCTCATCACACCGGTGAACCGGGACCGTAAAATGCAGGAGTACGAAGACACACTGGTGCAATCCATACTGTTGTACATTCCAGCCGAGAGACCTGCTGCTGCTGCTACTGCTTTACAAAGCAGCTCTGTGCGTCGAGGCAGTGTAGACACCTCTACAACAAGAGGGAGCAGAAGCAGCGGCTTTGCACAGGGCAAGAACTGTATGTTACAAATGTGGCAAAGTTTTGTGACAGCGCCAGAAAGGTCTACACCATCCGAGACGGCTCCAGTCACCAGGAAGAAACGTTTCCGTAAGATGGTGACAGACTACTTGGCTTTCCCTCTAAGTGTACTCCCAGATGCCTCTTCCCCTTTCAAATTTTGGGTCTCTAAGTTGGATACATGGCCAGAGCTTAGCCAGTATGCATTGGAGGTGCTGGCTTGCCCTGCTGCCAGTGTATTATCTGAGCGTGTCTTTAGTGCTGCAGGTGGTGTAGTAACAGACCGTCGCATGCGACTATCCTCAGAGAATGTAGACCGGTTTACTTTTCTGAAAATGAACAAGGCATGGTTCTCACCTGAATTTGCCTGTCCGTTTTCAGATTAAATAACTGTTTGGCAACGTTTTCCATGTCTCCTGTTATGTTCATCTTTCTACCACCTGAACTCTACTCCCTGGGCTACAACACCGCCATTTGTTGCTCGTAAGTAATTGGCAGGGGTACTGACTCCTGGCCAGCCTGGTTACAGCACGACAGCTGTTTCCTGGCAGTGTGAACGTCAATTATCCTCCAATAAGTTGTGCTGTCGTGTTGCATTCGGGTTAGCCGACTCTATGGTGCCTGCAGTTTAGGTGATTCCTATGTGTGCTGTGGGATATGTAAATAAAGGCGGTTTCCATTGTGACAATAGGATAAGCACCCACTGTAGGACTGTGTGATTCGGTAACTGCGGACGGCTTGCGTCCTGTCAACTTACATTTTCATGGGTGCGTTCTGCTACCCGTCCGGGGTCCAGTACCGTCAACTGGTTCTCCCCAGTGCCTTTGGCCTAGGTGCCTCCATCTCCATATCCGAGTTCCAGCAACGTCTGCTGGTCCTTGGTAGTGCTTTGGAGCACAGGTACCTCCTGCTTAGTAACCGTGTCACAGTAACGTCAGCTGGTACTCGGTTGTGACATTGCCTCTTTTGCTTCTGCTACCCGTCCGGGGTCCAGTACCGTCAAGTGGTTCTCCCCAGTGCTTTTGGCCTAGGTGCCTCCATCTCCGTATCCGAGTTCCAGCAACGTCTGCTGGTCCTTGGTAGTGCTTTGGAGCACAGGTACCTCCTGCTTAGTAACCGTGTCACAGTAACGTCAGCTGGTACTCGGTTGTGACATTGCCTCTTTTCCTTCTGCTACCCGTCCGGGGTCCAGTACCGTCAAGTGGTTCTCCCCAGTGCTTTTGGCCTAGGTGCCTCCATCTCCGTATCCGAGTTCCAGCAACGTCTGCTGGTCCTTGGTAGTGCTTTGGAGCACAGGTACCTCCTGCTTAGTAACCGTGTCACAGTAACGTCAGCTGGTACTCGGTTGTGACATTGCCTCTTTTCCTTCTGCTACCCGTCCGGATTCCAGCACAGTCAGCTGGTCCTCGTTACTTCCATTGTCTCTTGCTCCATCTGATACCCGTCAGGGTTCCAGTAACGTCAGCTGTTTCTCGGAAATTAGACGACCTTAAAGACCACCCAGAAGAAGATGACGACAACAAGGACGACGAGCATGAAGCCAACCAGCCTGAACACCATCACAAAGAAAAAATAAAAGATTACCCAGAAGAAGATCACCAACAGGACAAAGAAGGTTAAGACAAACTACAAGATACAGAACAAGAGACAGAAGAACAATAAGCAAAAGATCAAAAAGCAGAAGAACATGAACTATAAGACCAAAATGAAGAGCAAAATATATGCTCTAAATTCTAAGCAGAAGAAGACTAAGCAGTGTATGGGGTTGAGTCCGTTCCTCCTCGTGGTGCCCCTGGAAAATGCCTGCTGCTGCTGCAGGCAAACTGAACACGGACAAATACTGTTGTAATTTAAATCTTTTGTGACAGCAAGAACGGAAGGATGAACAATTCATACTTTTACAGATTACAAGTACAGGAATCTCTGTCACAAATAAGAATATGATGAAGAAGATGAAGAGGAAGAAGATGAAGAATTTGAATATGAAGAAGATTAATTAGTTTAATAATAACAATATGAGTAATGCAAACAAAAACATGAATAGCAAGAAGTTTAAGAAGAAGATTAAGAAGGTGAAGATGAAGAATAATTTGATGAGAAAGATGATGCTGCTGCTGAAGATTATGAAGGAGAAAGTGTGGCACTGGCAAAAGTTAAAAAGGTGAAGAGCATGGAAGTTGTGAAACATACATATTTGCTAAAATAGAAAAAAGGTTAACAACATTGTCAATTTGTTAGTCAATCCAAACGTATTTCCCAAAAAAATATATTAATGCTATTCCAATGCATTGGGTTAAACATGTATGCCTTTATTGTCTCCTCAACCTCCCCCAATACATTCTACATTAGTCTTTGTTGTTTTCCTTCATGTACAATTGACCAACAAGGCAAGAATGGTTTTTTTTTAATGTCGATATTTGGTTCCTATAGACTTACATTGGACTTCCGGTATCGGAATCGGATATCGACGATATTTAGTGATATCGGCGATACCATTTCGATACGATATTTTTAGATATCGAGCAGTATCGCTCAACACTACCAATGAGTCTAATTTTCAGCTTTGCCCAACACCTGATCATCTAATGGTTAGAAGGAGAACTGGAGAGGCATACAAGCCACAGTGTCTTGCACCCACTGTGAAATTTGGAGGAGGATCGGTGATGATGTGGGGATGCTTCAGCAGGGCTGGAATTGGGCAGGTTAATCTTTGCGAAGGACGTATGAATCAAGCCGCATACAAGGTTATCCTGGAAAAACAGTTGATTCCTTCTGCTCAGGCAATGTTCCTCTGCTCTGACAACTGTTTTTTCAATCAGGACAATGCGCAATGCCACACAGCTAGGTAAATCAATGTGTGGATGAAGGACCACCACATCAAATCCCTGTCATGGCCAGCCTAATATCCAGGCCTGAATCCCATTGAAAACCTCTGGAATGTAATCTAGAGGAAGATGGATAGTCACAAGCCATCAAATAAAGAAGAACTGCTTAAATTTTTGTACCAGGAGTGGCATAAGTTCACCCAAAAGCAGTGTGAAAGAGTGGTGGAAAGCATGCCAAGACGCATGAAAGCTGTGATTAAAAATCATGGTTATTTCACAAAATATTGATTTCTGATCTCTTGCTGAGTTAAAACATTAGTAGAGTTGAGCAAAACAGGTCGGTCAGATTCATAAGTCGCTGACTTTCGCAAAAGTCGGGTTTCGTTGGCCGAAACACGACCATAGTGTGCAGTTGGCCATGCGGTTGGCAAAACGAGCGCCAAAGTCGGTTTTCCCAGAATGCTTTCAGGCGCCTTTTTTTCAGCCAATGAGCAAGGACATACACTGTGGGCAACGAGATGACATGTGCAGCGTCCACCACCATCTTAGAGAAGGGCACTGCAGTGATTGGCTTGCTTTGGGGGGCGTCAAAGTGTCTATAAAAGCAATGAGTGCCGACCTCCATTTTACTTCTGCCGATCTTAACAGTAGGGAGAGGTTGCTGACGCTGTTTATCAGTAGGGAGAGAATTAGGGCTGGAAAGAGAAGTTCTTCTGTGCTTGTGCTGACAGCAATTGTGCTGTACAGTTAGTGTGCAGTGACGGGAGGATTTTCTTGTGTGCAGCAGCACTGGTTATTAGGCTGCCTGATAGCTGTATTGCTGCGTGTACACTGCTGTGCAGATTTCTTTTTACACAGCACTAATACTTTTAATCTTTTTTCTGCACAGTTACCGACCGTTCATTTTGTCCCACACCGTATAGAGCTGTACGCTCCTCACACACTACCGTGTACTGGCTGGTATCACGGACAAATACATGCTGACTATCTGTGTGTGACTCCAGAAATATATACGGAGATTTAAATTTTCCCCTACACCGTATACAGCTGTCCGCTTCTGATACAGTACCGTATATCTGCTCTTTGTATTACGGTCAACTCCATACTGAGTGAGCATCTGTGTGTGACTCTGGAAATATATACGGAGATTTAAATTTTCCCCTACACTGTATACAGCTGTCCCCTTCTGTTACAGTACTGTATATCTGCTCTTTGTATTACGGTGAAATCCATACTGAGAGAGCGTCTGTGTGTGACTCTGGAAATATATATGGAGACTGCAATTTTATTCTACACCGTGTACAGCTGTCCGCTTCTGATACAGTACTGTATATCTGCTCTTTGTATTACGGTCAAATCCATACTAAGTGAGCCTCTGTGTGTGACTCCGGAAATATATACGGAGATTGAAATTTTCCCATACACCGTATACAGCTGTCTCCTTCTGATACAGTACTGTATATCTGCTCTTTGTATTACGGTGAAATCCATACTGAGAGAGCGTCTGTGTGTGACTCTGGAAATATATATGGAGACTGCAATTTTATTCTACACCGTGTACAGCTGTCCGCTTCTGATACAGTACTGTATATCTGCTCTTTGTATTACGGTCAAATCCATACTAAGTGAGCCTCTGTGTGCGACTCCGGAAATATATACAGAGATTTAAATTTTCCCCTACGCTATATACAGCTGTACGTTCCTCATACAGTACCATATATCTGCTGGTATTTTTGGTACATTTTCCCAAGCATGAGGAAGTATGGTGGAAGAGGCCGCGGACGTGGGCGGGGGGGCCAGCTGGTACTGATGGTGGTGGTGGTGCATCTGCTGGTAGTGACAATAGCACCTAAGGCAGGAGGTGTTGAGCCTGCGTCATCGTCTGGCTCTACAGTCATGGCCAAAAGTTTTGAGAATGACACAAATATTAATTTTTACAAAGTCTACTGCTTCACTTTTTCTAATGGCAATTTGCATATACTCCAGAATGTTATAAAGAGTGATCAGCTTAACAGCAATTACTTGCAAAGTCAATAGTTGGCTAGAAAATTAACTTTATCCCCCAAAACACGTTTCAACATCATTGCAGCCTTGCCTTAAAAGGACCAGCTAACCTCTTTTCAGTGATTGCTCCATTAACACAGGTGTGGGTATTGATGAGGACATGGCTGAAGATCAATCTGTCATGATTAAGTAAGAATGACACCACTGGACACTTTAAAAGGAGGCTGGTGCTTGGCATCATTGTTTCTCTTCTGTTAACCATGGTTATCTCTAAAGAAACACGTACAGTCATCATTGCAATGCACAAAAATGGCCTAACAGGGAAGAGTATCGCAGCTAGAAAGATTGCACCTCAGTCAACAATCTATCGCATCATCAAGAACTTGAAGGAGAGAGGTTCCATTGTTGCCAAAAAGGCTCCAGGGCGCCCAAGAAAGACCAGCAAGCACCAGGACCGTCTCTTAAAAGTGTTTCAGCTGCGGGATCGGGCTACCAGCAGTGCAGAGCTTGCTCAGGAATAGCAGCAGGCAGGTGTGAGTGCATCTGCACACACTGTGAGGCGGAGACTCTTGGAGCAAGGCCTGGCCTCAAGGAGGGCAGCAAAGAAGCCACTTCTCTCCAGAAAAAACATCATGGACAGACTGATATTCTGCAAAAGGTACAGGCAGTGGACTGCTGAGGACTGGGGTAAAGTTATTTTCTCTGATGAATCCCCTTTTCGATTGTTTGGGACATCAGGAAAACGCCTCATTCGGAGAAGACAAGGTGAGCGCTACCACCAGTCTTGTCTCATGCCAACTGTTAAGCATCCTGAAACCATTCTCTCACAGTCTTGCCTAAAAACACAGCCATGAATAAAGAATGGTACCAGAATGTCCTCCAAGAGCAACTTCTCCCAACCCTCAAAGAGCAGTTTGGCGATCAACAATGCCTTTTCCAGCATGATGGAGCACTTTGCCATAAAGCAAAGGTGATAACTAAATGGCTCAGGGAACAAAACATAGAGATTTGGGGTCCATGGCCTGGAAACTCCCCAGATCTTAATTCTATTGAGAACTTGTGGTCAATCATCAAGAGACGGGTGGATAAACAAAAACCTAAAAATTCTGACAAAATGAAAGCATTGATTGTGCTATCAGTCAGGATTTGGTCCAGAAGTTGATTGAGAGCATGCCAGGGAGAATTGCAGAGGTCCTGAAGAAGAAGGGTCAACACTACAAATATTGACTTGCTGCATTAACTCATTTTAACTGTCAATATAAGCTTTTGTTACTCATATGTTGCAATTATATTTCTGTCTGTGATAAAAACATCTGTCAAAACACACATAAAAACCAGAGGGCAGCAGATCGTGTGAAAATATAATATTTGTGTCATTCTCAAAACTTTTGGCCATGACTGTAGAAGGCCCGGAAGGCTTCCATTTCTGGGAGTAGGTAAACCGCTTTTACAGCCGGAGCATCAGGAACAGGTTTTGTCTTACATTGCCGAAACAGCCTCCAGCTCTATCACTTCATCTTCTGAAGTTTCAAAAAATGCAAGCACTGAGTTGTCAGTGCAGGCTCCTGGACAGGAACAACACCTTTCCTTGTGTCCTTCACCCCCATCACAAGTGAAGGATGAGGCCGCCCACACTTTAGATTACTCCCTGGAGCTCTTTTCACATACAATGCCTGGGTTATCAAGTGAAATCCTGAATTCCCCAGTCCAAGATGAATATGACATAGAGTGCACCGATGCACAGCCACTGCTATATGATTCTGCTGGTACATTCACCAAGAGCACTGCATTGCCCTTGCAGTCTACTGAGCCAGATTCCGACCCTGATGAAACTCAGGTGCCCCTTCCCGCCTACTATACCACCTTACACGGTGACACAGAGGAAGGTGTAGATGAAATTGAAGAGGAGGTGATGGATGACCCAGTTGATGACCCAGATTGGCATCCTTTGGGGGAAGAGGGTGCAGCTGGCAATAGCTCAAAAGAGGAGGAAGATCTGCAGCAGGCATCGACATCGCAGCTGCGGTTATCTGGCAGGCCTGTAGCAGTCCAAAAATGTGTTAAAAAAAAAAAAGAGTTGCAGGACAGCTTGGCTAGACGTTCAAATTAGCACAGCGTGCAAGCCCTGAAAATTTATCCTACAGTAGGAAGAGTGCAGTGTGGCACTTTTTGGCCAAAATGCTATTGATGATTCAAAGGTTATCTGTAAGAAGTGCGGAAGGACCTTTAGCCAAGGGAAAAATCTCCAAAAATTGAATATCAGTTGCATGCTTAGACATTTAAACACCATGCACTTGCAAGCGTGGAGGTACTGGCTGACTACTTGCAGCGAGAAATTGAGTCATGGCTGGGCAGTCTACATCTTGAGCCAGGCAAGGTAGTCAGTGATAACGGTCGTAATTTTGTGGCGGCCATTGCCCTGGCAAAACTCAGACACATACCTTGCATGGCTCACACCTTGAACCTGGTGGTGCAGTGCTTCTTAAATAATTATCCGGAGTTACCAGCCCTGATCCATAAGGTGCGAAGACTGTGCTCGCACATCCGTCACTCGCTCGTAGACTCCAGTCGTATGCAGAGGCTGCAGCAATCGCTCCACCTCCCCAAGCACCACCTAATCATAGACATTGCAACAAGGTGGAACTACACCAAGCACATGGTTGAGAGGCTGTGCGAACAGAGGCAGGCTGTAATGCATTTGTGGGAGGATACACGGGTAGGCAGTTTGAGGGCAGATATGGAGTTGTGGGGTGTGCAGTGGTCAAAGCTGAAAGACCTCTGTAAAGTCTTTCATTGTTTTGAGAAATGCACACGGCTGGCAAGTGCAGACAATGCCATCATAAGCATGAGCATCCCACTTATGCGTCTGCTCATGCAAACTTTGACGCACATTAAGGATCAGGCGTCTACAGCGGAGGAGGAGGGAAGCCTTGATGACAGTCAGGCATTGTCTGCTCAGGGAACTGTCTGAACGAGGTGGAGGAAGAAGAGGAAGAGGAGGAGGAGGATGAGGGGGATGATTATTTTGGGAGGAGGATGCTTCACAGGGGGCAAGAGAAAATATTGGCTTGCCAAGGTCAGGTACAGGGTTTGTGCGTGACTGGAGGGATGTTGATTTGGCAGAAAGTGCTCCTTCCCCCCCACTGGCATTGCATCATTGACACCTGGAACATTGGCCCACATGTGTGATTATCTCTTGCGGATCCTAAAAAGGGACCCCCGCATTGCCAAAATTCTGAAGGATGATGACTACTGGTTGGCCAGCATCCTCGATCCACGCTATAAAGGCAAATTACAGAACATCATGCCATAGGAGAACCTAGAGCAAACAAACAAACAACTCTGGTAAACTGTTTGTTAGAGGCATTCCCAGCACACAGCAGCGGTGCAGGTTCTCCACGAGCCGTGCTGGGCCAAATGGAAGATGTGTTCGTGGTGCACACAGCCGAAGTGGCATGGAGACAGGGGTTTCATGACCATGTTGTGGTCTGATTTCTCGAGTAACGCTCACACGACTGGTAATACTGAATCGATTGCAACAGACAGGAGACAGCAGTTGTCAACTATGGTTCAAAATTACCTCTCCCCATATTGATGTTCTCCCTCACAGTTCATTCCCCTTTGACTACTGGACGTGTAATCTGGACACCTGGCCTGAATTGGCACAATATGCCTTACAGGAGCTCGCTTGCACTGCTGGTAGTGTGCTATCAGAAAGAGTCTTCAGTGCTGCTGGATCAATCCTGACAGAAAGAAGGACCCGGCTGTCGACTCAAAATGTAGGTGATCTCACCTTCATTAAAATGAACCATGCCTGGGTTTCAAAGGATTTTGTACCACCTTCCCCTATGACACATAGGTTGCCAGCAAAATGGCGCGCTTTGTCCTCCTCTTCCTCCGACTTCTCCAATTCCTCCATTTGAGCTGCTGAACGTCCAGCCTACACCTCAACATATGCCAGTATTTCCACCTCCCTAACTTGGCTGTACCCCCCCCCAGGGCCGGCATCAGCACCTGGCGCACTCGAGCAAGTGCCGGGGCCCTGAGCAGGTGGGGGGCCCACTTGCCGTCAGTGACACTGGCGTACTATGAGGGGCCCTGTGCCAGTGCCGGCGCCCACGAATGTGCCCCCCCTGCTTGCTCAGGGCCCCAGCACTTGCAATACTTACCACTCCCTGCTCCACCGCTGTGACGTCTTTCGCATTTCCTGACAGTGACATTCAGTTCAGAGAGCGCAATGACGTCACGTCTCTGCGCCCTTTTCCTGAACAGTCACAGTGCATAGAGCTGGAAGATGGCGATGCTGAGAAGTCCAGAGTAGAGCTGTGCCCAGCGAGGAGAGGTATTTCATTTTTTTTAATGTTTGGATCAATATATGGGGAGCATTATACACAGGAGAATTATATATGGGACCCATCATACACTTGAGCATCATAGATAGGGCCCATTATACACTGGAGCATTATATATGGGGCCCATCATACACTGGAGCATTATAAATGGGGCCCATCATACACTGGAGCATCATATACGGGGCCCATTATACACTGGAGCATCATACAGTACAGACCAAAAGTTTGGACACACCTTCTCATTCAATGATTTTTCTGTATTTTCATGACTATGAAAATTGTAGAATCACACTGAAGGCATCAAAACTATGAATTAACACATGTGGAATTATACATTACACTTTTCAAAAAAGTGTGAAACAACTGAAAATATGTTTTATATTCTAGATTCTTCAAAGTAGCCACCTTTTGCTTTGATTACTGCTTTGCACGAAGAAAAGGTGAACGGATGGACTCTACATGCCTGGTTCCCACCGTGAAGCATGGAGGAGGTGGTGTGATGATGTGGGAGTGCTTTGCTGGTGACACTGTTGGGGATTTATTCAAAATTGAAGGCATACAGAACCAGCATGGCTACCACAGCATCTTGCAGCAGCATGCTATTCCATCCGGTTTGCGTTTAGTTGGACCATCATTTATTTTTCAACAGGACAATGACCCCAAACACACCTCTAGACTGTGTAAGGGCTATTTGACCAAGAAGGAGAGTATTGGGGTGCTACGCCTAGATGACCTGGCCTCCACAGTCACCAGACCTGAATCCAATCGAGATTGTTTGCGGTGAGCTGGACCGCTCACCACTTTAATTTTGAATAAATCCCCAACAGTGTCAACAGCAAAGCACCCCCACACCATCACACCTCATCCTCCATGCTTCACGGTGGGAACTAGGCATGTAGAGTCCATCCGTTCACCTTTTCTGCATGCAAAGCAGTAATCAAAGCAAAAGGTGGCTACTTTGAAGAACCTAGAATATAAGACATATTTTCAGTTGTTTCACACTTTTTTGTAAAGTGTAATGTATAATTCCACATGTGTTAATTCATAGTTTTGATGCCTTCAGTGTGATTGTACAATTTTCATAGTCCTGAAAATACAGAAAAATCTTTGAATGAGAAGGTGTGTCCAAACTTTTGGTCTGTACTGTATATGTAGCCCTTTATACACTGGAACATCATATATATATCATCATTATAACATCATTATATACTGGAGCATCACATGGAGCCCATTATAAATGGAGCATTATATATGGGGCCCATTATACACTGGAGCATCATATATGTGGCCCTTTATACACTGGAGCATCATATATGGGGCCCATCATATACTAGAGCATCATATGGGGTTCATTATTTATGGGGCATCATATAGGGCCCTTTATATATGGAGCATCATATGGAGCACATATGGGGCCTATTCTGTATGGAGCATTATATGGGGCCCATCATATACTGTATGGAGCTTTATATGCGACTCATCATACTGTATGGAGCAATATGTGGGGCTCATTATACTCTATGGGGACCATCCTATACTGTATGGCACATTATATGGGGACCATCATATACTGGAGCATTATGTGGAGCTCATCATATACTGTATGGAACATTATATGGGACCAATTATGTATGGAGCAATATATGGGGCTCATTATTCTGTATGGAGCATCATATATGGGACTCATTATTCTGTATGGCTCACTATGTGGTGTCCATAATACTGTATGAAGGACTATACAGTCCGGTTTTTGAGCTATTGTAGAATTTACAATAGATATCATTCATGTAATGTAAGAAGTGATGTATTTGGCATTGTACTATACCTATATTTCTCTGCCGTATTGGAGCATCATGAATTGTGGTTTGTGTTAAAGGGGCCCCCTGAGACTTTTACTTGGGGTCCACGAAAACCTGGAGCCAGCCCTGCCCACCCACAACTTTAGCCAAATAATCCCCAGTTTTTAATGCGTTACTATTATTATAAAGTAAATTAAGGTTGACAAGCTTAAGTAATAAGAATTGATGTCGTTGGCATTGAAATGGGCACTGTAGGTGTGTTTTGCACAGTTTGCCTTCAGAGACTGAAGCGAGGCATAAATCTTCAAAACCTGATCATCACCACCTGCATGACAAGGCATTTAAAGTCCGAGCATGAAGTGCAGTGGAGTACACACCTTAGAAAGCATGACACATCTGAGTCTTCTCTTGCTCCCTTTTCTGCTGCACTCTGGGCCTCTTCTTCCTACTCACAATTAACAGGGCCACCTGCCTCTCCACAAAGAGAGGATGTGACAGCATCATCACCAGTGTCTCTGAGCATCTCCACACATGTCCCATGTAAGCGTTCAGCTCTCAATCCCCCCAAACCCTCGAGAGAAAAAGGAAATGTCACCTATCCAACCATGAGCCAAATTACTGGCCTTTGAAATGCTGCCATTCCGGCTGGTTGAGATGGATAGTTTTAAAAAACTGATGGCGGTGGCTGTCCCGCAGTATGTTGTTCCCAGCTCCACTACTTTTCCAGGCATGCCATCCCTGCCTTGCACACACATGTTGCTGGTCAAATCAGGTACGCATTGTGGAATACAATCAGTGCCAAGGTTCACATAACCATCGATATGTGGAACAGTAAGCATGGACAGGGACAATACATCTCCCTAACTGCCCACTCGGTAAATTTAGTGGCAGCTGGGCCTAAGGCGGAAGGTTTTCTGGCCCATGTCCTACCACCACCGAGGATTGCTGGATGCTTCTCTGTCCAGGTTGCCTCTTCCTTGTACTCTGCCTCCTCCACTGCCTCCTCATCTGGTCACAGTAAGACCTGCACTGCCAACTTTAGCACTGCCAGGGGGAAATGACAGAAGGCTGTTCTAAAACTCATCTGTTTGTGGGACAAATCCCACACCACACAGGAGCTGTGGATGGGGATCAAAAAGCAGACAGATGAGTGGTAGTTTCTGGTGCACTTCAAACCCGCCTGGTGGTGTGCGATAACGTGTAAAATCTCTTAGCAGCTCTGGACCTACCTGGTTTGACACACATTCTTTGCCTGGCGCATGTGCTGAATTTGGTGGTGCAGAGCTTCCTTAAAAATTACCCCACTATGTCAGAGCTACTCCAGAAAGTGGGGACCTTCTATGCTTGGTTTCTCCATTCTCACCTTGCTGCTGCTTGCCTGTCTGTGCTGCAGCATCACTTCTGCCTTCCCACTCACCGGCTGATATTCGATGTACCAACAATGTGGAACTCCACCTTACTTATGCTGGAGAGACTGTGCGAGCAGCAAAATGCAATAGTGGAGTGTAAGCTGCAGCACGCACAGCTGAGTAACTCTGCGGAATAACACCACTTCACCACCAATGAGTGGGCCTCCATGCTGGTCTTGTGTGCCGTGCTGCACTGCTCTGAATATTCCCTCAATATGGCCAGTGCTGATTACCCCATCATTAGCGTTACTATACCACTTATATGCCTGCTGGAAAAAATAATTCAGGCGATGATAGATATGAGGTAATGGCACAGGAGGAAGAGGAGCAGGAAGAGCAGGGCCAATTTACACAGTTATCAGGCTTGTTGTCCAGCCATGGATCGGAAGATGGGTTACTTTCCCAACAGCAGCCAGGTAACATTCTCAAGTGGGGTGTCCAGCCCATAGTACAAATTATAGAAAAAACTTAGCACTCAAAGAGAAATGTGAAAAAGCAAAAGTTCCATTTATTGCATCCAGAATTAACGTTAAACATTTTCGGTCCACATCCAGACCTTCATCAGAACTCGTGATTAGAGTTGAGCGATACTTTCCGATATCCTAAAGTATCGGAATCGGAATGGTATCGCCGATATCACTAAAATATCGGCGATACCCGATACCGATACCGGAAGTCCCATGTAAGTCTATGGGAACAAAATATCGCAACTAAAAAAACCCCATTCTTTCCTTGTAAACACTAAATATACACACATAGAATACATATATATATATATACATGTCATTGTGACATATATATATATACATATATGTATAGTTTATACACTTCTACATAGTAAAATATCCTCTCATTCAATTGCCGGGTAAAGCCGGCTTCAGTGAAAAGACAGAAGCACCCGACATGAAATGACACTTGGTGTACATAGGGTTAACCATGTCTTTTCATGTCGTTTGCTATCTGATTTGCACAAACAATTAAATCAGACTATGTGTGCAAAATTTCACACCTGTAGGGGTTAATTAAAGGTGTAAATTCGTTGTAAAAAAAACAGACTTTTTTGCTACGAATTTACACCTTTAATTAACCCCTACAGGTGTGAAATTTTGCACACATAGTCTGATTTAATTGTTTGTGCAAATTAGATAGCAAAGGACATGAAAAGACATGGTTAACCCTATGTACACCAAGTGTCATTTCATGTCGGGTTCTGCATTTTCACAAAAGCCGGCAATTGAATTAGCGGCTATTATACTATGTAGAAGTGTATGAACTACAAATATAAATATATATATATATATATATATGTGTCACAAATTCAATGACATGTATATATATATATGAGGTGTAAAATTGCTGAAAAAAAATGCGTGGGCTCCCGCCCTATTTTCGCAACCAGACAGACAAAGCCAGTGAGTGGGGCAGATAATAATAGCCCAGAGAGGGACCATTATTTTTGCCCCCCCCCGGCTACTAACATCTGCCCCCAGACACCCCAGGAAAGACAAATCTATAATTAGATTCGCCCTTTCTGGCACTTTGCCCGTCTATTCCCATTGCTCATAGCGGTGGCGAATGGGTTAATATGGGGTTAAAGCCACCTTGCTATTGAAAGGTGACCTTAAGCCAGGTTAATAATTGAGAGCTGTCAATTAGACAACTATCAATTATTAATCCTATTGCATGAAATAAAAATAAAACACACACACTTTAATTAAAAATCATTTTAATGAAATAAAGACACATGTTTTTGACCATCTTTTATTTTACTGCAAAAACCATTTCCTGTAATAAAAATAAAATAAAAAAGCAAAATTATTCTTACCTATCCCATGCACAGTCAGGTCCCACGGTGTAATCCTTCAGAAAGGGTTAATGTTTACTGCAGGGACCGCAGCTAATGCTGCAGCCTCACAGTAAACCCCAAATGAATGAGTTCCTCTCCTGCCTGACAGGAGAGTAAAGGCTGGGTGTCACATAACGATACACCAGCGATCCCGACAACGATATGCACTTGTCAGGATCGCTGGTGTATCGCTACATGATCGCTGCTGAGCTGCCAAACAGGCAGCTCAGGCAGCGATCTGGGACAGCGACACTGCGGGTAACATCGCTTAAGGGCCCGTCTCACATAGCGATATCGCTACCGAGATCGCTGCTGAGTCACTAGTTTTGTGACGCAGCAGCGAGCTCACCAGCGATATCGCTGTGTGTGACATTCAGCGACGATCAGCCCCCCTGCCGGGTATCGCTGATCGTCGCAGAAATGTCAGGACCTTTTTTAGATCGCTGGTTTCCCTCTGACAGGCACGCATCGCTGCGTGTGACAGGCGGGAGACCAGCGATCCGCTGGTAACCAAGGTACACAGCGGGTTTCCAGGCACCGCGCAACGCTTGGAAACCCGCTGTGTACCTTGGATACCAGCTCCCTGCATCAGGGCGCTGGTATCCAAGGTACACTGCGGGTTTCTAGGCACAGCCCCGCGCCTGGAAACCCGCTGTGTACCTTGGTTACCAGCGGATCGCTGGTCTCCCGCCTGTCACACGCAGCGATGTGTGCCTGTCAGCGGGAAACCAGCGATCAAAAAAAGGTCCTGACATTTCAGCGACGATCAGCGATACCCGGCAGGGGGGCTGATCGTCGCTGAATGTCACACACAGCGATATCGCTGGTGAGCTCGCTGCTGCGTCACAAAACTAGTGACTCAGCAGCGATCTCGGTAGCGATATCGCTATGTGAGACGGGCCCTTAAGTGGAAAGCTTAATTGATTGCTTTCCACTTTCACTTCAGGTCAGCCAGGGACACAATCAGTGACGTCAGAGGGAACTGATTAACAAAAATGGGGGTTCCCTTCGAAAAAAAATGGCGTGGGGTCCCCCCTATTTTTGTTAACCAGCCAGATGAAGCAGACCGCTGAGGCCTGGATTTTCAGGCTGTTAAGGAGCCAAGATCCATGGACCTTGCCAGCCTGATAATACTAGGCCACAGCAGTCTGCATATCTTGGCTGATTAACAAAAATAGGGGATCCCCTCGAAAAAAATTGGCGTGGGGTCCCCCCTATTTTTGTTAACCAGCCAGATGAAGCAGACCGCTGAGGCCTGGTTTTTCAGGCTGGTAAGGATCCAATATCCATGGACCTTGCCAGCCTGATAATACCAGGCCACAGCAGTCTGCTTAGCTTGGCTGGTTAACAAAAATAGGGGATCCCCTTGAAAAAAAAAACGGCGTGGGGATCCCCCCTATTTTTGTTAACCAGCCAAGTAAAATGCAGACTGCTGCGGCCTGGTATTAAAAGACTGTCAAGGCCCATGGATTTTGGCCCTCAACAGCCTGATAATACCAGGCTACAGCAGCCCCACATTTGGCGCATCAAAAGATGTGCCAATTGTGGCACTTTACCCGGCTCTTCCCACTTGCCCTGTAGCGATGGCAAGCGGGGTAATAAGGGGTTAATGTCACCGTTGATTGCACGGTGACAATAAGCCCGGTTAATAATGGAGAGGCGTCAATAAGACACCGATCCATTATTAATCCCAAAGTTATTAAATGTATAAAAAAAGACAAAGCAAGAAAAAAGTATTTTAATGAAATAAAAGAGACAACACAGTTTTCATTAATTTTATTACTCTCTCATTCCTGCGGCGCCATCGATCTCCTGTAAAAAAAGAAAAAAAAAACAAACCAACAGTATACCACCTGTCCGACGCAGTCCATAACGACAGTCCCACGACGATCCAACTCTGCTACATCGCAATGACAGGCAGAGCCTGTCATCGCGACGCAGCACAGCTGATTACCTGCTTCCCCAGCTGTGACGTCATCGGACTGACTGCTTTACGGCCGGGATTACCCAGCAGTCACTGCAGTTATCGCGAGAAACTGCATGTGACCGCTGGGGAAAGAAGATTGCGGCCATGAAGCAGTCCAGGACGTGACCGCCGGAGATCTTCTGCCAGGTAAGTGCCGCTGACTCCTGACAGACCCGACCGACGGACACTGACAGTGACAGTGACAATCCCGATTCCGGTATCCGATATGACGAAAATATCGGAACTCGGAATCGGAATTCCGATACAGCCAATATCGGCCGATACCCGATATTTGCAGTATCGGAATGCTCAACCCTACTCGTGATACGTATATTGTATTACATATGTCGAAAAAACATTTAAAGAAAAAAATATTAAACATGTTAAATGATGCATTATATAAATAAATATTAAGCAAATCTTTAGATACATAATTCATAAAAAAAAAAAAAAAGAGCCGAGATATACAATATAACGGTATCCAAGGTGAGGAGGGTTACCACGGAGATCATTTTCAGAGGCAGTGATAATCACTGAAATACATTCAGGGATATGTGATTTAAGTGTGTCTAAGAGGAAAATACTGGAAAAAGTAAAATAAGCAAAGATTCAAGTGAGTGCCAAAAAGGATATCATATATAGGTGCCAGGAGGAGGGTGTCCAAGAGAGACTTGATATGGTAAGACGAGTAGAGAGTTTCTATATTCTGTCTTGGATGTCCTGTTCTCCACACAAAATCTTTGGAACCAAAAGGACTAAATAGGGACTATGATACATCAAGTTTCTTAGAGGTCTTGCCTTCTTTGAAGACCCTGGATGTATGCCTGATCCATTGAATTTTTTTGAGATATAATATTATTGATCATTGCTTCAAGGCTATTGTTTGCTACATAATTCACTGTTGTCATAATTAAACTTGTACGTATATGCGCTAATCTGCTCTTTCATCTCTTATAGAACCGTTAGTTTCCTCCTTCTCCTTCACTGAACACAACTACTCTGATGTTATATAAGTTCACACCACACTATTACTTCTGTTATTATCCTGTTTTTTTCTCATCAGGCATGTCTCTACAATTATATTACCATAATAATTTATTTATATTCTTTTATTCCATCATTTGTCACAATATCTTGGGCCTGTACAGGTACACAATCCTGCCCGACTCATTAACACGCTGCCCCCGAGGAAGCGGAAACGCAAAACGTGCGTCGGGGCCTCGGCGTGACGTGCAGGCGGCTGAACATGGGTAAGCAGTGATGTGTGCTCACTATACATTTATGGTGACTGCCCCGGTTCGTTATATTGTGGTCAGTTAATGACCCTGTGGGCTTCCTGACAGGACGCACACTGTTGGATATTGCATTACCGGTTAACTCCTTGTACCATTCTGATCATTTCGATTGGGTATGACATACTTACTTGTTACTTGTTATTTGTTTGGTACTGGAGTGGCTTGCTCTTTAGTGTGCTTTTTCAATCCTGTATAGGATAACACAACCCTCCCCCCTTTTTCATCTTTTTTGTCCATTTGGACAAATAGGTCATTAGTTACTTGCACACATCTGACCCAGATTTATTGTTTGGCTATTACAGCTCCCTGCATTTGTCACACCATGGTCATATCATTTTCTACTGGTCTTTTTAACTATTTACTATATTACTATATGTGTGGTATTTATATTGAGTGTATAAATTGTATGTTTACATAAAGTATAATTTTTGATATTACATCAGATTTTTGTGCATTGATTTTAGACACTTATTACCCACACGAATAATTTTCATTTACCTTAGGGATATAAGCTCCCACTTGCCCTTATTCTCTCATATATCCTATGGAGAGCATCTCGCTTTTTCAAGAATGCTATCTATCTTTGATTCCTGGTATGGTTTCACAGGTCCCATTACCCTTCAGGGTTAATTGTTTTACCCCACGTCAACATACTGTACAGACCAAAAGTTTGGACACACCTTCTCATTCAAAGATTTTTCTGTATTTTCATGACTATGAAAATTGTAGAATCACACTGAAGGCATCAAAACTATGAATTAACACATGTGGAATTATACATTACACTTTACAAAAAAGTGTGAAACAACTGAAAATATGTCTTATATTCTAGGTTCTTCAAAGTAGCCACCTTTTGCTTTGATTACTGCTTTGCACGCAGAAAAGGTAAACGGCTGGACTCTACATGCCTGGTTCCCACCGTGAAGCATGGAGGAGGAGGTGTGATGGTGCGGGGGTGCTTTGCTGGTGACACTGTTGGGGAATTATTCAAAATTGAAGAGGTGAGCGGTCAAGCTCACCCCAAACCATCTCGATTGGGTTCAGGTCTGGTGACTGTGGAGGTCAGGTCATCTGGCGTAGCACCCCAACACTCTCCTTCTTGGTCAAATAGCCCTTACACAGTCTGGAGGTGTGTTTGGGGTCATTGTCCTGTTGAAAAATAAATGATGGTCCAACTAAACACAAACAGTATGGAATAGCATGCCGCTGCAAGATACTGTGGTAGCCATGCTGGTTCACTATGCCTTTAATTTTGAAAAAATCCCCAATAGTGTCACCAGCAAAGCACCCCCACATCTTCACTCCACCTCCTCCATGCTTCACGGTGGGAACCAGGCATGTAGAATTCATCCGTTCACCTTTTCTGCGTGCAAAGCAGTAATCAAAGCAAAAGGTGGCTACTTTGAAGAACCTAGAATATAAGACATATTTTCAGTTGTTTCAAACTTTTTTGTAAAGTGTAATGCATAATTCCACATGTGTTAATTCATAGTTTTGATGCCTTCAGTGTAATTTTACAATTTTCATAGCCATGAATATACAGAAAAATCTTTGAATGAGAAGGTGTGTCCAAACTTTTGGTCTGTACTGTATGCATTGCTGTGCCGGGCGCAGGTCTGACTTACAGGACCTGTTGTCACGTCACCCTATTATGCGCACGATTGCATGATGCGTCCATTTCCAGTTACACGCGTCATAAACCGGAAGAGATGGGCGGACTTATCACACAATTACCTCCTCCACTACGGTCACCATCTCCAGTGCGCTGACTTTCGCAAGTCTCCCCATTGGCTTCAAAGTAAAACTAAACAACGGTTACCACTACCACCAGACGGCTAGTAACACACGCATTTTGCTTTTAGGTCTTTATATATTTTTGTGCATATTGGGCCTAACTATCCAATCCACATGGTACCACATGTCATACAGCCATATGATCTTCATGTGTACCCATGTCCCAGATTATTACTATGGCCATTAGCTATGACCTCATTTCAAGCAATGTATAGCAGCAAGAGCAGTTGTTATAATTCTATAATTCAATATACCTTTTAACGTCATTTTCTTCCAAAACTATTGTAAACTAGTTGGCTGCTATGTTATATACTTGATACTTATCAACTACCCCATATGCAACGTTTCAAGTATTTTATATTTTATGTACCATTTTTAACCCATCAGACCACCTGATTTTTGTCCCTGGATTTTCTGTGGAGAACAGGACATCCAAGACAGAATACAGAACCTCACTACTCGTCTTACCATATCAAGTCTCTCTCAGACTCCCTCCTCCAGGCACCTATATATGATATTCTTTTTTACGCTCACTTGAATCTCTGCTTTGTTTATAGCACATTTTCCATTATTTTCATTATAGACACACTTAAATCACGTATCCCTGAATGTATTTCTGCGATTATCACTGCCTCTGAAAATGATCTCCGTGGTAACCCTCCTCACCTTGGATACCGTTATATATCACGGCTCTTTTTTTCCTTTTTTCTTTTATGACTTGTGTATCTAAAGATTTGCTTAATATTTATTCATATAATGCATCATTTAACATGTTTATTATTTTTTTTCTTTTTTTCTTTTTTCTACATATGTACTGTAATACAATATACGTATCACAAGTTCTGATGAAGGTCCGGATGTGGACCGAAAACGTTTATAGTTAATTCTGGATGCAATAAATGGAACTTTTGTTTTATCACATTTATCTTTAAGTGCCATGTTTTTTCTATAATAATGTGGTCTCTGGGCAGCTTGGCATGCATGAGCTAATACATGCTGCTGTTCCTGCGTAGCGACTGCCGAGTTGCCAGTATGTTAACAGTGCCGATTACTGGGTTGCTACCCTGCTGGATCCCCGCTACAAAAACAACATACCATCATTACTTCCATCACTGGACCGGGATTGCAAAATGCGTGAATACAAGCACACACTGGTAGAGAATCTACTAATGGCTTTCCCACCTGACAGAGGGGGCTCAAAGGAAGAACAAGGCAGTGGCGGAAGAGGCAGTCACCATGCTGCTGATGCAATGCCACTACCTTGGAGGCAGGGTTAGCTTGACTTAAATGGGGAAAAACTTTATGAACACGCCACAACATCCAGCACCACCATCTTATATAGTTTTGTATAATCAAGAGGCAGCATTATAACAACATGGTGCGGGAGCACGTGTACACATTTCTCCATGTTTTAACTGATGGTTCTGCCTCATTTAACTTCTGAGTCTCCAAATTGGACATATGGCCTGAGCTTGCACTTTATGTCTTGGAGGTACTGGCTTGTCCTGTGGCAAATGTATTGTCCAAACATGTGTTTAGCATTGAAAGGGGTGTGCTAACAGACAGGTGCATCTGAGTGTCCATATCCAACTGGGGAAGCTAGCATTTATTACAATGAACCAGGCATGGATAATACAGGAATTGTCCATACCTTTAGATGATAAGAAAACTATACCAGCCACACCCAGCCCATATTCAACTCTATTTACCTTTCCTTTCATTTCCTTCCCAAATAAAAAACAATATACCGAGTATAAAGCCGAGGCACCTAATTTGGCCACAAACAACTAGGAAAACGTTATTGACTCGAGTTTAAGCCTAGGGTGGGAAATGCAGCAGCTACTGGCAAATTTAAAAAATAAAAATAGATACCAATAAAATAAAATTAATTGAGACATAAGTAGGTAAAATGTTTTTGAATATCCATATTGAATCAGGAGCCCCATAAAATGCACCATACAGTTCATGATGGGCCCCATAAGATGCTCCATACAAAATAAGCCCCATATAATGCTCCAAAAAGTTCATGATGGGCCCCATAAGATGCTCCATACAAAATACGCCATATATAATGCTCCATAAAGTTCATGATGGCCCCATAAGATGCACCATATTAAAATATGCCCCATATAATGCTCCATAAAGGTTGATGATGGCCACATAAGATGCTCCACATTAAAATATGCCCCATATAATGTTACATAAAGGTTAATGATGGCCCCATAAGATGCTCCATATTAAAATATGCCCCATATAATGCTCCATAAAGGTTAATGATGACCCCATAAGATGCTCCATATTAAAATATGCACCATAAATTGCTCCATAAAGGTTAATGATGGCCCCATAAGATGCTCCATGTCAAAATATGCCTCATATAGTGCTCCATAGAGGTTGATGGCCCTATAAGATGCTCCATAATAAAATATGCCCCATATGCTGCTGCTGCGATAAAAAAAATGACATACTCACCTCTCGTCCTGGGGGCTAGGTGCCGGTGTCCTGAGCAGGCGGGGACATCGGCGCGCTATGGGGACACTATTATTATACTTGTTGGCATAATGACCAGGCTACCTACAAACATAGCAGATCAGAGGTGCTTGAGCGGGAAGAGATTTGGATTCCGCTCGAAAAACCTCCATGGCCAGCCTGGGGTGGAGATTCCAGAGGCTGGGCAAGACTTGGAGCTAGCCAAAACCTCTGCCGACACTGGACTCGCTCAACCTTTGCTCAGAATGCTGAAGGTCGATGAGGGTGGAAACAGATATTAGTTCCTCCAGTGTGGATGGAATCTCCCTAGTGGCCATGGCATCTTTTACATGATCATCCAGTCCCCTCCAGAAGACAGGGATGAGGAATTTATCCGGCCACTCCAACTCTGGGGCTAGAGTCCGGAAATGGATGGCGAAATGGCTGACCATAGAGGAGCCCTGGGTTAAAGCCAAAAATTGGAGCGCGGTATCATGGGTGACACAAGGTCCTAAAAAGACCTGCTTCAGAGCGCTCAGGAAAAGTGAGACGCTCTGGACCACCTGATTATTGCGCTCCCACAGCGGCGTGGCCCTTTCCAACTCTGTCCGTTAACAGTGAGATCACAAATCCCACTTTAGCCTGTTCAGATGGGAACCGTGACCCCAGCAGCTGCAAATGTATCGCACACTGGTTCACGAATCCCCTACAGGTTTTACTGTTACCCGTAAACTTATCAGGCAGAGAGAGAGACGGAACAGAGATGGCAGTGGACACACGAGAGCTTCAGTGGCTGCATGAGCTGCTATTGTGGTAACATCCACGGCTGAGGTCGTGCATTCAAGAGTGGACAACCTGCCCTCCAGCTGCTGGATGTACCGCTGTAAACGCTGCTCGTCCGCCATTACTAGCCAGACCCAGGCGCTAGGATACTGTTAGGGTCTGTCGATCACACTGAATATAAATTATAGGAAGGTGCGATAGTGACCTGGGGTTCACTGTGCGGAGATGGAGAAACCGCAGCTAGAAAACAATGGCGGAGCATAGTTATAAACAAGGACCAAAAACACACCGAGTTAAACGTCACTCGGTGTGAACAGAGTGCCAAGTGCCTGTCTCCGTTGCTCCATGGAGCCAACCCAGACTGAGAGCACTCAAAGCGGTACTCTGTTAGGCGTCACAGGGGTACATAGAGTATAGACACTAGTTAGGGGTCCCTATAACTTAACTCCCCACTGTGCTGGTGGTTGTGCTTGTTCTGAACTCTGCTGTGTTAACTGCACACAGAACGGGAACAGTTACAAGTAGGAATTTCCACCCTACACTGCCTGATAAGAAATAAGCTCATATAGCAGCACACGTGTATATGCAGAGTGGTCACGCTTCCACCAACACACACACAGCAAATATAAATGATCCTAGCATGCCAATGGGCATCCCAAAGATCCTTTTATAGACTGCACCTAAGTACCAGTCAGAAAGGACCTTACTCGTGGACCATTCCGGAGCCGGAGCGGGACCTATGCAGCTGGCAACCGACCAGCAATGAGAGGTCGCCACCTCACAAGCATGCCGAGTAGTAGCGAATCCTGGACTTAGCCTCAGGAATGACTGCTAGCCGCTGTATTGTTGGTTACCATAGCTGAACCTGGAGAGGCAGCAGTAACAACACGCACAGCCCGAGCCTGAGCAAGATGCTGAGATCGAAGTCTTTGGTGAGCATCATCTATTGCGGTTGAAACTGAATGGGAGACCGCAGAAAAAGACAAGGCTTGGGATCCATCCTGTGCAGAGGAAGAATCCTTGTGCCTAACACATAGCTTATCAGAAAAAATCCTGTTAAAATAAAACGTTTTTTGGAATCAAATATTAAAATAATCAAACTAGAGACTAGGAAAATATTATCAAATATAACAATAGCATTAATACTATTAGATAGTAGGACGTTTGATATCCAAAATTTAAATGTGGAGTACTCTCTCACCCTATTGATGCTCTGAGAATCATTCCTTCCTGGCTGCAGAATTTGGCACTCTACTTTGGATGCAATCTGGTGCCCCGCTCACCGACGGCTAGTCCTCATGTTCCCTATTGTACTCTGATCCAGGGTTACTTGTCACCATCAAAACAGCCAATAAACCTCAAAAGCCATTATCCATCAAAAAGAAGATGCTACTAGGGTGGTCAAAAACAAGAGAAAAGTATTAGAAAGAGATAAATCACTGGTAGTCCAAAAGACGCAAGTTACTAAAAAGATTTTAACACATTGAACTATAACGTAAATGATTAAATACCACTAAAGAATTCCACATACCGGGTATAAAATCCCAAATACCCGAACAGGCCACTCATTTTGCACACACCTTACTCAAGTAAATATAACTGGATTGTTTTCACCTGCCATGAGGGCACTGCATCCTGTGCATATACAAGGGCGGAAGATCACTTGAGTATGGTAGAAATACTCATAGCATTATCCACTCCTATATATTGGTGTTTTGCTTGAATATCTCAATTTCATGTGACGTACCTGATTTAGATTATACACAGTATCTGTGATGTATTGGAATTTTTTAATTTCTGACATGATTGGACCTAGGCTACCTAATGATCTGGTTATGGTCCTTATTACTTCTATTTCTTTTTTGCTTCTGAGTTTCATCATGGTATAAGGTCGCTGTCCATATCAGGCATATTATAGTATAGGATATATACCAGATTGAAGCAGGGTAAGTAGTCTGTGAGTGGGGGCTCCATATTACAATAAATCTAGGGTATCAACCTCCGCAGCAAGGCAGGGACATATGATGGAAACTAAGGATTTCCATCTGATTTATCTAGCTAGTCAATTAACTTGTTTATTTATTTATTAGTACCTATTTTTGTGGCATTATATGGAAAGGTTATATTTACTTGAGTAAGGTGTGTGCAAAGAGTGTGGACTGTTCAAGTATTTGGGATTTTACACCAGGTATGTGGAATAATTTAGTGGTATTTAATCACTTATGGTATAGTGCGATATGTTAAAATCTATTTAGCACCTTGTGTTTTTTTGGACTACCTATGGTTTATTTCTTTCTAATATTTAGTCTCTTGGTTTTTTTTCTACCATAGTAGCATTACCTTTTTGATGGATAATGGGTTTTGAGATTTATTGGCTGTTTTGATGGTGACAAGT
>JARQOD010000004.1:82313275-82336797 GCA_033576555.1 Oophaga sylvatica | reverse complement strand
GGGAAAATATTTCTGTTGCCACAAAAATATTCCCAAACTTCAGCAACGATAATGGTGGTGCATCATGAGCGTTTGGCACGTGTATGATGAGGGGAGGGGGTTTGCAGAGCACAGAGGCGTGGCGTTTTTGTAAGTACAGCACAGCAGTCATTTTTTCCTAACTTTAAGTGTGTACATTGAGGCTAGCCAATCAGGGCCCAGGAAACACCCACAATGTCCTGACACAATGGCTTGTGCCAATGGCTGCTGAAATCAAATGTCAATCTGCATATAAATAGCGGACATCTTGTTTTAGCGCCATATTGACACTGATACAGCACAGAGAGAGACTGCTCCTGACGATGCCACTTTTTGCATCCAAATTTCAGCTATTTAGTTAGGCGGTTGTATATCAGTCAGATAGTGTAGCTAGTGTCCAGTTTGGCTGTAAAATGTACCTTCTGGATTTTTTTTCTTTTGAGGCATAAATTATGTTCTCAGACAAAGCCGGCAAGCACGTGTCCTACAAATGTGCTGTGCACTGCTTCTATAGTGCTCCATGCACGAGTATAGCATTCTAAATAATATTATTTCAGTATGTAAATGTGAAAAAGCCTGCTGCATCCCACATTTTAGCTAGTTTGATAGGTGGTTGTATATCAGTTAGATAATGTACGTAGCCAGTGTCCAGTGTGACTGTTACATTTACCTTCCAGCCCTTTTTTTTTCTTTTTTTTGGCCATACTGAGGTACACAGACAAAACCAGCAGGGCACATGTTGTTTACTGCTTGTATTGTGATCCATGCATGAGTATAGCATTCTAATTCACAAGTAGCTAGTGAAAAAAATTAAACGGCCAGCTGTATCCCACCTTGTAATTTAGTGCTGTGGTGAAATAAAACTGTCTGCAGACCTAAGGCACATAAAAAAAATATATATTTTCCAGGTGCTACATGTGAAACAGCCTGCTTTTCTCCCATGTAGTCATTTTGTGGCGGTGATATTAATCTGTATGCAGACGTAAGGCACATTAAAATAAAATTATAATTTTATAGTTTACTGTAGAATACTACAGTATGTCATTTGTTTGGGTTAAAATAAAGCTGTAGAGACCTGATCCAGAGGCCACAAACAAATTATTCTGTTATTAACGTAATATATAGGAAAGATGTGTATCTTCGCACCGTGTTAGCCAGTAGATAGAAAAATATTTAGACTTGAGAGTCCTCAGTGGTTGATACCTTTTAATGGCTAACTGAAAAGATGGTAACAAATTGCAAGCTTTCGAGACTACGCAGGTCTCTTCATCAGGCATAGACTAATACAAAAACTGAAGAATCACATATTTATACACAAGAGGACACAGGAATAATGCAATAGGTAAGACATGTGACGTGAAGCAGAACTGTCATTATGGCCGAGGGATGAACATAAATATGACTAGTTCATAGATAAGGAGTGAAAGTTTTATTACCCTCTGATTGAGGTCTGGTATTGTGTTGTGATGACCCTAAAAGGTCAGGGAAGCAGATTCCTTAATTGTTGTAGAAAGACATAAAACTCTGGGATATATTCATCCCAGCACTAAGAGTGTCAAAGGTCATCATAAGTTTATATTCCCAGACTTTTCTATCCTTATCAGATTTGAAGTTAGATTTTAATACCAGTAATTCCATATCCGTCATGCTATGACCGGGCATACAAAAGTGTTTTGCCACAGGTAAATCCATTCTCCTTTCTCTTATTGTGTGGTGATGAGAATTCATCCTTGTTCTCAGTTTTTGCCCGGTCTCCCCCACATACAGACCCCCAGTTGGACATTTAGTACATATAATTAGGTACATCACATCTCGAAAGCTTGCAATTTGTTACCATCTTTTCAGTTAGCCATTAAAAGTTATCAACCACTGAGGACTCTCAAGTCTAAATATTTTTCTAACGTAATATAGTAAGGGATCTGACTTGAAAAATATTTTTGTAACATCTTATGTGTTATAGAGGTGTGAACTTTAGTCCAAAAAAAATTCTATTATTAACATCATACAGTAAGGGAGCTGAGTTTAAAAACAGTCTGTAGAATCTAGTGTGTTATAGAGGCCTGGTACATAGGCCACAAAAAAATCTTCTGTTTTTAACATCATACAGTAAGTGTCCTGAGTTTAAAAACAGTTTTTTGTATCTACAGTGTTATAGAGGCCTGATTCTTGGTTCAAAAAAAAATTCTTCTCTTATTAGCATCCTATGGTAAGGTACCTGAGCTTAAAAAGATTTTGTAGCATCTAGTGTGTTATAGAGGCCTGACACATAGGCCACAAACAAATTATTCTGTTATTAATGTCATAAACTGAGGGACCTTACTTTGAATAATATTTTTATAGCATCTAGTGTGTTATAGAGGCCTGATCCTTGGTTGAAAAAAAAATTCTGTTATTAACGTCACACAGTAAGGAAACTGAGTTTAAAAATAGTTTGTAGAATCTAGTGTGTTATAGAGGCCTGATACATAGGCCACAAAATAAATTCTTCTGTTATTAATGTCATACAGTAAGGGACCTAACTTGAAAAATGCACTGAAATCATGCAGTCTTAAAATTGATATGGCTTGGAGATCGCAGTCATACAGCTGAAGAGTTGTGGACAGCTCTCCAGGCTGAATTTGATCAATGGCTGTCTCCGCTGAACCTGCATCAAGGGAATGCTATATCCGATAACGGTACGGAACTGGTGCCGGCCCTACAGCAAACTCACACACATGCCTTGCATGGTTCACATACTCAACCTGCTGTTGCAGCATTTTCTCAGCCACTATCCTGCCCTGGCTGACCTGATCCAGAAAGCACATAAGCTGTGTGCTCATTTCCACCATTCACATCCCTATGCTCATTGACTTGTATAGATACAGAGGTCTTTGTCCATGCCAGTTAACAGTTTAATATACGATGTGCTGACACAGTGGAATTCCACTCTGCACATGTTGCAGCAACGTTGGCAGCAGCAAAGAGCCCTGACGCAGTATGTCATGTCGTATAGCCTGGGCCAACAAAGTACGGAGGTGGATAATATCACATTTACAGAGTGGGCACAGATTAAGTACCATATATACTCATGTATAAGCCGACCCGTGTATAAGCCGACCCCTAATTTTGCCACAAAAAACTGGGAAAACTTATTGACTCACGTATAAGCCTAGGGTGAAAAATGATTATGCCCCATATGCTCCATAGATTAGGCCCCCATAAACTGCACAGATTATGCCCCCGTATAATCCACAGATTATGCCCCATATGCTGCACAGATTATGCCCAATATGCTCCACAGATTATGCCCCCATATGTTCCACAGATTAGGCCCCCATATGCTCCTCAGATTATGCCCCCATATGCTCCACAGATTATGCCCCATATGCTCCTCAGATTATGCCCCCATATGCTCCACAGATTATGCCCCATATGTTCCACAGATTAGGCCCCCATATGCTCCTCAGATTATGCCCCTGTATGCTCCTCAGATTATGCCCCATATGTTCCACAGATTAAGCCCCCTTATGCTCCACAGATTATGCCCCCATATGTTCCACAGATTAGGCCCCCATATGCTCCACAGATTATGCCCCCATATGCTCCACAGATTATGCCCCATATGTTCCACAGATTAGGCCCCCATATGCTCCTCAGATTATGCCCCTTATGTTCCACAGATTAGGCCCCTTATACTCCTCAGATTATGCCCCCATATGATCCACAGATTATGCCCACGAATGCTCCACAGATTAGGCCCCCATATGATGCACAGATTATGCCCAATATGCTCCTCAGATTATGCCCCCATATGTTCCACAGATTAGGCCCCCATATGCTCCTCAGATTATGCCCCCATATGCTCCTCAGATTATGCCCCCATATGTTCCACAGATTAGGCCCCCATATGCTCCACAGATTATGCCCCCATATGTTCCACAGATTAGGCCCCCATATGCTCCTCAGATTATGCCCTCATATGTTCCACAGATTAGGCCCTCATATGCTCCACAGATTATGCCCCATAGTATGTCCCTTATGCTGCCGCGCTGCTGCTGCTGCTGCAAAAAAGAATGACATACTCACCTCTCGTCGCTGGGGGCCAGGTGCCGGTGTCCTGAGCAGGCGATGACACCGGCGCGCTATGGGGGACAGGTGCCGGTGTCATTGCTGGCTCAAGACCCCGGCACCTGAGATATTTACCTGTCACCGGACCGCTCCACCGCTGCGCTGCTCCCGCTTCCGGGTCCTCGGCAGTGAATGATCAGGCTGGGGGCACGGTGCGCACTAACGTCGTCATTGCGCCCTCTGCCTGAACATTCAGAGCCGGACGAGGAGGTCGGAGTAGCGCGCAGCGGTGGAACGGACAGGTGAATATCTCTATACTCACCCCTCCGCCGGCGCATCTCTCTCTGCAGCGTCTCCTCTTCTCCCGGCGGTCTCCGCAGCTCTTCCTTCCTACAGCGGTCACACCGCTCATTAAAGTCATGAATATGTGTATATTCATGACTTTAATGAGCGGTACCATGTGACCGCTGCAGAAAGGAGCCGGAGATCGTGGGAGAAGTAGGGGGGCTGCAGAGACCGTGCCGGCGGAGGGATGAGTATGTTCCGACACCCCCACTCCCCTTCCCCCGCCAACCCCCATATAAGCCGAGAGGGGGACTTTCAGCCTAAAAAAATGGGCTGAAAATCTCGGCTTATACACGAGTATATACGGTACCTCTGCACCCTTCTGCACAGTTTTGAAATGGCTACTAAGATGTTTAGCACTGACGACGCTGTCATCAGCATCACTATTCTGGTCATTTATATGCTGGAGGAGACTTTGAATAGCCTGGAGATGGTGGTCCAGAAGAAGTGGAGGAAGCAGAGGAGGCTTCGGAAGGGATAACATTGTCTCGAAGTTCAAGACTGTCATCACACAGGTGGATGGCAAGGGAGGGTGAAGTACTGAGATCAAGGGAGACTGGAGATGATGATAACAGGCAAACTGTTATCGAAGGTGCAAGATCCGAGGACCAAATGGAGGAGGAAGAGGTGATGGGCAAGCAACTGTCAGATGAAGAGGATAATCCTCCCCTCTCTGCTGTTTGAGGTTGGCAGGAGGGTACGGAGGAAATGAGCCTCATTGTTACACAGCCACCAACAGAGCATGGTCTCGGACCTCAAGGTAGAGCCGACATATGAGTGCATTCTTGCTGCATTATATGCAACATGATCCCCATAATGTTATGATTAGAAATAATGCTGCATACTGGGTTGCCACTTTATTAGATCCATGTTATAAAACAAAATTTTGCCAGATGATTCCATCCCTAGAAAGAGACCCACGAATGCTGGAGTATCGAGACACGCTTGTATACAACCTTAAGAGAGCTTTTCCCCTAGACAGCAGTGAAGCACACAGTTCACATCGCAGCTGTAGACTTCCAACCCCTGGCCCATCAATTCGTCAATGCCAAAGCATGAGCAGCAGCAGCAGTGGTAGAAGTGGAAGAAGCAATTTCCTTGAGTCCTTTGATACTTGTTTTAGACCAACTCATGCACCAGCACAACAGAGTCCAAGTCTTACACGTGGTGAATGAATGGAGAGAATGGTGCAGGAGTATTTAGAGCTAAATATCAATACCATCAATACCATAGTCTTCCAAAATAGAGGAGTTGCCTGAGCTTTCCTCACATGCCTTGGAGGTTTTATCGTTCCCGTCAGCCAGCGTTCTCTCAGATCGTGTCTTCAGTGCTGCTGGTGGTGTCCTGACGGAAAAGCGCATACGGCTGTCCCCTGAAAGTGTTGACTGGCTAACTTTCAATAAGATGAACAAGTCATGGATCTCCAAGGACTTTTACACCCAATCGCAAACTGTACAGACTAGGTGACATTGCATTTTTTAGTGTGATGCATTAATTTCACTTAACTGCACTCTGTGCTATCTTTAGTGTCATTTCTGTGGCTGCTGCTGATGTTAACACAAATTTGTGGAAATGTGAACAGTCATGGTTGATCTACATATGCTGTGTTAGCTGTAGTGGAAGACGTGTCGGTCCCAATTATACTATTTCTATTCTCTTGAAAGTTATTCCACTTTCATGCCCTCATTTTTAAAAATTTTAAAACTCCAAGTTGGGTGTCCATCTGCTGGTTTAGGTGTTGTGAAACACCTGTCAGTCCCTATTCTACAATTTCTAGTGTGGTGAAATTGATGGCACTTCTGTGGGGTAAGACCCTCAATTCTTTAAATGTGAAAACTCCTTGTTGAATGTCCATCTGCTGGTTTGGGTATTGTGAAAGACCCGTCGGTCCCTATTCTACTATTTCTATTCTCGTGAAAGTGCGCGCTGCTTCCATTCATTCTCCAGCAGTTTACAGTCGGAGCGGCTGCATTAGCAGCACTCAGGCTGTAAACTGATTAACCCCTTGAGATGGATTGCGCCGTGGGACTTGACAGTATGGCGGACAGGTATGGGTATATTGTTGCTTTTTTATTCAGTTTTTTTTCCAGAACAATGGCTTCAATATGGGATTAGGAGTATAATAAAGATTTTAAAACTGTGTAGTGTATTATTTCATTAAAATACTTTCTTCTTATTGTGTGTGTTTATTTAACCATTTCAGACTAGTGGATTAATAATGTATAGTTGTCTTATTGACAGCTCTCCATTATTAATTAGGCTTAATGTCACCTTACAATAGCAAGGTGGCATTAATCCCTTATTAACCCCACTTGCCACCGCTACAGGGCAAGTGGGAAGAACACGACAAAGCTCCAGAATAGGCGCACCTAATGGATGCACCTTTTCTGGGCAGCTGCGGGCTGCTGCTTTTAGGTTGGTGGAGGCCCATATTCATTGCCCTTTACCAGCCTGAGAATAGCAACACCTGTATAGTTTTGCATGTTTGGTTCACAAACAGAGGGAAACCCCACGTCGAGTTTTCTTTCATTCAATCTCCCTGCTCACTGTTGCTGGCAGAGCAGGAGAGAATAACGAGAGCCCCGTTCAGCACCACAGGCAGAGGAACAGCGCTTACTGTAGCGCTACTTCCCCTGCGGCCGTCTGTGTGGTCCTGATGGGGCACATGTGCGGCACACGGTTGCCACACGTGTGCCACACAGATATACCACGAATACACACGGACACAAGGACACGGATATCTGTGGTACTGATTTTTCCGGTACCGGAAATCTCTGGACGTGAGAGACCCGCCTTAGCAAGTTTTGATCTATTACATCTTATGCATTGGTGCTTAGAATTAAAGATGATGTCAAACATAAAAAATGCTCTTATTAATGGAACTGATAGAATACTAAATAGAACTGGAAATAAGAGAATAATGATTTATATAACTGTAATGAGTATCTTAACATATGCAGAAAAGTAAGATATTAATATTATAAAGGCTCAGTAGTAAATAGTTGTATAATATTACAGTGTAGTGCTAAGGATGCAACACAGCATAAAATGCATAGGAGTGTTCAGTAGGGAAAATAAATATTTGATACACTGCCGTTTTGCAAGTTTTCCCACCTACAAGAAATGGAGAGGTCTGTCATTTTTATCATAGGTACACTTCAACTATGAGAGACAGAATATAAAAAGTAAAAACCAGAAAATCACATTGTATGATTTTTAAATAATTAAATTGCACTTCATTGCATGAAATAAGTATTTGATAACCTACCAACTAGCAAGAATTTTGCACATGACAGCGCAACAAACATCGGTGTTCAGGCAGCCAAACCCGAACAATAACACAGACTTCGTGGTGAAGTCCGTGTTTGGTGTCCGTGCCCGAACAGTAGGTGTTCAGTACGGACGCTGAACTTTACTGTTCGGGTTCACTTATCTCTAGTTACCTGTATAAAAGACACCTGTCCACACACACTCAATCAATCACACTGCAAACTCTGCACCATGGCCAAAACCAAAGAGCTGTCTAAGGACACAATTGTAGACCTGCACAAGGGTGGGATGGGCTACAGGACAATAGTCAAGCAGTTTGGTGAAAAGGCAACAACTGTTGGCACAATTATTAGAAAATGGAAGAAACACAAGCTGATTGTCATTCTTCCTAGGTCTGGGGCTTGGTGCAATATCTCTCCTCGTGGAGTAAGGGTGATTCTGAGAAAGGTCATGAATCAGCTCAGAACTACAATAGAGGACCTTGTCACTGACCTGAAGCAAGCTGCGACCACAGTGTGAAACATTACCATTAGTAACACACTACGCTGTCATGGATTAAAATCCTGCTTGTCGTCACACAAGATCCCCCTACTCATGGCAGCACCTGTCCAGGCCCGCTTGAAGTTCACCAATGAGCATCTGGATGATCCTGAGGAGGCATGGGAGAAGGTCAAGTGGTCAGATGATACTAGAAAGTTCTATTTTGGCTTCAACTCCACTCACCGTGTTTGGCGGAAGAGGAATGATGTGTACAACCCCAAGAATACATCACAACGGTGAACATGGTGGGAGAAACATCACACTTTGGGAGTGCTTTTCTGCAAAAAAAAGAAAGAGCCTCAAATTTGCCAAAAAAAAATTGAAATCTCCTAAATCTGATTTTTTTATTCACTTTACGCGAATTCAGCAACATGGCAGCCAGTTACTATTTTGCTGATTTGGTTATGGAAACAAGTGAAAAAAAATTGTGTTTATCTTGCCACTCCATGTAATTCCCTCCAACAACTACACTCTGAGCTGGGGCATCTGGCAATGAGTAGGTCTTTGACATCATGATGTGGAATTGGTCAAGGCACTGACATGTGTCATATCAGAGGCTAGTGAGAGCTGTATGAAGGACCAGATGGGGGCTTTGTCAAAAGGATAAGTGATTAACGCAGATGAATTAGTAAATAAGTATTGTTTGTTCACTAAATTATATAAACCTATAATCATGATACACATCTGAATTGTTTATGAAAATATAATTTTATTAATCACATAATATAAAATCAATTAAAAAACATCAAGGGGAAACGGTCCCCAAAGAGTGCAGGCTTTGGGATGATCATGATGTGGCTTATATAGTCACAAGTAAAAATATACTGGATAAATTGTATATACCACTAAATGAATAAATTACACTAATGTGCTGTTGTATACTACAATATAAACAGAAAAATCATATACACTATATATTTATTATATCCAGGATGCATTTTACTGCTGATGTGTCACAAAAATATAAGTCAACAGCTCAAAAAGTGTTACATGAAAACATCATAAATATTATAGCTATTTTCTTGCATGAACAGTATGTTCTGACTAAAACAACAATCATAAAGGAGTAGTATACATTTTGGTAGTATATGTCACTTTAAATAAATATAATATAAGGAAACCAAGTGGTATAATCCCTGTATTCTCAAGTGACAAGTGCTATTAGATTTACTGTGCGAATAGGCTATATAGCCAGAAAGGTCACTGTTCACACATGAATAGAGTAAGCTAGATAGATAGATGGTGGATACTAACCCCACAGTTACTGCACCTGTCTGACACATGTTTCACCTACGTCGTTGACAATAATCCCTTTTTGCTTAATTCACATGAAGTCAATTAAAAAAATTCTGAGATTTGTAAAATTTGAGGCAAATTAAATTAGCTTTAGACTGATTCATTCATTGCTAATATTAGTATAAATACTGAGTATCTTGATTTGTATGTGGATTATGAATAAAGAAATATATATCTTCCAGTAATCATCTTCATCATAATAATATCATAATTTTACTTAGATTAAAGGCAAACTAAAAATCTTATTTTCCATTGAATTGGAATGCATATTGGTTGTATGAGCTAATTTAACATCAAAGAAATATGAGCAAAATTAAATATTAAATTCATCTCTTACAGCCTAAGGCTGTTTGTGCTTAAGTTAAATGCAGCATGCAGTTTTGGTTCATAATTTTCTCTAGCTCTCATTGAGTGCCTTGTATAAATTAAAGCTTTTTTATAGTTGTGTTCTATAACAGGAAATATTCTTTAGCACCTGTTTCTGCAAAACTGCCATGTACTATTATCTGTTATAACTAATATTGCCAGTAATGTATCCCTATTGGATAGATATAGAATACAATCAAAAAATACTATAATGGTTTGTCATTTATCTTAATATACTTGAAGTTGAATTAAAGTACTAGAAATACATAACAGCGTTGGACTGAATATTAGAATATAATGCAGCCCATTCATAGAATATAATGCAGCCACCTCATAGAATATAATGTAGCCCCCCTCATAGAATATAATGCAGCCCCATAGAATATAATGTAGCCTATCATAGAATAAAATGCAGACAGCCTCTTAGAATGTAATGCAGCTCCCCATAGGGTATAATGTAGCCCTCTCAGAGAATAATGCAACCCCTCATAAGGTATACCGCAGCCTCCTTCATATAGCATAATGCAGCCCCCCCACAGAATATAATGCAGCCCCCTCAGAGTATAATGCAGCCCCTCTCATAGGGTATAATGCAGTCCCCTCATATAATATAAAGTAGCCCCCTCATGGAATATAATGTAGCCCCCTCATAGAATATAATGCGGCTCCCCATATAATATAGTCCTCTCATAGGCTATAGTGCAGACCGCCATAGAATATAATGTAGCCACCTCATATAGTATAATGCAGCCCCCTCATAGGGTAAAATGCAGCCCTCATATGATATAAAGTTGCCCCTCATAGAATATATATGCAGCCCCCATAGAATATAATGTAGCCCACTCATAGAATATAATGCAGCCCTCATATAGTATAGAATATAATGTAGCTCCCCCCATAGAATATAATATAGCCACCTCCTAGGTTATAATTCAGCCAGCCTCATATAGTATAATGTAGCCCTCATAGGGTAAAATGCAGCCCCTTTATATAATATAAAGTAGCCCCCTCATAGAATATAATGCAGCCCCCATAAAATATAATGTAGCCACCTCATAGAATATAATTCAGCCCTCATATACTTTAATGCAGCCCCCTCATAGAATATAATGTAGCCCCCATATAATATAATGTAACTATCTCATAGGGTATAATGCAGACCCCTATAGAATATAATGTAGCCATCTCATATAGTGTAATGTGGCCCCCCACAGACTATAATGCTGCACCCTCAGAGTATAATGCAGCCCTCATAGAATATAATGTAGCCCCCTCATAAAATGTAGTGCAGCCCCCCATAGAATATAAGGTAGCCCCCTAATAGAATATAATGCAGCCCTCATATAGTATAATACAGCCCTCTGATAGAATATAATGTAGCCCCCCATATAATATAATGTAACCACCTCACATGGTATAATGCAGCTAGCCTCATATAGTATAATACAGCCCCTACAGAATATATTGTAGCGCCCTCAGTGTATAATGCAACCACCTCATAGGATATAATGCAGCCCCCTCATATGTCATAATGTAGCCCTCCACATAATATAATGTAGCCCCCCTAAGAGTATAATGCAGCCCCCCACAGAATATAATGCAGACCCTCATAGGGTATAACGTTACCCCCCTCATAGGGTATCATGCTGCCCCCTCATAGGGTAACATGCTGTCCTCCTCATGGGGTAACATGCTGCCCACCTCATAGGATATCATGCTGCCCCCTCATAGGGTATCATGCTGCCCCCCTCATAGGGTATCATGCAGCCCCCCTCATATGGTATCATGCTTCACCCCTCATAGGATATCATGCTGCCTCCCTCATAGGGTATCATGCTACCCATCTCATAGGGTATCATGCTGCCCGACTCATAGGGTATCATGCTGCCCCCCTCATAGGGTATCATGCTTCCCCCCCTCATAAGGTATCATGCTTCCCCCTCATAAGGTATAATGCTGCCTCCTCATAGGGTAACATGCTGTTCCTCATAGGGTATCATGCTGCCTCAATCATAGTGCATAATGTAGCTCCCCCATAGGGTATAATGCAACCAGGACTCACTGATCTGTATATAAAAAAATTACAATACTCACCTATCCTCCTTACAACCACGCTGATTCCGGCTGTGTTCAGGTATCAGCAGCTGCACTTACTGCTGTCTGCCCGGCACACAGCGGGTACGTGATGAAGTGACATCATCACGCACCCGCTGTATCAGAGGCAGAGGGGAATGATGAGAGGGGGAGCGTCATCTGACGCTCGCTCCTCCATTATTTCTTTCATCTATGACGCCACTACAATTGAATGCAGCGCGTACTTGGGATGGTGCTGGTGCGGTGCCCCCCGGACTTACAGCCCCATAGTGGCTGCGGCTGTGTGGGCTGGGGGAGCAGGAGCCCTGTTCTGACAGCCCTATAGCTGAGGGCGTGGGGAAGAGTGAATATTCATTTCTCTTTAGCAGTGGGGACAGGCTTAGCTGCAGCAGTCGGCTTCTGACTCCTATCACCCGCTGGCCCCTGGAGCAGCGGGGGTCCAAGACAGCTGATGGCCCTGTATGCCAGCAGGTATCAGTGCCTTGGTCCACTTGAGAATTCTCCGGTTGGCCAGTCCGACCCTGTATAGATAAAAGTATTATCAAGCACTGAACTATAGATTCAAGTTACAAAGACACTGAATGTTGTTTATTTGTAATGTATTGGGATTAATTCAGACTAAAACCTTGCTAGAAACAGAATTTCCCATCAGGTACATAAAATATGAGCTTAGGTCATATGTCCTTAGTACCTACTTCCTAGTGCCATCTAAATAAGTCCTTCAACCATACACTGAATATTTAACATTATGCAAAGAAAATGCACCTCATAAATCAAAATATCTAGGACAACCTACATGTCTAAAGATACACATGTCTATTTCGATTTAATTTAGAAAATCAGTGAAAGTTTACATCTCCAAAAGTCTAAGTAATAGAAAATGCAAATAGTCTCTCAATGCAATACAATATATAAGAAATAATTCACATCTAAACGGTTAAAAATAGGGAACAACCAAAGGTAAAAATGATGTCATGGATTTTTTCGGTCTTATTTTTCTATATTCTGTTATCTGTTACTTTTTCTTTTCAGTGAAGTGAAACTGATGTCTGATAGTTTTCAATGGAAAAAGTTTTGTCATCCATCTTATCAGTTGCTGCACTAAACTGGTCCAGGAACTAGATCCAAAAATATTTACTGCAGTATTTTCTGCCCTGATATGGTTTTAGTACCAACTTTATTTATTAAAAAATGGCTATTCACAATTACATGGTAACTATACATTTAAAGAGTGTTTCTGAATAAGCTTTTCTGTGTGTACATGGATAACAACATTATCTATGGCCATTATGTGACATGTATCCTGCATTTGGATCAGTTTTCCTCTCTGCAAACACCAAAAACAAAAAGCCTTATGCCACCAAATATTAATAAAATGTTACATTTTTATTAAGCCTATATTATAAAAGACATAAATATTAAAAGGAAGAACAAAATGCCACAGGTACAGAACTGTTTTTAGGTGGTTATACCCAGAAATATTAACGGTCATCATAAAATAATATAGCATAATACACATTCTTATGTTGTTAATTGCTAATTCAAGATAGGGAAAAACAATCCTCGATATCCCAAAGGGCAATATTAGGGGAAGCATGTCACAGTATCACAAATCCTACACATGCCCAATCTGGTACTGTGATAAAGGTGCCAATAATGATATACCAAGAACATACAAAGGTGTAGTTACCTGAAATTAAAACCAGGGACCCACCACACCCGATGAGCGTTTCGCTTGGAAATGCTTCATCCAATTTTCCTCTCTGTAGACTTTACAATTGTCTCTGAGCTGGTGGGAGGAGACAAACTGTTATAATGTCTTCCATACACTGCACAGCACACAGAGATGGATTCCTGCTCCTCAATCCCTTGAAAACTGAGCTCCTCTGTGCTAATTTATGATGACAAACCACAAACTTCTCGGCCATAAATCAACTACAGTAAGTGGATCTCAGAAAAATACAGAAGAAATAATTACAAACTCTCTCATCACAATAAATTTACTCAGTTAACTTATTTGACAACCAGCAATGTGCTGAGAAAGTCAAATGGGACAAAACATTTTTTATCTAAACCAATTGCAAGTATTTATTTAAATAAACATTGTTGCAAAATGTATGTATTTAAAGGGATTGTCTGATAGTCAAATATTATTTTAGGCACTGACGGTTATAAATAAATGTACCGAGGCATACTCACTTTTTACCGCAGATCTACTGTAGGCTGCAAAGTCTGCATTGACTCTGGAAGCAATGTCTTCTCTGTATGACCCCTGTAGCTGGAAGAGCGAGTCATTATAAAAATATTCGATGATGCTCTCTTCTAGTCACCAGACCACTGCAGCCTATCAGAGCAAGAGAAAAACTACAAAGTGGCCTACACTGCATATGCGAGAACCCTGGTTGGTCCGTATGCCTCTGTTTATTTCAAAACCAAGACTACCTAAAAAAAATATTGCAGTGGTGGACACAGAAAAATGCACTCAAAGGTGCAAAGACCTTCACATTTGTTAAAGAGAAGTATCTGGATGGCTATAATAGAGTCTGAAAAATTTTGCTTTTTAATGCCAATTTTTTCTTATTTTTCAGCTTTCAACATGTACTATTCACATTGTTACATAGGATGGTTTGATAATCTTTTAACAGTAACAACCTAGGGTCTAGAGGTCCCGATGTAGTAACTAATTTCTCTGGAGATCTGAGTTGTAAAATATGAATGTCTATAATACAGTTGTCAATCAAGCTGCCGGAATATGCAGGTGGCTCCCCAGTGGCAGTGAGCAAGTTTGAGTTTAAGTTTGAATAAAACAATAATGGTTTTCCTTAAGATGTGTATTTTTCTAATTTTTATGTAACTTAATGTACTAGAAACATGGAAAAATAATAGTGTTTTTAAGAAATCGAGTAAGACTAATTTCAGAAAACATATGCATAGAATTATTGGACACCAAATCAAGTTATCTCATTGTGACATAGTAATCACAGTTACATCTAATCTATAGACAGATGCAAATCTGTGAATTTTTAAGACAGAAAAAGACTTGTTTCTACTGAACGTTTAACTAGTTTTCCTATATTCACTTTTATTCTCCTTTTGAAGTCATGGCATTGTACTGTGCCAAGGACTGAAACAGATTTATTTAGTTGGAGTTTTTCAAACTTCGCTTGTGCAGCTATGAAACAATCCATAGCTTCATTTTGATATTCCCAGCCCAATAAGATCAGAGTTCTTTATTGCCTTTTAATCTTGCCTAACAAAAGAAATGACTGTTATTTTAGGGTTTGTAGAGTTGAGAAGATTTTTGTTGCTAGGTTTTCGCTATATTAAGGTGATGTTTGTAGCAGCATAATCTCTGCAAGAACTGTATATGCATGCAGATAAGAGCACAGCTCATTTAGCAAAGGACAGCAGTATTTCAGTCTTTTGATCTTGTTCCCACTGGGAGACCAGAAGCAATGCCATAACAAATTCTCCAGTTCCTTTAGCTCCCTTTGTTTCACTAAAGCAGCAGTTTGTTGTCACAAGTTAAGCCGATCTTCCTGTGAGGAGCACATTTGCTGCAGTTTATCATTCTTCAGAATACTATTCAGCACTTGAATCTGTTAACGTTTCTGGATGGTTCCTTCTGCACGTTTCTTGTTTGTCTAGTGGCCATCTAACTACAGAAACTCGTCCATCTAACCTTTCTAAATAAAACATCAAGGTAATACATTTGGGTGAACACTTCAAACTGAAGTATTTTATTTATAAAGTTGTACAACTGGATGTACGTTCCAGAATCTCAAAGCCAGTAGAAAAAATACCAAAACAGCCTTTTTGAGACATTTTTGTCCAAAGCACAAACATAAATATTCTAAGTGCAACATGTCTCTCACTACATAGAAGTAAGCAGACAAAATAGCACATATATAACCTTAGGCTGTTATAATTAATGCATTACTATTTTGCCTAAATTACTCCGTATTTTGAACATTATATCCCATTGCATATTTATTGTATTATTCCAATACAGCATACATAAATAGATGAAAGCAAAGTTAACAATGGGATAAATTTCAAAAAATGATCGTTGTGTCCAGGGGCTTTTTAAGTTACATCTTCAGTAGAAGTTTTATTAACATATCAATGGAAATCAATGCTATGAAAATTGAAAAGAATTACCTGAATAGTAGTTAGCTGCAGTCACTCTATAAAAGATCTGGACAAACTGTGGCCTGTGGTCCAAATCCGGTCTTTTGGCTGTTTTTGTCCAGCCAGTGGACCGGGATAGCAAAAAGACTGAAAAAAGTGGCAAATCACAGTGCACGGCAACCCCTCCATACCTGCCTTTTATATTTCAACAGTATCTGCAAATGTAACATAGTAACATAGTAACATAGTTATTCAGGTTGAAGGAAGACTTTAAGTCCATCTAGTTCAAACCATATTTTATCCTAACCTGCCCTAACATGTTGATCCAGAGGAAGGCAAAAAAAAACCCAAGTGGCAAACAGTAAGCTTCACATTGGGGAAAATAATTCCTTCCCGACTCCACATACGGCAATCAGACTAGCTCCCTGGATCCGCAGTATCTAGGAAACTAGTGATTATAGCCTGTAATATTATACTTTTCAAGAAAGGCATCCAGTCCCTTCTTAAATTTTAGTAAGGAATCACTCATTACAACATTAGACGGCAGAGAGTTCCATAGTCTCACTGCTCTTACAGTAAATAATCTGCGTCTGTGATTATGACTAAACCTTCTTTCCTCCAGATGTAGAGGATGCCCCCTTGTCCCTGTCACTGGTCTAAGAGTAAAAAGATCATTAGAAAGGTCTTTGTACTGTCCCCTCATATATTTATACATTGTAATAAGATCACCCCTAAGCCTTCGTTTTTCCAAACTAAATAACCCCAAGTGTAATAACCTGTCTTGGTATTGCAGACCCCCAGTTCTCTAATAACCTTGGTCACTTTTCTCTGCACCCGCTCCAGTTCAGCTATGTCTTTCTTATACACTGGAGACCAGAACTGCACACAGTATTCTAAGTGTGGTCGCACCAGTGACTTGTATAGAGGTAAATTATGTTCTCCTCATGAGCATCTATGCCTCTTTTAATTTATCCCATTATTTTTTTTGCCTTGGCAGCAGCTGCCTGACATTGGCCACTAAATGTGAGTTTGTCGTCCACCCATACACCCAGGTGTTATGTTTCGGTAGCTGAGGAGTGCAGGTAAAAAAGGCAATACACCAGAGCAGTTGGAATCTATGGGATTGCAGTACCCTGACTAACCACCACAACTAGAGGCAGCTGTGGAGCGTACCTACGTTGGTCCTAGACGCCTCGTCACAGCCTGAGAAACTAACTACACCTAAAGATAGAAATAGGAAAGCTATCTGCCCCGGAGCAGAACCCCAAAGATAATAGAAAGCCCCCAAACATGTAATGGTGGTTAGACAAGAGGAAATACTGACACAGAAAGAAAATAGTATGAGCAAACGCTGGGGCCCAAACTACCTAAATAGAAAAGGATAGGAAGGGCACTTACTGCAATCCCAGAAAACCCTGAAAAACACCAACTCTACTAATTTCAAAATCACCTGAGATCACACGACCTCTACCACCTAAATTAGCTCTCTGGTGTAACAAAAATCAAAACAGCAGCCACTGAAAAAACTGGAAAAAGCAAAAGAACAAAACTCAGTGGCTGAACTAAACTGAGAAGGCAGAAGCCCCCGGAGGGGACCCAGAAGGCCCCAAAAGAAGTGCAGGACAAAATGCAAAAATATAGCAACAACACAAAAGAAGAAAAATTCTTATCTGGTAGCAGGAGATGCAGACACGACACAGCAGGCTACAAGGGAAACTGGAATGAAGGATTCAGACCAGAACAATTGATCACCGGCAACCCTGATGGGAAAATGACTCCCTTATATAAGACCAGTCAGTAACACCTGATTCCCAGTCCTCACAATCTTCACTAGTACCGCTTGTAACCACCAGAGGGAGCCTCTGCTCAGAACTCATCTCAAACCCATTCACAACAGTACCCCCCCCTTGAGGAGGGGTCACCGAACCCTCATTTGAGCAACCAGGTCGGTCAGGATGAGTTCTATGATACGCACGGATAAGTCTCCTAGCATGGATGTCCGAAGCAAACACCCAAGAATTGTCTTCCTGACCATAACCTCTCCATTTAACCAAATACTGGAGTCTTCGTCTAGAAAAACGAGAATCCAATATTTTCTCAACCACATACTCCAGATTGCCCTCAACCAAAACAGGGTCAGGAGGCACAGTAGCAGGAACCACTGGCTCAACAAACCTCTTCAACAAGGACTTGTGGAACACGTTATGGATCTTAAATGTCCCTGGAAGAAGCAAACGAAAAGAAACAGGATTAATAATCTCCATGATCTTATAAGGTCCAATGAACCTAGGCTTAAATTTAGGAGATGCTACTCTCATAGGAATATTCTTTGAGGACAACCAGACCAAGTCCCCCACTTTAAACCGAGGACCATCAGTCCTATGCCGGTTAGCAAACCGCTGGGCCTTCTCCTGAGAGAGGGACAACCTCTCCACTACCTGGTCCCAAATCTGTTGCATACGCTCAACAACAGAGTCAACACCTGGACAGACAGAAGCTTCCGTCTGTCCTGAAGAAAATCGAGGGTGAAAACCAGAATTACAGAAAAACGGAGACATCAAAGTGGCAGAGCTAGCCCTATTATTAAGAGCAAACTCAGCCAAAGGCAAAAAAGAGACCCAGTCATCCTGATCAGCAGACACAAAGCATCTTAGATAAGTCTCTAATGTCTGGTTTGTTCTCTCAGTTTGACCATTGGTCTGAGGATGAAATGCCGAGGAGAAAGACAATTGAACACCCAGTTTAGAACAAAAAGTCCTCCAAAATCTGGAAACAAACTGGACTCCTCTGTCAGACACAATGTTCTCAGGAATGCCGTGTAAACGAACCACGTGCTGAAGAAACAACGGCACCAATTCAGAGGAGGAAGGCAACTTAGGTAATGGCACAAGATGTATCATTTTGGAAAACCTATCACAAATTAGCCAGATGGTGGTCATTATCTGAGAAACAGGAAGATCGGAAATGAAATCCATAGAGATATGGGTCCATGGTCTCTTGGGCACAGGCAATGGCATCAACAAACCACTAGAGCGAGAGCAAGGCTTGGAGCGAGAGCAAGTCCCGCAGGACTGCACAAATTCCCTGACATCGCGAGACAAGGTAGGCCACCAAAAGGACCGACTAACCAAGTCTCTGGTACCAAAAATTCCGGGATGCCCAGCCAATGCGGAACAATGAATCTCAGACATCACACTCGTTTTCCATTGGTCCGGGACAAACAATTTTCCAACAGGGCAGCGCTCGGGCCTATCCTGCTGACACCCCTCCAGAGCAAGTCTCAAATTGGGCGAGATGGCGGAAAGAACTACACCCTCTTTCAAAATAACAGAAGGATCAGATAACGCAGGAGAGTCCGCAAGGAAACTCCTCGAGAGGGCATCCGCCTTAACATTCTTAGTGCCAGGAAGAAAGGAAACCACAAAATTAAAATGTGTGAAAAACAAGGCCCACCTGGCCTGTCTAGGATTGAGTCGCTTGGCAGATTCCAGATAGACCAGATTCTTATGGTCCGTAAGGACCACCACCTGATGTTTGGCTCCCTCCAGCCAATGTCTCCACTCTTCAAAAGCCCACTTCATGGCCAATAACTCCCGATTACCCACGTCATAATTACGTTCAGTAGGAGAAAATTTTCGAGAAAAAAAGGCACAAGGGTTACTTTTAGAGGTCTCTGGATCTTTTTGGGACAAAACGGCACCTGCCCCAATTTCAGAGGCATCAACCTCCACCTGAAATGGCAGAGAAACATCAGGCTGCCGTAGAACAGGAGCAGAAGTGAATCTCTGCTTAAGTTCCTGAAATGCAGAGACTGCCTCAGGAGGCCAATTCACCACATCAGAACCCTTTCTGGTCAAATCAGTTAATGGTTTAACAATAACCGAGTAATTACCAATAAATTTACGATAAAAATTGGCAAAACCCAAAAATCTCTGAAGAGCCTTTAATGAAGTAGGTTGGACCCAATCACAGATGGCCTGAACCTTGACCGGGTCCATTTCAATAACAGATGGGGACAAAATGAATCCCAGAAATGATATCTTCTGTACGCCAAAAATACACTTTGATCCCTTCACATACAGAGCATTATCCCTCAAAATCTGGAACACAGTCCGAACATGTTTCACATGAGAGTCCAGTCATTAGAAAAAATCAAGATATCATCCAAATAAACAATCAGAAATTTGTCCACAAAATCCCTGAAAATGTCATTCATGAAGGACTGGAAGACGGAAGGGGCATTAGTGAGCCCAAAGGGCATCACTAGGTACTCAAAATGCCCTTCAGGGGTATTGAATGCCGTCTTCCATTCATCCCCGTGCTTAATGCGAATAAGGTTATACGCCCCCCTGAGGTCAAGCTTGGTAAACCAAGTACTTTTTCACCCGGGAAAACAGGTCAGAAATCAAGGGTAACGGGTTATGATAATTCACATAATATTGTTCAAGAACATAATCAATACAGGGCCTTAATGAACCATCTTTTTTGCCACAAAGAAAAAACCGGCACCTAAGGGTGAAGGGGATGGTCGATATGACCCTTCCCCAAAATGATTCCTTGATATAAACCGCAAGCGTCATGTCAGGTCAGAAAAGTTAAAAAGGCGACCTTTAGGGAATTTACTACCCCACTAATTCAATAGCGCATAAATTTGCTCCTTGGGGAGGCAAGGATGCAGATTTACTTTCGCTAAACACATCAAAAAATCAAAAAAAATCAGGAACACTAGCTTGGGGGGAGCAGAAAAAACAGGGGGTTTTTGGTATTAACACATTGGCAGCCCCACTGGTTTACAGAACGATTTCCAATTTCCAAAACAGGATTTATGAGACGTAACCAAGGGAAACCCAGCACGATAATTCATGCAGATTATATAGAACCAAAAAAATTTGCAGCACTCCTGGTGATCAGGTTCAACCCTCATTATCCCCTGATAGAAAACTGGGTTTTTCCCAGCCAAAGGGGTAGAATCGTCCCCTAGGGAATAGACTTCGTAGGGGTATAAAGGGGAAAACCCAAACTTTAGCAAAATCATAACCATCAGGTTAAAGCTGCTCCAGAATCAACGAAAGCCTGAGCAAAAAAAGAGGACAGAGGACATATCAGAGGACTTAAAAAAAACTTAGTCTGAACCTACCCAAACAACGAGCGTGCAAAACCTTCCCCCTAGGCAGACGAAATAGCATGAAGGCACACCACAGTAGAAACATAACCTTTTTTGCGCTTTCGAACTCTGACGCTGTCCCCAGACACCACCCTTCACACTGCATGGCTCAGAAGCTGGCTCAAAAGGGCAACACCACTCACCATCTTCTCCGCTCACGGCCAAACTCTGTCAATTTGAATCGCTAAGACTAAATCTTGAGCCCAGAGGGACAGGGAATCCCACCATAACATCCTTTACATTACCGAAGACCCTTCCGGAAAAGGGGCCCCAAAGCGCCCGTCATTCCATTTGGTCAGGACTGCCCACCTCGGAAACTCTGACATAAACTCAGGTCATCAAGCCCTGATTAATGCCAACAAGGCTTTTTCAGCTTGATCAGTGACATTTGGCTCATCGTACAATAACCCCAAAGCCGAAAAAACGCATCAACATCACTCCAAAACAGGATCCCCAGGTATAGGGAAAAAGCCCATCCTGAGGATCGCCGCGCAGAGAGAGATGATAATTTGAAACCTGCTCCTGCTTTTTCCCGAGGGCTTAGCTTAAGAAAAAACAATTTACAATTATTTTGAAATTTTGAAACTTTGCTCGATCCCCAAAAACAAATCTGGCATGGGGACCTAGGTTCCACAACAGGCAACCCAGCAAGATAGATAGCAATACTCCGAACCCATGGCAAGCGATCCACACGGCCAGACAACGTCAAACTCCATTGGAAGAAAAGACCTCCCCAGCACCCAAGATACAGAGGGAAAAAAAAAAAAAAAAAAATGCAACAAACAGAAAAATAAACTCTGACAACTCTGACAACCTTTTTTCAAACACAATATTTTTCCCTTCTGTAGTACCCTACATTTTTCAAAATTTTAGGCCGGTGATACTGTTATGTTTGGTAGCTGAGGAGGCAGGTAAAAAAGGCAATACACCAAAAACATTGGAATCTATGGAATGCAGTTTTCCCTGACTAACCACCCAAACTAGAGGCAGCCGTGGAGCGACCTACTTGTCCTAGACGCCTCGTCACAGCCTGAAAACTAACACACCTAAAGATAGAAATAGGAAAGCTATCTGCCCCGAGCAAACCCAAAGATAATAGAAAAACCCCCCAAACATGTAATTGGCGGTTAGACAAGGGAAAACGACACAAAAGAAAATAGTATAGCAAACGCTGGGGCCCAAACACCAAATAGAAAAGGATAGGAGGGCACTTACTGCAATCCCAAAAACCCTAAAAACCCAACCTACTATTTTCAAAATCACCTAATCACACACCTCACCACCTAAATTAGCTCTCTGGTGTAACAAAAATCAAAACAGCAGCCAAATGAAAAAAACTGGAAAAAGCAAAAGAACAAAAACTCAGGGCTGAACAAACGAGAAGGCAGAACCCCCGGAGGGACCCAAAGCCCCAAAAGAATGCGGACAAAAGCAAAAATAAGCAACACACAAAAGAAGAAAAATTTTTATCTTAGCAGGGAGATGCAGACACGCCAGCAGGCTACAAGGGAAACTAATGAAGGATTCAGACCAGAAAAAATTGATCACCGGCAACCCTGATGGGAAAATGACTCCCTTATATAAGCCAGTCATTTAAAACCTGATTCCCAGTCCTCACAATCTTCACTAGAACCGCTTGTAACCACCAAGGGAGCCCTGCTCAGAACTCTCTCAAACCCATTCACAAACCCAGGTATTTTCAGTGACAGTTTTTTCCCAGTATTTTACAATTAAGCACTAATTATAAATTTGTTTGTTTTTTTACCCAAGTGCATGCCTTACATTTATCCCCCTTAAAGCTCATTTGCCATTTATCAGCCCAAGCTCTATTTACATAAAACCTCCTGTAATATAACATTATCCTCCTCTGTGTTTATTACCCTGCAAGTTTATTCATCTGCAAATTGAAACAAATCTTTAAGCCCCCTACAAGGGGCATTAAAAAATAGTTTAAAGAGAAGCCCCCAATACGACATCTGTGGTACCCCACGCTAACCGTGACCCAGTATAATCACAACATTACATGATTTTGGTCTGTCCACACATTTCTGAAAAAAAGTAAAAATTGCTGTAAAAAATCTGCAAAAGATGACTGAAGCTTTATAGCTTTTTTGAATTGTGTAGCTTTTAAGGGGTTTTTTTACACATTGGGAATAGAAATGGTTAACACTTCTCTTTCACAATCTAGTTTAAGTATTGCAGTTACACTTTTAAAATAAAAAAAAAATTTGTACCCTTTTTTTTTAAAAAT
>JARQOD010000004.1:82274041-82313175 GCA_033576555.1 Oophaga sylvatica | reverse complement strand
TTTTTCCACAAAACATCTAAAAAATCAGTCAAAACTCGGGACTTCCTGTTTCTGGGGAGAGGCAGAAAAAACAGGATTGTCGTATTAACATACTGGCAGCCCCAACTGGTCACAGACACAGATTTCCAATCCAAAACAGGATTATGAGTCTGTAACCACAGGTTTGTCAGTATTAACACATTGGCAGCCCCAACTGGTCACAGACACAGATTTCCAATCCAAAACAGGATTATGAGTCTGTAACCAAGGGAAACCAGTACAATAATGTCATGCAGATTATGCACAAGAAATTTGCAGCTCTCCTGATGATCTAGTTCAACCCTCATTATCACCTGAGTAGAAAACTGGGGTTTATTCTCTGCCCAAAGGAGTAGAATCATTGCCCAGCAAGGAATAGACTTCATCAGGGGTATCATGGGATACCACAACGTTTGGCAAAGTCAAAATCCATCAGGTTAATAGCTGCTCCTGAATCAACAAAAGCCTGAGCCGAAAATGTGGACAGGGAGCAAATCGGGGTAACAGTCAACAAAAATTTAGTTTGAACACTATCCAAGACAACTGAGCACGCAAAACGTCTTCCCCGCTTAGGGCAGACGAAATAGCATGAGAAGCGTCACCACAGTAGAAACATAACCCATTGAGCTTTCGAAACTCATGATGCTGAGCCCAGAAGTCACTCCATCACACTGAAATGGGCTCAGGAGCTGGCTCACAAGGCAACACTATCTCACGCATATTCTTTGCGCTCACGCAAACGTAGGTCAACCTGAATAGCCAAAGACATAGAATCATTGAGACCAGAGGGAACAGGGAATCCCACCATAACGTCCTTTACATTTTCTAACAGACCCTTCAAAAGGGCTACCAAAGCATCATCATTCCATTTGGTCAGGACTGCCCACTTTCGAAATTCTGACAGTACAGCTCAGCGTCTTCACGACCCTGATTTAATGCCAACAAGGTCTTTTCAGCTTGATCAGTGACATTAGGTTCATCGTACAATAACCCCAGAGCGTGAAAAAATACATCAACATCATTCAAAACAGGATCCCCAGGTGTCAGGGAAAAAGCCCAATCCTGAGGGTCGCCGTGCAGCAGAGAAATGACAATTTGAACCTGCTGTGCTGCGTTCCCTGAGGACTTAGGCTTTAAGGCAAAAAACAACTTACAGTTATTTTTGAAATTCAGAAATTTTGACCTATCCCCCTAAAATAAATCTGGTATGGGGATCCTAGGTTCCACAATCGGCAACCTAGCAAGATAGGTAGCAATACTCTGAACCTCAGTGGCAAGCTGCTCCACACGGCCAGACAACTGTGCAAACTCCAATGAGAAAAAAAAATTCCTCCTCAGCACCCAGAGAAAAAGAGGGAAAAAAATGCAACAAACAGAAAAAAATAATTTCTGACAACTCCCTTTTTTCTTTTTCCTTTTTACTATTTTTCCCTTCTGTGAGTACCATATTTTTTTCAGTTTGGCCGGTAATACTGTTATGTTTCGGTAGCTGAGGAAAAATTGCAAAAATAGCCAGAATAGCAATACACCAGAGAGGCTGGAAACTATTGGAATGCAGGACCCTAAACTAACCGCAACACTAGAAGTAGCCGTGGAGCGTACCTACGGTGATCCTAGACACCTCGTCACAGCCGGAGAGATAGCTACACCTAAAGGCAGAAAGATGAAAGCTATCTGCCCTGTAGCAGAACCCCCAAAGAAATAGGAAGCCCCCAAACATGTAATGGCGGTTAGACAAGAAGAAAATACGGACACAGACAGAAAATAGAATGAGCAAATGCTGGGGCCCAATCTGTCTAGGTAGAAAAGTATAGGAAATAATTCTGACTGCAACCCAAAAAAAACCTGACAAAAATACCAACACTTCTGATTAACAAAAACCTCAGATCACACGATCTCTACCACCTAAATCAGATCTCTGGTGTAACACACAGCAATTCAGCAAATAAAAAGAGACAAAGGACAGAGCAAAAGTGCAAATACAAAATAAGCACAATTGCAGCGCCAGGCCCCAACAGGGGACCAGGCTGAAGTCCACTGCAAGCAGCAAACCAGCAGGGAAAATCCAACCAGAGGAAAAAAAAAACAGCAAATCACATATCTGAATGAGAGCAGGAATGCAAGCTGAGCTCCAAGCAAGACCAGGAAGAACAATTGATTACCGGCAAGGCTGATGGGAACTCAGGTCACTTATATCAGACCATTCAGAGCCAGCTGAAGGCCACTCAGCAATTAGTTCATTACCCTCAGCAACCACCAGAGGGAGCCCCAGCTCAGAAGTCGCCTCCAGAGTATTCACAACACAGAGGTGACTCTTGGTCTTCCTTTCCTGGGGCGATCCTCATGTGAGCCAGTTTCTTTGTAGCGCTTGATGGTTTTTGCAACTGCACTTGGGGACACTTTCAAAGTTTTCCCCATTTTTCAGACTGACTGACCTTCATTTCTTAAAGTAATGATGGCCACTCATTTTTCTTTACGTAGCTGCTTTTTTCTTGCCATAATACAAATTCTAACAGTCTATTCAGTAGGACTATCAGCTGTGTATCCATCAGACTTCTGCACAACACAACTGATGGTCCCAACCCCATTTATAAGGCCAGAAATCCCACTTATTAAACCAGACAGGGGACACCTGTGAAGTGAAAACCATTCCCAGTGACTACATCTTGAAGCTCATCAAGAGAATGCCAAGAGTGTGCAAAGCAGTCATCAAAGCTAAAGGTGGCTACTTTGAAGAACCTAGAATATAAGACATAATTTCAGTTGTTACACACTTTTTTGTTAAGTATATAATTCCACATGTGTTAATTCATAGTTTTGATGCCTTCAGTGTGAATGTACAATTTTCATAGTCATGAAAATACAGAAAAATCTTTAAATGAGAAGGTGTGTCCAAACTTTTGGTCTATATATATATATATATAAATAAATATATATATATAAATGCATTATGGAGTGTTAGGCTATGTGCACACGTTGCGGAATTGCCATGGAAATTTCCGCGGTAATTCCGCACCTCCCTGCCGCGGGAAAAACGCATATTATAGGTATGCGTATTCCCTCTAAAAACTAGCGTTTTGCAAGCGTAATTAGCTTGCAGAATGCTAGCGTTTTTCAAGCGATCTGACAGGTTGGTCACACGAGTCAAACAAGTGTTTGACAAGTGTGACCAACTTTTTTCTATTAATGCCGCCTATGTCGCATCAATAGTAAAAAGATCTAATGTAAAAATAATAAAAAAAATAATAAATAATGATATTCTCACCTTCCGGCGGTCCCGCAGCTTTCCCGCCTCTCAGCGACGCTCCCGGCCAATCCCGTTTCCAGTCGTCCTTTGTGACATTCACCCCGATGATGTAGCATCACGCGAGACCGCTACGTCATCTGGGTGATCTCGCAAAGGACTCCTGGGAACGGGAGCGTCGCTGAGAGGCGGGAAAGCTGCGTGGGACGCCGGAAGGTGAGAATATCATTATTTTTTATTTTAATTATTGTTTTTACATGGATATGGTACCCAGGGCCTGGAGGAGAGTCTCCTCTCCTCCAGACCCTGGGTACCATCCGCACATGAACCGCTTACTTTCCGCATGGTGGGCACAGCCACATGCGGAAAGTAATCGGTTCAATGCATTCCTATGGCGGCGGAATCGCCGCGGTTCCGCAAAAAAGAATGAGCATGCTGCGGATTCTTCCGCGATGCGATTCCGCCGTGGAAAAACCTGCAGCATGTGCACAGCATTGCATAATTCCATAGGCCTTAATGAGTTGTATTGTGTAAGCGGTTTTGCCGCGGTTTCGCGGCTTTTCCGCCGCAAAAAAATGCAGCAAAACTGCTAGGAATCCGCAACGTGTGCACATAGCCTTAGTTGTTTAACAACCAGATAGATGAAAAGTAAAAAACCTCCTTCTATTATCTGATTACATTCTCTATTTGCTTCTGACTGTGGCAAATGGCAAGTATCAGTCAGGCACATTCTCACTCACCTTTAGAACTCTGTCTCATGCATCTAACAGCACCCATACTCCCTGCTGAACTGCTAAACCTACTGTGTACTTTTGCATTGTGTCAACAAAACAAATACTTTTCTTGATGAAAAAATAATGACTAACAGTGAGATTAAAAAAGTATCCAAAACCTGTTTATTTAATGCCAGAAACAGACTGAAATAAATTGATTAGTTTTATTTTAATCCATGCTCTTCATCAGTGAAAACAGTTATATCCTAAAATTAAAATGTTTGCCCTTGAGCCATGTTATGAAAAAATGAAGCCATTATAAATATATAGAGATGAACTGTGGATCCTGCAAACCAGTCGTTTCCTTTTAGTACTATCAAGCGCTCTGCACAAACATTAGAAACATTAGAACATATACAATGTTATATACAGTATATATATATATATATATATATATATATATATATATATATATATATATGTAAGGTTTTACTCACTCGGCTGCTTCAGAGGTAATCATGAGACACTTTCTTATGCAAAACGTCCTTAGGTTTATTACATCATAAACCATATGGTAACATATAATACAACTCTTCAATGCTTCAGCTCCTGCCTGGAGCCTCACTCTTCAGTCACAGAGACCTCTCTGTAATGTCCTGCCTTGGACACATGGAAGCCTGTCCACACTGGCAGACTCCCACACACTCCCTCACAGGTGCCAATCAAACTCCATTACATAGGCATAACCCCGCCCACAGGTGAGGTCAGGATCACATGGTTAGGTCACCTGATCATGACCTCATCACAGGTCCTTCAGATACACACAACCACATACAGGTTTCATTACATAGCTGTAACCCCACCCACAGATGAGGTCAGGATCACATGGTTAGGTCACCTGGTCATGACCTCATCCCAGGTCCTTTACCACAACACAAACCATGCTTCCATGCATATCTCGAGGAGCATACACAGTGCCCCCTAGCTGCATCAGGGGTCACTACACCACATACCTCCCCCCTCTGTTCAAACTTGTGGGGTTGAACACTTGTTACCCTACCAGAGATCCTTCTCGGTCGTCTCTGCCAGTCAAACCGTCTGGCTAAGTCGGGCCCTCTGTCAGACCACCCGCCTCCCCAGCGGTCAGTACGGCGTCGCAATTCCCCTGCACCCATACGTCCTGTCTGGTCTGAGTCCTTTTCAGCTCGTCCACCACAGGTTCTCCTGCTTAGGTCACTCATCACTGAGCTAACTGAGGCATCACTATTTCTACCTCTTCCATCAGGCGCTCTTCGCCTCTCAACACTACGGATTGAAGGTGGTGGCAATCTTCTTTCCATTTCCTGCAGCTCTCTGTTGACCTGCTCCCTCTCCAGTCGTAGCTGCTCTACTTCTCTCAAGTATGACACACGATACTCCAGGAGCATCCGGATATTCCCAAGGCTCTCCCTGGACCCGACAACGAGGAATGGAACCATCCCATCTTCACCCCTGACCTGGACTTCGTCATCAGCCGGAATCCTGACTCTCGTCACACCGGACTTATTCACCATCTCCTGCATCACTTTCCCAAGTCTTCCGATGACTTTCTTCACCAGACCTCTGGGCACTTGAATGATGTCTTCCACCAATCCAAACCGACTTTGAGCCTTTCTTGCTTGCTCCAGCCGTCGAGCGGCTTCTTTATTCCTCCACATGTTCATCTGTTTCGTTCGGAAGCATTGTAGATGCATGTTTCTCAGGACAGCCACTCGCTTCAGTGTGACTTCCTTAGTTGACAGTATGACCAACTGTTTCATCTCTGGCACCCAGTTCACACTACATGCTTCTACCGCCTTTCTAAAGGCCTCATGTACATCCTCACTGGCACAAGCTTCTTGATTGTCTTCGGGTACCTCTATCATACACTTGAAAAGCGATGTCTCCTTTTCCTGAACATGCTGTTGGACCTCCTCCTCCTGAACATCAGTGCAGTTCTCCAAGACCTCAGCATTTCTTGTGTGGCCATCTGTGTGGCACTTTGCTTGCTGTACTTCGTCTCCCGTGGATTTCTGGAGCTGGGCATTAGTCTCTTTCTCCATCTTGAGCTTACGAAGAACTTTATCTCGCTCCTCTGCCAAGCCGCGACACTCATCCTCCCTCCGGAGAAGTTCCTGCTGATGCTTCTCCTGGGCCTCTCTGAGCACCTCCATATCATTCCATAGGGCCTTGTTCATACTACGACACGCTGACAGATGATCTCTGAGCTTAGAGACTTCCTTCTCCAGCTCCTCCATTCTGTGCTCAATTATTCGTCTCAGGACCCTTTCTTGCTCAACTGCCTCTTTTACTGTCTCTTTCAACAGCTCTACCTCCGGTACCCTGGAGCCTTCATCATACTGAGCCATTTCACCCTTTCCGTGCATTGCAGATGTGGATCTACTACAGGTCTGTTCTACCTCCAGCCCTACCTCTGTGCTGGGATTTGTCAGAGATAACGTGGCCTTTTTATCAAGGACAGTAACCTGACCGGTACCTGACCCTGACTCTTCCTCATCATTTCTCTTCTTAGAGGCTGTAGACTGTCCCGCCTTTCCGCGGCCCGAGGAAGATCTACCATTTTTACTTGGCTCCACCTTACTGCACTCGCTTTCCCTTGCGGTCGAGTCACAGTCTGCACAGGAGTCACTCCCACTCCCCCTGTCATCCTGGAACAGCACGTCCCCACGTAGACAGGTGTCAGACCCCTGCGCTAGAGCTTAAACCGTTTCCCACGGTCACACGTCTCGTCACCTCCAAGTCCCCGAGTTGGTCTGACCCACACTTTCTTCTGGTCACCTGGGGCTCGGGACTATCGCTATTAGGGTTTATCTCCTTTTCACACTTCACACGGCAAGGAACCACTACAGCCGCCTGCTGTGATGGGGCTCCCTCCTCTGAACAACAACACACTTTATCAAGTTCCCATGCATTTTCAAAAAATACAAAGTCTCGTGCCCTCTCATAGGGGTACAATACGTTCGGTGGTATACCGCCATCTTGATCCTCGACACTTGTGGACATCTCAAGCGTCACCCTGTCTACCAAATAGTCCACAATGAGCCCGTGGATGCAGCACACCTGGACCTTTTTCTCGGTCAGACAGAGAACTAGCGGAGTTCCTTTCAGAGTCACCTGACTCTTTGAGTCCAACTGTCCAGAGACTCCTTCCCTATGTAACATTACCGTACACACCTGTGGGCTGTTATCAAACGGGAAGTCTATGCCACATGCGGAATACGTATAACACCCACACTGCTGTTCCTCAGATATGTCCACTGAGGAAACCGGTGCCACCACCTTTTGGGACTCCGCCCCCTTTTGGGCCACTTTACTGATTTGGGCTACCACCCCCTTTTGAGACTCCACCCCCTTTCGGGCCACAATCCCAATTTGGGTTACCGCCCCCTTTTGGGACTTCGCCCCCTTTTGGGTAACCATCCCTGTTTTGGGTTGCCGCCCCCCTTTTGGGACACCACCCATCACTGGGGTACACACCACGGCTCCCACAGGCCCCAGTCCACACAGTACCCTCAGACAGTGTCTTCCACCCAGGGCGTGTACCGGCCCTTTAAGAGTCCGTGTGCCTCGGTTCACACTGTCCTCTTTACCACACCAGCTCCTGCTGGTACTGCCACCGCTTCCGCTGCAGCCACCAACAACCAGCACCTCCAGATGCTACTCCTAAGCTGCTGTGGCTGTTACTGCAGCTCCGGCTGCTGCAGAACCTCTTGCTGCAACAGTCACTGTAGCTCTTGCTACCACAAGTCTCTGCACGCTGCGCTGTCTTGCCGCTTGTCACCTTCGTGACCCCACGAGTCACAGCCAGCCGCTTGTCACCTTCATGACTCCTCCGAGTCACAGCAAACACCTCACATGTGTTCCAGAAAAAAAAAACAGTTTCTCACTGACCCGTCAGCACAACACAGACTCCTGTCTGTTACACTCTCAGCCAGAGAGATTTTCCGGACACCTCCTTCCCAGAGACATCCCACAAGGACAAAAACAGTTTCTCACTGACCCGTCAGTACACCACAGACTCCTGTCTGTTACCTGTTGGCCACGCAGGTTTCCGGACACCTCCTCTTAGAGGCATCCAACAAAGGAAAAAAAAACAGTCTTTCACTAATTCTTCTCACTGATCCCGACCAGCATAACACGGTTGTCAAGACCGTCACCTGTTGGCGTCAGCCACACAGGTTCTTGGAGACCTCCTCCTCAGAGGTATCCTATCAGCATGCTTTTTCTCCATTTTCAATGACCCCGGTCAACATAACACAGACTCCTGTCTGTCACCACTGCTTAACAGTTTCTTCAGATACCTCATATCAGAGGCACTACATATAAACATCAATGCAGTTTATTTGTGATATATATATATATATATATATATATTATATAATGCCCATATCTTGCATTTTTACTTTGGGGAGATGGAAATTATTCACATTAAATAATAATTATAAAGGTTATGTTTTATAAAACAGGTGGAATCTTTATGCAATAATTTAATCTTTTATGGGCAATATGTTAATCTTAGAATAGGGCCACTACATAAAACTCGTTGGGCATTGTATGATTTCCCTGGCGGTTGTACTTCCCAGCATCCAGTTGCAGCTCTCCTTATTAAAGGATAGGATATACACTTCAAACTGCCAGTGGAAAGCCATGTAAAATGAAAATTACAATTGTAATTAGTTTCAAAAGCCCCATTTTTGTAATTGGCTCTGGAAAAAAGTTTTTAAGAATTATCTACAATGAACAGTTTATGAACATTCAGTATCCTTGGAGCTAGGAGCACAATACAGTATTTATCTCATTACGGATTATTCTGAATGGAATATTGAAGTAGTGTTAAAGAAGTTATTCATTTCCTGCAAATCCCAACCATGTTAGAAACACAGCTTTAGCTTATTTCCTATTTACAGTATGCAACTCTGGCAAAAATTAAGAGACCACTTTCAAATGTTCAGTTTGTCTGATTTTTCTCTTTATAGGTATATTTTTGAGTAAAATGTAAATTGTTCTTTTAGTCTATAAACTACTGACAACATGTCTCCAAATTTCCAAGCAAAAAATTTTGTATTTTTTTCTGACAAAGAAAAATGGTCAAAATTTAAAAAAACTTTAGTGCTTTCAAACCTCAAATAATGCAAAGAAAACAAGTTCATAATCATTTAGAAAATAACAATACTAATGTTTTAACTCAGGAAGAGTTCACAAATCAACATTTTGTGGAATAACCATGATTTTTAAAAACAGATTTCATGCGCCTTGGCATGCTTGCCACCAGTCTTTCACACAGCTTCTGGCGCAAAAATTTTAGCAGTTCTTCTTTGTTTGATGGCTTGTGACTATCCATCATCCTCTTGATCACATTCCAGAGGTTTTCAATGGGGTTCAGGTCTGGAGAAGGGGCTGCTCTTGACAGGCTTTTGATGTGGTGGTCTCTTAATTTTTGCCAGAGCTATATATACATACATACTTATATGTTTTCAAGCTGCTTATTAACACATTAACAATATTTGACATACAGTACAGACCAAAAGTTTGGACACACCTTCTCATTTAAAGATTTTTCTGTATTTTCATGACTATGAAAATTGTACATTTACGCTTAAGGCATCAAAACTATGAATTAACAAATGTGGAATTATATACTTAACAAAAAAGTGTGCAACAACTGAAATGTATGTTCAATAAATGCACTCAATACTTGGTCAGAGCTCCTTTTGCATCAATCACGGCATCGATGCAGCATGGCATTGAGGCGATCAGCCTGTAGCAGTGCTGAGGTGTTATGGAAGTCCAGGTTGCTTTGGTAGCAGATTTCTGCTCATCTGCATTGTTGGGTCTGGTGTCTCTCATCTTCCTCTTGACAATACCCCATAGATTCTCTATGGGGTTAAGGTCAGGAGAGTTTGTTGGCCAATCAAGCACAGTGATACTGTTGTTTTTAAACCAGTTATTTTTACTTTTGGCAGTGTGGACAGGTGCCAAGTCCTGCTGGAGACTCTGGAACCTTGATTTCCAAATGAAATGCAAAATTTAGTTTCATCTGAAAACAAAACCTTGGACCTCTGAGCAACAGTCCAGTTCTTTTTCTCCTTGGCCCAGGTAAGACACTCCTTGTGTCAAGCTACTCGTGACCAATAAACAACACCCAGGAGTGCTTGCAGCCCATGTCCTGGAAACATCTGTGTGTGGTGGCTCTTGAAGCAATGACTCCAGCATCAGTCCACTCCTTTTGAATCTCCTAAAAATTTTTGAATGGCCTTTTCTTAATCCTTTCAAGGCTGTGGCTATCCCGGTTGCTTGTGCACCTTTTTCCTTCCACTCAACTTTCCATTAATATGCTTGGATACAGCACTCTGTGAACAGCCAGTTTCTGTAGTAGTGACCTTTTGGGCTCGCGGTGCCTGGAAACCCGCTGTGTACCTTGGTTACCAGCTCCCTGCATCAGGGCGCTGGTATCCAAGGTACACAGCGGGTTTCCAGGCACAGCCCCGCTCCTGGAAACTCGCTATGTACCTTGGTTACCAGCGGATCGCTGGTCTCCCGCCTGTCACACGCAGCGATGCGTGCCTGTCAGCGGGAGACCAGCGATCAAAAAAATGTCCAGGACATTCAGCGACGATCAGCGATACCCAGCAGGGGGGCTGATCGTCGCTGAATGTCACACACAGCGATATCGCTGGGGAGATCGCTGCTGAGTCACAAAACTAGTGACTCAGCAGCGGTCTCGCTAGCGAGATCGCTGTGTGAGACGGGGGCTTAAGGGACATTTTTAAATGTTTAGGAAGCCTTTGCAGGTGTTGTTTGTTAATTATCCTAATCTACTGAGATAATTACGTAAGGTTTTTCATTGGATGTAAGCCATAGTCATCAATTTTAACAGAAATAAACACTTGAATAAACACTTGAAATAGATCAATCTGCTTGTATTGACTCTATATAATATATGAGTTTCACTTTTTGAATTGAAGAACTGAAATAAATTAACTTTTTGATGATATTCTAATTTTGTGAGAAGCACCTGTATCTTTAGAATGGTGCCCCATTATCATGTACTGCTGGCAAGAGACAGATAACAGAATTCACATATAAAGGAATTCTGACCACCCATTCACTGATAGTGGTGCTCGATAGGGCCCTGGTCTCAAGACAGATGCAGAAGCCATTTGTGGTAACTGCATCTATTATAAATTTATGGAATATGCAATGTGTGTGCATTAAATTTATGTGATAAGAATTCCCCTTTAAGACCATAAAAATTAACCTGCATCCTGTGGAATATACTGTTTGCATCTGAATACTTATGCACTAATCAGCTATAACAATAGAATCAGCTGTATAAGTTTATTTAGGGTCCTCCATGTGCTGCGAAACAGCTATGATTTTTTTTTCAACAAGTACCATGCTTCTCCAAAATAAGACAGGGTTTTATATTATTTTTTGCTCTGAAAAATGGGTTGGGGCTTATTTTTAGGGATGTCTTTCTAAACCTTAAATTCCATCATGAATTTCTTGAGATCCTATTACTATTACCATGTACAACAATCTACTATTTACAAATGCTGACGAAGAACTATGCGGTTATAGTGACCACTGATAGATCATTCTGTCCCCATACATACAGTGGGTATGTAAAGTATTCAGACCCCTTTAAATTATGTACTCTTTGTTTCATTGCAATTTGGTAAATTCAAAAATGTTCATTTTTTTCTCATTAATGTGCAAATTTATTAAAAAAGAATGACTGAAATATCACATGGTCATAAGTATTCAGACCCTTTGCTCAGACTCTCATAGTTAAGTCACATGCTGTCCATTTCCTTGTGATCCTCCTTGAGATGGTTCTATGTTATGTTTTGGTAGCTGAGGAGGCAGGAGAAAAAAACTGCATAGGCAGCCTAACACCAGAGAGGTTGGAAACTAATAGGTTGCAGACACCTAAACTAACCGCACAACTAGAAGCAGCCGTGGGATGTTCCTATGGGGCCCTAGATGCCTCGTCACAGCCGGAGTGATGGCTATTCCTGAAGATGGAAAAAGGAAAGCTAACTGCCCCGGAGTAGACCCCAAAAGAGTAGGAAGCCCCCAAACATATAATGGCGGTTAGACAAGATGAAAATACGAACACAGACAGAAAATAGATGAGCAAACGCTGGGGCCCAAAACTGTCTAGATAGGACAGCACAGGAGAGAATACTGTCTGCAACCCAGAAAAACCCTAGGAAAAACTCCAACACTTCTGAATCCAAAAACACTGAGACCGCACTGTCTCAACCACCTGTATCAGATCTCTGGTGTGGACACGTAGCTACCCAGCAGTAAAATATCACAAGAACTGAGCAAATGAACAAATACAAAAAACGAACGGAGACCAGCCAAAGCCCCCCAAAGGGGACCCGGCTGAAGACAAAAAGCAATGCAGCAAAAAGCAAGGAATTCAAACCACAGTAAAAAAAACTGAAAGAGACTTATCTGAATGCAAGCAGGAGACAGCAGAAAAGCAAGCTGAATTCCAACCTAGACCAGGAAGAACAATTGATCACCGGCGAGGATCATGGGAGGTCAGCTCACTTATATCAGGCCAGTCAGTACCACCTGACAACCACTAGTCAGCTGCAGATGTAGGACTATTGGTGTTCCACATAGGTTCAATACCCTCAGCAACCACCAGAGGGAGCTTCAGCTCCGAAGTCGTCTCCAATACGTTCACAACAGTTCTACTCCTTCATTGAAGTCCAGGTGTGTTTAATTAAACTGATAGGACTTGATATGTAAAGGCACCCCCCTGTCTATATAAAAGCTCACAGCTCACAGTGCATGTCAGACCAAATGAGAATCATGAGTTCAAAAGGAACTGGCCAAGGAGCTCAGAGACAGATTTGTGGCAAGGCACAGATCTGGTCAAGATTAAAAAAAAGGGGGGTAAAACTAAATTTAGAACTCCTAAACAGGGGGCAAAAACCAGGTTTGCATTACTCATTCAGTTTTCTACTCACAGGACTAACAGTTCATTCCTTTTTCTTTTTTTTCCTACAATACAGTAAATCTCCCTGCCTCTACATTTTTTTTCATTTGATTTTACTTAGATGAAATGAATTTCTCTTTTTTATTTCTATAATTCTTAACTCTGGGGCACCTTCAAGAAAACATACACAAAATGTATATATATACAGTATATTTTTCAAGTCTGCTATTATTCCTCTCACAAATGATTTTATTTCTTTATCCCCAGATATAATGTGTACTCCTCAGGCGGCAGTGGAAGTGAACAAAACTGCAGAAGAAGGTGCACTATAGGGATTTTATAAAATTAACCCCTTACTGCCATCGGACGTACTATCCCGTCCATGGTACCTGGGCCCGTATGACCGGGGACGGGATAGTACGTCCAGCCCTTTAATGCGACATTGCGACTTAAGTCGCAATGATCGCATTAAAATTCCGACGCCATCTTACCTCAGGAGAGATGGCGCCGGCATCCCGGGGTCTGTCACCGCCCACCCTCACTCCCGATCGCTGTGATTGGCTGTTCAATTCTGAACAGCCAATCGCAGCCTTTCTCACTGTTTCAGCCAATCCGATGGGCTGAAACAGTGAGATCCCAGGCTAGAATCGAGTACCGATGTACTCGATCCTAGGCCTGGGCATAGAAAGGAGCAGACCCCCCCTGGATTGGCGCGATCGCCGATCACATCGATCGCGCCAATCGCAGGGCACAGCCGCGGTGTATCCGCGCTGTGCCCTGCCTGTACCTGCCTGAATCGGTGCAGTAATAGCACCGATCCTAGGCCAGGAGCCTAGGACAGGCCCAGTAAGGCCTGCAGCTGCTGATTGGCGCGATCGATGTCATCGACGATCGCGCCAATAACAGGGCACAGCAGCGGTGTGACCGCTCTGTGCCCTGCTTCCTGACCTGCCGGTGACCTGCCTAGGAATCGGAGCAGTGAGCTCCGATTACTAGGCCGGTGCCTAGCAACCGGCAAAACAAGGGTCTCCTCTGATTGGTGGGATCGATGTGATCATCGATCCCACCAATGACAGGTCACAGCAGCGATGTGACCGCTCTGTGACCTGTCTGCAAACTGTCTGTGATCTGTGTGACCGCACTGCAGGGGTCCTCACACTTGCTGAGGATTCCTGCAGTGCGGTCACATGCCAGATCTCCTCCTGTGCTGGGCCTTGTGGTGTCACAGTAGCCTGTGACACCACAACTCCTGCTGAAGAAAGAAGAGAGAAGAAAGAAGAGAGAAGAAAGAAGAGAGAAGAAAGAAGAGAGACTACAAACGTGAGTTTTTGAGCCCCGATCCCTGCCCGATCCACCCCAATCACCCCATTCCCCCCTCCCCCCTTCCCTTTCCCCCTCTTTTTACCCCCCTTTGCGCACATTTAGCAGCCGCCGAGCGTTGATTGGTGACGCAGTTCACCGATCAACACTCGTGCTCGTTTTTCTTTTGCACCCCCCTCCGTGCGCACTTCCAGCAGCCGCGGAACTTTGATAAGTGACACCAGTCACTTATCAGAGCTCGTTCCTGCAGTTTTTTTTTTTTCACTCCCCTTTCCGCCACTCCTGTGCGCACTTCCAGCAGCCGCGGAACTTTGATAAGTGACACTAGTCACTTATCAGAGCTCGTTCCTGCAGTTTTTTTTTTTTTTTCACCCCACTTTCCGCCACTCCCGTGCGCACATCTAGCAGCCGCGGAACTTTGATAAGTGACACCAGTCACTTATCAGAGCTCGTTCCTGCAGTTTTTTTTTTTTCACACCACTTTCCGCCACTCCCGTGCGCACATCTAGCAGCCGCGGAACTTTGATAAGTGACACCGGTCACTTATCAGAGCTCGTTCCTGCCGTTTTTTTTTTTTTTTTTCACTCCCCTTTCCGCCACTCCTGTGCGCACTTCCAGCAGCCGCGGAACTTTGATAAGTGACACCAGTCACTTATCAGAGCTCGTTCCTGCAGTTTTTTTTTTTTTTCACCCCCCTTTCCGCCACTCCTGTGCACACATCCAGCAGCCGCAGAACTTTGATAAGTGACAACAGTCACTTATCAGAGCTCGTTCCTGCAGTTTTTTTTTTTTTCACCCCACTTTCAGCCACTCCCGTGCGCACATCTAGCAGCCGCGGGAACTTTGATAAGTGACACCGTCACTTATCAGAGCTCGTTCCTGCCGTTTTTTTTTGTTTTTTTTCACTCCCCTTTCCGCCACTCCTGTGCGCACATCTAGCAGCCGCGGAACTTTGATAAGTGACACCGGTCACTTATCAGAGCTCGTTCCTGCCGTTTTTTTTTTTCACTTCCCTTTCCGCCACTCCTGTGCGCACATCCGGCAGCCGCGGAACTTTGATAAGTGACACCGGTCACTTATCAGAGCTCGTGCCTGCAGGTTTAGACTTTTTTTCACAGGCATTTTTTTCCCTATTCTCTTTCTTTTCTTTTAGCTTTTTCCTTTCAGCATAGTTTGCACCAACCACTATCCCCCCCCCACACACACACAGTTATAAATAAAGTTCACACAAAGCACCACATTCACAAAAAAAATGTCCCGCTCGTCACGTTCTTCCCAACAGCGCTATTCAGTGGAGGAGGCATACGCTTTCCTTGCCTCCGACACTGATAGCGAGGGAGAGGATCCCACATTTCTTTACTTTTCAGATTCTTCATCCTCTTCTTCTTCTTCCTCCTCTTCCTCATCTTGCTCCTCGGGTCCTGCGGAACCGCCACGCAGACGCCCCAGGACAGAAGATGAGGCAGCGCCCACCCCTGAAAATGAACCAGCGCACCCCTCTTCGGACCCCATATGGACCCCGCCCCCCGAAAATTACGAGCCACTGATTCCTGATTTTGTGGCAGAATCAGGAATCAAGTTTGACACCACGGGCCTCAGAGAAATAGACTTTTTCAAAGTCTTTTTCTCTGAGGATTTTATTAACCTCGTGGTGGAGCAAACTAATTTGTACGCTCGGCAATTTTTGGCGCAAAACCCAGTGTCATCATTTTCCAACTGGTCTCCTGTAGACGCAGGTGAAATGATGCAGTTTTGGGGCCTGGTCCTCCATATGGGGATCCTGAAGAAGCCAGAACTTCGGCAATATTGGAGTGTTGATATTTTATACAACACTCCACTGTTCTGAATGGTCATGGCCCGGACGCGTTTTGAGGCCATCCACAAATTCCTGCATTATAATGATAATGCACAGTGTCCCCCACAAAATGACCCCAACTTTGACCGTCTGTTCAAAGTTCGGCCGGTCATCGAACACTTCAGCAAAAAGTTTGCTGAAGTGTACGTGCCCCAATGGGACATCTGCGTGGATGAGTCCTTGGTTCATTTTAAGGGACGGCTCAGGTTCCGCCAGTACCTGCCCAGCAAGAGGGCAAGGTACGGAATTAAACTCTACAAGCTGTGCGAGAGTACCTCAGGGTACACGCACAGCTTTAGAGTTTACGAAGGAAAGGACACCAGGATTGAACCCCCTGAGTGTCCCCCCGTCCTGGGAGTGAGTGGGAAAATTGTGTGGGATTTGGTGCACCCACTGCTGGATAAAGGTTATCACCTTTACACCGATAACTTTTATTCCAGCGTCCCACTCTACAAATCCCTCTCTGCGCGAGGTACCGCAGCTTGCGGTACCGTCCGCAAAAATCAGAGAGGCCTCCCGAAGACGCTACTTGGGCAGATGCTCAGAAAGGGTGAGAGCAGAGCCCAATGTAGCGACCACCTGTTGGTGGTCAAGTACAAGGACAAGAGGGATGTCCTTCTCTTGACCACCATACATGGTGATGGCAGCGCCCTCAGCACTGTACGGGGTACCTCTACACAGGTCCGCAAACCGGACTGTGTACTGGGGTACAATAAATACATGGGGGGTGTTGATCTCTCTGATCAACTCCTCCAACCGTACAGTGCTTTGAGAAAGGCCAAGGTGTGGTACAAGAAGCTGTCCGTGCACATCGTCCAAATGGCAATGCTCAACGCTTTCCTGCTGTCACGATGTGCACGCAACAGCGATACGACGTACCTTCAGTTTCAGGAGGTAGTGGTTAAGGCCCTGATGTTTGGCGATCAGGAAAGAGCGGGCCCCAGTACTTATGGAACTGAAGGTGCTCGTATCATACCAGGTCAGCATTTCCCGGGGGTGGTCCCGCCAACTGGAAGCAAAGGTAAGCCGCAAAAAAGGTGCCGAGTGTGTTACAAAAGGGGAATACGCAAGGACACCACTTACCAATGCGACAGCTGCCCCGAAAAACCTGGCCTGTGTATGAAGGATTGTTTCAAATTGTACCACACCTCAATGCACTACTAATTTACTTTACAGGAAAGATTAGTTCCAGAAGGGGGGCACATTTAGAAAAGTTCCTTGGGAGTCTACTTTCCAAAATTATGTCACTTGTGGTTTTTTTTTACTGTTTAGGCACATCAGGAGCTCTGCAAACGGAACATGACGCCCGCAGACCATTCCATCAGTCTGCATTCCAAAACGTCACGACTTCCCTTTTGAGCCCCGACTTGTGCCCAAACAGTTTTTTCCCACATATGGGGCACCAGTGTACTCAGGACAAATTGGACAACAATTTTTGGTGTCCAATTTCTCCTCTTACCCTTGGGAAAATAAAAAATTGGGGACTAAAACATCATTTTTGTGAGGATAAAAGTAGGATTTTTTATTTTTACACCTGGGCATTATAAACTTTAGTGAAACACTTGGGGGTTCAAAATGCTCACCACACACCTGTAAGTTCCTTAGGGGGTCTAGTTTCCAAAATGGGGTCACTTGTGGGGGTTTCCACTGTTTAGGCACATGAGGGGCTCTGCTAACGGAACATGACGCCCGCAGACCATTCCATCAAAGTCTGCATTCCAAAACGTCACTGCTTCCCTTCTGCGCCCTGCCATGCGCCCAAACAGTGGTTCCCCCCAACATATGGGGTATCAGCGTACTCAGGACAAATTGGACAACAACTTTTGTGGTCCAATTTCTCCTGTTACCCTTGGGAAAATAAAAAATTGGGGACTAAAACATCATTTTGTGGAAATTTTTTTTTTTTTTTTTATTCACGCCAGGGCATTATAAACTTTAGTGAAACACTTGGGGTTCAAAATGCTCACCACACACCTAGATAAGTTCATTAGGGGGTCTAGTTTCCAAAATGGGGTCACTTGTGGGGTTTCCACTGTTTAGGCACATGAGGGGCTCTGCTAACGGAACATGACGCCCGCAGACCATTCCATCAAAGTCTGCATTCCAAAACGTCACTGCTTCCCTTCTGCGCCCTGCCATGCGCCCAAACAGTGGTTCCCCCCAACATATGGGTATCAGCATACTCAGGACAAATTGGACAACAACTTTTGTGGTCCAAGTTCTCCTGTTACCCTTGGGAAAATAAAAAATTGGGGACTAAAACATCATATTTGTGGAAATTTTTTATTTTTTTTTATTCACGCCAGGGCATTATAAACTTTAGTGAAACACTTGGGGGTTCAAAATGCTCACCACACACCTAGATAAGTTCCTTAGGGGGTCTAGTTTCCAAAATCGGGTCACTTGTGGGGGTTTCCTCTGTTTAGGCACATGAGGGGCTCTGCTAACGGAACATGACGCCCGCAGACCATTCCATCAAAGTCTGCATTCCAAAACGTCACTACTTCTATTCTGCGCCCTGCCATGCACCCAAACAGTGGTTCCCCCCAACATATGGGGTATCAGCGTACTCAGGACAAATTGGACAACAACTTTTGTGGTCCAATTTCTCCTGTTACCCTTGGGAAAATAAAAAATTGGGGACTAAAACATCATATTTGTGGAAATTTTTTTTTTTTTTTTATTCACGCCAGGGCATTATAAACTTTCGTGAAACACTTGGGGGTTCAAAATGCTCACCACACACCTAGATAAGTTCCTTAGGGGGTCTAGTTTCCAAAATGGGGTCACTTGTGGGGGTTTCCACTGTTTAGGCACATCAGGAGCTCCACAAACGCGACATGGCGTCCGTTCTCAATTCCAGCCAATTTTGGTTTGGAATAGTCAAACGGCACTCCTTCCCTGTTGAGCCCTGCCGTGCGCCCAAACAATGGTTCCCCCCCACATATGGGGTATCAGTTGTACTCAGGACAAGTTGGACAACAACTTTTGTGGTCCAATTTCTCCTGTTACCCTTGGGAAATTAACAAATTGGGGACTAATACATCATGGTTGTGGAAAAAATATGTTTTTTTTTCTTCACGGCTCTACATTATAAACTTGCGTGAAGCATTTGGGGGTTCAAAGTGCTCACCACACATCTAGATAAGTTCCTTAGGGGGTCTAGTTTCCAAAATGGGGTCACATGTGGGGGGTTTCCACTGTTTAGGCACATCAGTGGCTCTCCAAACGCAACAAGGCGTCCTTTCTCAATTCCAGCCAATTTTGGTTTGGAAAAGTCAAATGGCGCTCCTTCCATTTCGAGCCCTGCCGTGCGCCCAAACAGTGGTTCCCCCCACATATGGGGTATCAGCATACTCAGGACAAGTTGGACAACAACTTTTGTGGTCCAATTTCTCCTCTTACCCTTGGGAAAATAACAAATTGGGGACTAAAACATCATGCTTGTGGAAAAAATAATGATTTTTTTTCTTCACAGCTCTACATTATAAACTTGCGTGAAGCACTTGGGGGTACAAAGTGCTCATCACACATCTAGATAAGTTCCTTTGGGGGTCTAGTTTCCAAAATGGGGTCACATGTGGGGGGTTTCCACTGTTTAGGCACATCAGTGGCTCTCCAAACGCAACATGGCGTCCTTTCTCAATTCCAGCCAATTTTGGTTTGGAAAAGTCAAATGGCGCTCCTTCCATTTCGAGCCCTGCCGTGTGCCCAAACAGTGGTTCCCCCCCACATATGGGGTATCAGCATACTCAGGACAAGTTGGCAACAACTTTTGTGGTCCAATTTCTCCTCTTACCCTTGGGAAAATAACAAATTGGGGACTAAAACATCATGGTTGTGGAAAAAATATGATTTTTTTTCTTCACGGCTCTACATTATAAACTTGCGTGAAGCATTTGGGGGTTTAAAGTGCTCACCACACATCTAGATAAGTTCCTTAGGGGGTCTAGTTTCCAAAATGGGGTCACATGTGGGGGGTTTCCACTGTTTAGGCACATCAGTGGCTCTCCAAACGCAACAAGGCGTCCTTTCTCAATTCCAGCCAATTTTGGTTTGGAAAAGTCAAATGGCGCTCCTTCCATTTCGAGCCCTGCCGTGTGCCCAAACAGTGGTTCCCCCCACATATGGGTATCAGCGTACTCAGGACAAGTTGGACAACAACTTTTGTGGTCCAATTTCTCCTCTTACCCTTGGGAAAATAACAAATTGGGGACTAAAACATCATGGTTGTGGAAAAAATATGATTTTTTTTCTTCACGGCTCTACATTATAAACTTGCGTGAAGCATTTGGGGGTTCAAAGTGCTCATCACACATCTAGATAAGTTCCTTAGGGGGTCTAGTTTCCAAAATGGGGTCACATGTGGGGAGTTTCCACTGTTTAGGCACATCAGTGGCTCTCCAAACGCAACATGGCGTCCTTTCTCAATTCCAGCCAATTTTGGTTTGGAAAAGTCAAATGGCGCTCCTTCCATTTCGAGCCCTGCCGTGCGCCCAAACAGTGGTTCCCCCCACATATGGGGTATCAGCGTACTCAGGACAAGTTGGACAACAACTTTTGTGGTCCAATTTCTCCTCTTACTCTTGGGAAAATAACAAATTGGGGACTAAAACATCATGCTTGTGGAAAAAATATGATTTTTTTTCTTCACGGCTCTACATTATAAACTTGCGTGAAGCATTTGGGGGTTCAAAGTGCTCACCACACATCTAGATAAGTTCCTTAGGGGGTCTAGTTTCCAAAATGGGGTCACATATGGGGGGTTTCCACTGTTTAGGCACATCAGTGGCTCTCCAAACGCAACATGGCGTCCTTTCTCAATTCCAGCCAATTTTGGTTTGGAAAAGTCAAATGGCGCTCCTTCCATTTCGAGCCCTGCCGTGCGCCCAAACAGTGGTGCCCCCCCACATATGGGGTATCAGCGTACTCAGGACAAGTTGGACAACAACTTTTGTGGTCCAATTTCTCCTCTTACCCTTGGGAAAATAACAAATTGGGGACTAAAACATCATGGTTGTGGAAAAAATATGATTTTTTTTCTTCACGGCTCTACATTATAAACTTGCGTGAAGCATTTGGGGTTCAAAGTGCTCATCACACATCTAGATAAGTTCCTTAGGGGGTCTAGTTTCCAAAATGGGGTCACATGTGGGGGGTTTCCACTGTTTAGGCACATCAGTGGGTCTCCAAACGCAACATGGCGTCCTTTCTCAATTCCAGCCAATTTTGGTTTGGAAAAGTCAAATGGCGCTCCTTCCATTTCGAGCCCTGCCGTGCGCCCAAACAGTGGTTCCCCCCCACATATGGGGTATCAGCATACTCAGGACAAGTTGGACAACAACTTTTGTGGTCCAATTTCTCCTCTTACCCTTGGGAAAATAACAAATTGGGGACTAAAACATCATGGTTGTGGAAAAAATATGATTTTTTTTCTTCACGGCTCTACATTATAAACTTGCGTGAAGCATTTGGGGGTTCAAAGTGTTCACCACACATCTAGATAAGTTCCTTAGGGGGTCTAGTTTCCAAAATGGGGTCACATTTGGGGGGTTTCCACTGTTTAGGCACATCAGTGGCTCTCCAAACGCAACATGGCGTCCTTTCTCAATTCCAGCCAATTTTGGTTTGGAAAAGTCAAATGGCGCTCCTTCCATTTCGAGCCCTGCCGTGCGCCCAAACAGTGGTTCCCCCACATATGGGGTATCAGCGTACTCAGGACAAGTTGGACAACAACTTTTGTGGTCCAATTTCTCATCTTACCCTTGGGAAAATAACAAATTGGGGACTAAAACATCATGCTTGTGGAAAAAATATGATTTTTTTTCTTCACGGCTCTACATTATAAACTTGCGTGAAGCACTTGGGGGTTCAAAGTGCTCACCACACATCTAGATAAGTTCCTTAGGGGGTCTAGTTTCCAAAATGGGGTCACATATGGGGGGTTTCCACTGTTTAGGCACATCAGGGAATCTCCAAACGCGACATGGCGTCCAATCTCAATTCCCACCAATTTTAGTTTGGGAAAGTCAAACGGCGCTCCTTCCATTCTAAGCTCTTCCGTGCACCCAAACAGTGGTTTTCCCCCACATATAGGGTATTGGTGTACTCAGGAGAAATGGCACAACAACTTTATCAGTCCATTTTTCTCTTTTTCCCTTGTGAAAATAAAAAAAATGTTTGTAATAGATCATTTTTGTGACTAAAAAGTAAAATGTTCATTTTTTCCTTTCACATTGCTTCAGCTCCTGTGAAGCACCTGAAGGGTTAATAATCTTCTTGATTGTGGTTTTGAGTACCTTGAGGGGTGCAGTTTTTAGAATGGTGTCACTTTTGGGCATTTTCTACCATATAGATCCCTCAAAGTGACTTCAAATGTGAGGTGGTCCCTAAAAAAAATGGCTTTGTAAATTTTGTTGTAAAAATGAGAAATCGCTGGTCAACTTTTAACCCTTATAACTTCCTAATAAAAAAAATTTTGTTTCCAAAATTGTGCTGATGTAAAGCAGACATGTGGGAAATGTTATTTATTAACTATTTTGTGTGACATATTTCTCTGTTTTAAGGGAATAAAAATTCAAAGTTTGAAAATTGCAAAATTTTCAAAATTTTCGCCATATTTGCGTTTTTTTTAAAAATAAACGCAAGGTATATGGAAGAAATTTTACCACTAACGTGAAGTACAATATGTCACGAGAAAAGAGTCTCAGAATCGCGAATATCCGTTGAAGCGTTCCAGAGTTATAACCTCATAAAGAGACAGTGGTCAGAATTGTAAAAATTGGCCCGGTCATTAACGTGCAAACCACCCTTTGGGGTGAAGGGGTTAATGTATGGTCTGTGAATGGGACTTTTATTAAATGTTTTTTTCCTCTGACTTGATATGTACCCCTCAGGTGGTGGGAATGAATAGCCCTGCAGAAGAGTTGTGCTATACTGTAGTGTTCAGAATTCAGACAAGGACAGACTCAGGGTACAGGTCTGTGTATACAGCCCCCAGGGTGAAGAAGCAAGAACAGAAATAGGACCTGGCAACTCAATATTTGCACACAAACTGAAAGAGCATGTTGCTCAGGCATCTTCCCATTGGTGGAGATGCCTTAAGTACCAGGTGCCTCTTAGCAATAGGCTGGGGACATATTAGGAATGTGCACACTGTCTCTTTTAGAATCAGGAAGGGAAGGTGTGTCCACCCTAAGCATACAGCCAGGAAGTATGCACACAGCAAGAAGAGGGCATGGAGCTTACAGCCAACAGCAAGCAGAGGACAGAACTCACCACATGGCCTGGAGTGGTAAGAAAATCAGTGTACCTGCATGATGGGGGGGTAGGAAGCCATGCAGTGATGTTGGCAGGGATGTTACAACCACATTCTTTCAGCCCTGATATGCAGCACTTTAATATGCTTCATAAATGCCCCCAATCTGGCCTACATGACAAGAAAAAGACCATTTATAATACTCCCTCACAGGGCTCTTGGGTCCGATGGGCGTTGTTGTCTTGGTCCAGTGCCTTTCTTCTCCTTGTTATGCTGTTCTCCTTCTGTGATTCATGTGAATGACACATCCTACGTCATCCACAGTGTCCCCCATGTGCAGGTGTACTTCTCTGCCCTGACAAGGGCAGAGTAAAGTGCTGCAATGTGCAAGCGCTGGGGCTCTTTGACCTTTCCCAACGCATGTGCACTGCAGTACACTGTCTTTTGTTCAGTTCCTCTAGACTCCAGCAGTTAAGAGACGTTTAGTGACATCATGGTCACTTGACTGTGAAGTCACCAAAGGTCCTTTAGCAGTCTTAACCTTGGAATAGAAACACTGGGGTACTCTAAGAGATTGGGGGCCCTGGGTGACTGCCTAGCTTCACTTCATCTAATGCTGGCCTTGACTGTAACAAGGGCTTATTTTCGGAGTAGGGTTTACTTTTCAAGCATACTCCAAAAATCTTATAAAATCATGCTAGGGCTTTTTTGGGGGCAGTATGTCTTATTTTTGGAAACATGAGAGTTGCTAGCAAATCTTTTACATTCTGTAAATTGTTATTTGGCTATTCAATGTATCAAACTTTTTTTTCAACACATACTATAGATATTCAATCAAATGGAGATCTGGGGAATTTGGACACCAGCAAATTCTCTGAAACACTTTGTTGCTTAAACCATAAAACCTCATTCAGACATATGTGATTTTTCATGTACAAAAATGATCAAGTATCAGCAGTATTTTGCATCTAAGTTTCATCAGTGTTTCATCAATTTGTGAGATTTTCCATCAGTGTTTCATCAATGAATTTCACTTGTGAAAAAAAAAATCAATTTTCTGTGAACCCAGAACAGATAAGCTAGCTGTCACTCTCTACCTGATGCCCCTGACTCTCTGTGGTTGGTTTCCTTTTGATACTACTACTATCCGCTGTCAACAACCCATAAAACCTGATGTTTTAGAGATATTTTGAGTCAGTAGTCTAGTAGTGTTTTTTTAAGCAATTTTCTTTTTATGCAGGTGCATTTTGAGAATCTACAGCTGAAGGATCTCATTAGCTTATTACAAATTTACTTTTAAATCAAATATTTAAAAGAATTATCACAGTAAAAGAGCTGAGCTCAGAACAGAAAACACTTATTCACACTACAAAAAAATATGATAGATAAGGTGATCACTAGTATCAGTATTTTCAGAAGCTTGCAAAGATTAAATGCAAAATCAGAGCTCCAAACATAGTAAATCTCCAAATCTCCATACAATTCTTTCTGTGTGTACTTAGTTCCACGGGTTAGCAGTTTACAAAAAGGTGTTCTTTTCTATTGTCCCTGTCATGCCTAGCATAGCTCCCATCCTTAAAAGTGTAGTACCCAAGTGTATATCCTATAAACAACTGTACCACTACAAAAAAATTCAACCTCATTCTTGAGGAATCATCAGTAGAGTTTATCTGCAAGAGGGCAATGGGTATAACAGTTCCAAAGATAGTGAACAATATGAGGTATAGAGTTAGGCATGCAGTGGCGCCATAAACCCAGCTTATGTATCGGAGAAGTGTCTTCTGCACCAAATTCATCAAAATGGAGCTCATTGTCTTTGTGCTCTTGTTTTATTTGCAATTTGTTTTTGTAAAATGTTACACAAACACTGTTTTTCGGTGATTACTTTGTATCTCCGTTCATACTGCACTCACACACACAAATGATACACCATTTTAAAGGTAAACTTGCCCCCTTCAGCAAAAAGATAGCGAAACAAACCACACAGCCACAATTTGATCACAAAATACAGTTTAAACATTAATTTTCAAAAACCTGCAGTAAGGAAAAATGACCTGCAAGTGGCAATATAGTACCCCAAAGCACACTACCACAAAACTGCTTACAGACATCACAAACAAATCCAAACATTTGCCTTGGGGGCTTTTCAGCTTGCCGAACTGCTTGCCCAGCCTATTTTCGACAAAAAGGAGGATTGCACACTTCACTGAAGGTGAGGCACATATGCAAACACATTTGTAAACATGCACTGCCAATTGAATTGCACACTTGCTGCGTTCATACACCCACACAAACAAATAATACACCATTTGAAAGGTCAAATTACCTGCAGGTGGCAGCACACTACCCCAAAGTACACTACCACAAAGCTGCTTACAGACATCACAAACAAAACCAAACATTTGCCTTGGGGTCTTTCCAGCTTGCTCAAGTGGTTGCCCAGCCTATTTCAGGCACATTAGAGGATTGCACACTTCACTGCAGATGAGTCACATATGCAAACACATTTGTATACATGCACTGCTTTTTCGCTGATTACGTCGCCCCACACAGAAAAATGATATACCATTTGAAAGGTAAACTGTTATGAATTGGTAGCTGAGGAGGACAGAAGCAAAAAACAGTCAAGGCAGCAGAACACCAGAGAGGTTGCGAACTAATGGGTTGCAGATCCCTAAACTAACCGCACAACTAGAAGCAGCCGTGGGACGTACCTACGGTGACCTAGACGCCTCGGCATAGCCGGAAAGCTAGCTACACTTAAAGATAGAAAGAGGAAAGCTAACTGCCCCGGGGTAGAGCCCCAAAGGAATAGGTAGCCCCCACACATATAATGGCGATTAGACAAGACAAAATACAAACGCAGGCAGAAAATAGAGTGAGCAAATGCTGTGGCCAAACACTGCCTAGATAGGACAGGACAGGACAGAATACTATCTGCAACCCAGCAAAACCCTAGAAAAAATTCCAACACTTCAGATTTCAAAAATGCTGAGATCACACGATCTCGCCACCCGCTAAATCAGATCTCCGGTGTGAGCAAGCGGCTAATAGCAGGGACAGAGCAATAGAACAAATAAACAGTGGCTACTGAAAAACAGAGAGTAGCGCAGGCCCCTGGAGGGGAACCCGGCTAACCTCCCACAAAAGTGCTGACTAGTGTTGAGCGATACGATACTGCAAATATCGGGTATCGGCCGATATTAGCTGTATCGGGCTTTCGATTCCGAGAACCGATATTTTCGTCATATCGGATACCGGAATCGGATTTGTCACTGTCACTGTGAGTGTCCGTCGGTCGGGTCTGTCAGGAGTCAGCGGCACTTACCTGGCAGAAGATCTCCGGCGGTCACGTCCTGGACTGCTTGATGGCCGCCATTATCTTCTCCCTGGCGGTCACATGCAGTTTTTCGCGATAACTGCAGTGACAGCAGGGTAATCCCGGCCGTAAACCAGTCCGATGACGTCACGCCGGGGAAGCAGGTAATCAGCTGTGCTGCGCCGGGATGACAGGCTCTGCCTGTCATTCTGATGTAGCAGAGCTGGATCGTCGTGGGACACTCGTTACTATGGACTGCGTCGGACAGGTGGTATACTGCTGTTTTTTTTTTCATTTTTTTACAGGAGATCGATGGCGTCGCAGGATGAGACTGTAATAAAAGTAATGAAAACTGTGTTGTGTTTTTTATTAAATTAAAAAATTTTTTTATGAACATTCACCCATCCGGGTACATCAACAATTTAACTATTTACATACAGGGACCCTGTGCGGGTTATTTATAATACTTTGGCAGGGGTGTTCCAGGTACCACCTGGTACTCTTCTGATGCTTGCCAAACATCCGAGACACCAAGGACCACCAGGACCTGATGACGTCGTGTGGCCTGTACAGTCAAGTCGTGACCCGCTATCTGTGTCTGTGTGGCCACCTCTTTCATCTCCCTCTGGGTCTGGAGCCCTATGTCCCGGACTGAACGAACCCCAGGGGGCCTAACAGGCACCGGGTACGGGCCAGCTATAGTTATCATGTCCATAGCTGGGGCTGCTGAGGAGACCACTGAGGGAGGCTGGGGAGATTTACGGCGTGGGGTGGGCACTTGTGCAGAGGCCTGGATGTGGGAGGCTGAAGGCTCCGAGGGTCTCACAGGTTCCTGACACTCTGGGGAGTAGGGGTCGCACCTGGTAACATTTAGGGCGTACCATCCATTGTAACCCCAGTGTCGGGTGTAAGTCACCAAGTCTCCTGGCAACAGGTCCCTCCCCGGGTGTCCTTCTGGGAGGTGAGTCTCCACGTCCCGCTGGGTCACAAACACTTCTAAATAAAGTCCAGGCTCCTGGATGAAGCCCCAACCACCTTTCAATTTAAAGCTCCGTACTGCACCCTTATGCCGCGGCTCCCACAGGGTTCCTTTATCTTTTCTCATCCGGTCCTTATCTGCCCGGTCCTTCTCCAGGTGACGTTGCCGAAGCTTTTGGGATTCTCGCTGCTCCCTTTGTCGCTCTGCTTCCCGCTCCCAATGTCTCCACTCTTCCTCCTGACGACGGTTGTAATTCTCCTCCACCAGCATCTCCATGTCTCCACCATCAAACTGCAGCTTACGATGTCCGGTTTGCGGCAGCTCTCCTGGCGCCCCCCAGTCCTGGCGGCGCTCACCTGCGGAGGAAGCAGCCGGCTCTGGAACAGATGACAGTCGGGGCTCCGGTACAGACAGGTAGACCTCTGGTGCCTGCGCGGCCTCCTCCATGAGGACGGGTGTCGCTTCTTCTGTCTCAGCGACGGGGGCAGACAGCGGGATCTGGGGTGCTGCCGATGCAGAGTTTTTTGCAGGAACGGGTGCCTCCACTGCGACAACGTCAACCGGATCACATTGCAAGGGCTGGGATGCCCGCACGGACTCCTCTACTAGAACGGGTGCCTCACCTTCCGGTACAGACACTTCAGGTAAGAGGGATTGGCGCCGCTCCAAGTTTAGTTTTAGGGCACGCCAGCTGGCTTCCATCCTGGCGACCTCCTCCCGGTGCCGGGCCAGGCCTCTTAGGGTATCCTCCGCTTCTTGCAGCGTAGGAGGGTTTCCAGGCCGGGTGCCCAACGGTGGTTCCGTGGCGATCGGGTCGCTTCCGTGGGGGGAGAGCTCTGACTGCTCCATCCCTTCACACTTCTGCTCGTGTCCATTAGCCATCTCTGCCAAGTCACATGTGTCATTAGCATCTGGAAAGGGCCCCTCTTTTGTAGGGAGGCGGGACCTTCGCGTTAGTTTCCGCACACTGAGGAGGATGAGGAGGCGGAACTCAAGAGCTGTGGGGCACGATCTTACATTGCAGTACCATTTAGAGTGGGCGGCCATCGTTTTCGAACCACTGAGTGAGTGTACACCCACGAAGAGCACGCCCTTCTTCTTCACCAGTGCCTCGTCGTGACGCAGATATGGCGGAAAAATGGCAAATACATTCTCTGATGATTTTAGCAATTCTCAAGCACAAAACCAGTTCAATTCAGGCACACAGGACTCGCTTATAGCGAGCTACAGAATCATGTTCGTGACGCCCAAGTTGAGTCGCACAGAGCCAGAGGTTTTGGGGGTACTCGACACCGAGCCCGTCGACTTCTATGGGGTATGTCACGGCTTTACCCGGCAATTGAATCAGAGTCTATTTTACTATGTAGAAGTGTATAAACTATAAATATATGTATATATATATGTCACAATGACATGTATATATATATATATATATATATATATATATATATATGTATTCTATGTGTGTATATTTTGTGTTTACAACGAAAGAAAGGGTTTTTTTTGTTGCGATATTTTGTTCCCATAGACTTACATGGGACTTCCGGTATCGGAATCGTTTATCGACGATATTTAGTGATATCGACGATACCATTCCGATACGATATTTTTAGATATCGAGCAGTATCGCTCAACACTAGTGCTGACAAAAAAATGGAAATAGCAAACACGATAGAAACAAGCAGAAAATATCTTATATGAAAGTAGTAGACGAAGGCAAGACACCAGCTGACTTCCAAATGAACCAGGAAACAACAATTGATCACCGGCGAGGATCATGGGAAGGCTGCTCACTTATATCAGCCCAGTCCGTCTCTCCTGATTGCCAGTCATCGCTCGCAGGTGATGGACTTCTACTATTCAACACTGGTTCAATACCCTCAGCAACCACCAGAGGGAGCCCTAACTCAGAAGTCATTTCCAAGATGCTCATAACAGTAAATTTGCTCCCTTCAGCAAGAAAAGAGCCAAACAAATCACACATTCACGATTTTATCACTAAATACAGTTTAAACATTTATTTTCATAAACCTACAGAAAGACTCAATGACCTGCAGGTGGCACCTCAAACGGAAGAAATTTTTTGGCCTCTACATATCAAACCAATTTATTGTATTATCAAGCTACATTTATAAATACCTGTCTGTGTTCATCATCTCATGAAATACATTTACATTTGACCAGCTTACTTTTTCTGAAATTGCCTGCGCCCATAATGATCAATGTCCAACAATTTCGCACTGGCCAAGCTATTAAGCTTTAAAATGAAGCATGTTAGTTTTCAACTATGCAAAAAATAGACACATTTTGTACTTCACTAGGGTTCGGTAGTAGAATTGATCAAAAATTTTGCTTTACTTTGAAAAGTCTCATGATGAATTAATTTTGAAAACATCTGGATAAAAGAAATCACACCTATGGTGTCAAGCAAACCTAAAAAATATGACAAAATTTAAAAAAAAAGCGTAAAAGTAACTAAAAAGATGAAATGATAAAAAAAATTGCCTACAAACTAAATTGGGATATTTCTGCATGCTATCAAATAAACCAATAGGCAGTTCAAATAATGTGTTGAAATTTGAATTTTAAATAAAGTTTCAATATGAAGCCAAATAAGAAAACTATTTTTACCTGTTGAGCATGATTTCAAGTCAGAAAAATTCCAATAATGGTGGACCTTCTCTCAGTATAATCACACATAGGAAGAACTGTCGGTCTACAGGAGTGGGTGGGACAAATCTAATCGGGACCACCCTTTGGGACTCTTCGTTTTAGTCATATAAACCATAGTGGATTTCAAAAGTATGCTTTTTTTCTGAAATGCCACAGTGTTGCAGAATTAAACATGAAAACCAGCAATAGCAGAGTTGGCATTATTTCTGCTGCCCATTTTTTGGACTTACACACTTACCTTAACCTATCCATCTACTTAGAATAAGTTTTAAATTCACATTGATGGGGTCCAACTACAAAACTACAAAATCCATGACTTTGTGTAAGTGCACCTAAAAGATCTGTTGCTGTTTTTAAAGGCAAAAGGTGGTAACACCCAATATTGGTTTGGACTACTCTCTAATTCAATCACTTTAACCCCTTCCCAACCTGTGACACCACGTAGGCATCATGAAAGTCGGTGCCTTCCTGACCTGTGATGCCTATGTAGCGCCATGTGGAGATCATGTTCCTGCAGGTCGGGTGACCGGGGTCATTGAAAGGTCACCTGACCCGCAGGTACAGGAATAGTTGTGCTTCACCCTAGGGGAGAGGATTTGCCCCCTCGTGACTACAATCTGTCTGATTGGCTGTTCAAAGTGAAACAGCCAATCAGAGCGATTGTAATATTTCACCAATGAAACTTGGTGAAATATTACAATCCAGCCATGGCCGATGCTGAGATATCATCGGCCATGGCTGGATACAATAATCTGACCCCCACCGACTGACGGGGGCGTTCTGCCACCTCCATCGACTGACGGCAGCGATCTGCCTCCGCTGTCAGCATCTGCTCCCCCTCTACTTCCCTGCGCTCCCCCCACCTTCCGACCCCCTCCATCTCTCCCAGTACCTTCCAAGTCCCTGCGTACCTCCCGGTGTCCCTCCATCAATGATCATGGGCCCCGCCATCTTCCAAAATGGCTGGCACATGCGCAGTGCACCCACGAATCTACTAGCTGGCAGATTCATTCATTCATTCAGTGACATTTTGATCACTGTGATAGACCCTATCACAGTGATCAAAATAAAAAAATAGTACATACCCACTTTATCATCCCCTAGGTAGGGACAAATAATAAAGATAATATATGTATTTTTATTTTTCCATTAGGGTTAGGGTTAGAATTAGTGTTAGGGTTAGAATTAGGGTTGGGGTTGGAAATAGGGTCAGGACTGGAATTAGGATTAGGGTTGGAATTAGGGTTAGGGCTGGAATTATGGTTAGGGTTAGGTTTAGGGTTAAGATTAGGGTTAGGGTGTGTTGGGGTTAGGGTTGGGATTAGGGTTAGGATTGTGGTTAGAGTTATGGTTAGGGTTAGTTTAAGGGTTAGGGTTGTGTTGGAGTTAGGGTTATGGTTAGGGTTGGGATTAGGGTTAGGGGTGTGTTGTGGTTAGGGTTGTGGTTATGGGTGTTGGGGTTAGGGTTTGAGTTAGAATTGAGAGTTTTCCACTATTTAGGCACATCAAGGGTCTTCAAACACGACATGGTGCCACCATTGATTCCAGCCAATTTTGCGTTCAAAAAGTCAAACGGTGATCCCTCCCTTCTAAGCCCCCGACGTCTGCGCAAACAGTGATTTACCCCAACATATGGGGTATCAGCGTACTCAGGAAAAATTGCACAACCACTTTATGGGTCTAATTTTCCCTGTTACACTTGTCAAAATAAAAAATTGGGGGCTAAGTATTGATTTTTGTGGAAAAAAATGATTTTTTATTTTCACGGCTCTGCGTTATAAACTTCTGTGAAGCACCTGGGGGTTCAAAGTGCTCACCACACATCTAAATAAGTTCCTTTGGGGGTCCAGTTTCCAAAATGTGGGCGGTTTCCACATGTTTAGGCACATCAGGAGCTCTGCAAATGTAACATGACGCCCGCAGACCATTCCATCAAAGTCTCCATTTCAAAACGTCACTACTTCCCTTTCAAGCCCCAACTTGTGACCAAACAGTGGTTCCCCCCCACATATGGGGTACCAGTGTACTCATGACAAACTGGAAAACAACTTTTGGGGTCCAATTTCTCCTGTTACCCTTTTGAAAATAAAAAATTGCGGGCTAAAAAAAAATCATTTTTTGAGGAAAAAAAATATTTTTTATTTTCGCGACTCTGCGTTATAAACTTCTGTGAAGCACTAGGGGGTTCAGAGTGCTCACCACACATCTAGATAAGTTCCTTGGGGGTCTAGTTTCCAAAACGTGGTTACTTGTGGGGGAGCTCCAATGTTTAGGCACACAGGGCCTCTGCATACGCGAAATGGTGTCCGCTAACGATTGGAGCTAATTTTCCATTCAAAAAGTCAAATGACGCTCCTTCTCTTCTGAGCCCTGCCGTGCGCCCAAACAGTGGTTTATGACTACATATGAGGAATCGGTGTACTCAAGAGAAATTGCCCAACAAATTTTAGGATCCTTTTCATCCTATTGCCCATGTGAAAAAGAAAAAATTGAGGCTAAAAGAATTTTTTTGTGAAAAAAAAGTACTTTTTCATTTTTACAGATCAATTTGTGACTCACCTGGGGGTTCAAAGTGCTCACTATGCATCTAAATAAGTTCCTTAGGGGATCTAGTTTCCAAAATGGGGTCTCTTGGGAGCTTCAATGGTTAGGCACACAGGGGCTCTCCAAACTCCACATGGCAACCGCTAAATATTCAAGCACATTTTCCATTCAAAAAGTCAAATGGCGCTCCTTCCTTCTAAGCCCTGCCGTGTGCCCAAACAGTGGTTTATGACCACATTTGAGGTATCGTTGTACTGAGGAGAAATTGTCCAACAAATTTTAGGATCCATTTTATCCTGTTGCTCATGTGAAAATGAATAAATTGATGCTGAAAGAAAATTTGTGTTGGAAAAAATAAAATGTCCATTTTTTCCTTCCACGTTGCTTTACTTCCTGTGAAGAACCAGAAGGGTTGATAATCTTCTTGAATGTAGTTTTGAGTAGCTTGAAGGGTGCAGTTTTTAGAATGGTGTCACTTTTGAGTATTTTCTGCCATATAGACCCCTCAAAGTGACTTCAAATGTGAGGTGGTCCCTAAAAAAAATGGTTTTGTAAATTTTGTTGTAAAAATTAGAAATCGCTGGTCAACTTTTAACGCTTATAATTGTTTCCAAAATTGTGCTGATGTAAAGTAGAAATGTGAGTAATGTTATCTATTAACTATTTTTTGTCACATAACTCTGTGGTTTAACACAATAAAAATTTAAAAGTTGAAAACTGCGAAAGTTTCAAAATAAACGCAAAAATTATCGACCTAAGTTTACAACTATCATGAAGCCCAATATGTCAGAAAAAATAGTCTTAGAATCGCTAGGATCCGTTGAAGAATTTCTGAGTTATTACCTGTGTGTTTAAAGGTTTAAAGGTTAACTATATTGCATTTAAATCTTGGTGTAGCTATATTCACAAGGGGTTAATTAAGGGTGGGGGTTCATAATTAAGGGTTTATAAGGGCCAGCTGGTTGGGACTCAAGTCTTTTTGGAAGTGCATTAGAGCAGCAGGGTGATTTGCTGCTGAAGGAGAAAAAAAAATCTCTCTTTAAATCTTCTGCTTCAGCGAGTGTGAGCGAGCTGAGTGTGACAGGTGCGCAAGTGTGAACGGTGGTAAGTGTGACTTGTGATTCAGTGAAGAAGTATTTGAAAAACCTTTAATCAAATACCTGTGTGAATTGGTGTGAGTGGCTGAATTGTGGATTGCTGAGTGCCTTTCTACCTATTCTATCTTTTGGGGGCTTTTTTAACCTATTTTTTCTCTCTAAAGGATTAATCTCTTATTTTACTATCTGTGTGTTTAAAGGTTTAAAGGTTAACTATATTGCATTTAAATCTTGGTGTAGCTATATTCACAAGGGGTTAATTAAGGGTGGGGGTTCATAATTAAGGGTTTATAAGGGCCAGCTGGTTGGGACTCAAGTCTTTTTGGAAGTGCATTTGAGCGGCAGGGTGATTTGCTGCTGAAGGAGAAAAAAAAAAATCTCTCTTTAAATCTTCTGCTTCAGCGAGTGTGAGCGAGCTGAGTGTGACCGGTGCGCAAGTGTGAACGGTGGTAAGTGTGACTTGTGATTCAGTGACTTTGGATTCAGGGAGTTTCCAAGGGAGGATTTACTGAATTGCTGTTACTGTATATTTTATTAATACTTTTTATTTATTTTTACTTATCTTTGCTGTCTGGTGAAATCCCCATTAGATATGTGCTCCACTATTGCCAATGCCATCCAGTGTACATCTTGCCACATGTATGCAGTCCTTGAACAGCCGGTCGAGGGTGCATACTGCTGTGCGAGATGTGAGCACGTTGTGCATTTGGAAGCCCAAATACTGGATCTAAATGTGCAGCTGGCAACACTGAGATCCATAGACAATATGGAAAGGAGTCTTATGCTCACTGAGCAGACGCTCAATGGGATAGATGAGGGGGGGGGATGCTAGGGTGGAGGTGCAGGACACTGAAGTAGGAAGCTGGGTGACAGTTAGAAAGCGGGGTAGAGGGAAGAGCGTCAGGGAGGCTAGTCCTGATCTGGCACACCCCAATAAGTTTGCAAAGTTGGCAGATGAGGGGGTTGTCAGTACAGGGGTAGCACTGCTGCAGCCAGGCATGTCCTCTGAAAGCCGGGGGAGTGTCTGCTCCAGTAAGGGGGAATTAGGAGAGCAGGGCAGGCCAGACAGGTGCTGGTAGTGGGGGACTCAATTATTAGGGGAACAGATAGGGCAATCTGTCACAAAGACAGGGATCGTCGAACAGTGTGCTGCCTACCTGGCGCTCGAGTCCGACACATCGCTGATCGGGTTGACAGATTACTGGGAGGGCCTGGTGAGGACCCAGCGGTCATGATGCACATTGGCACAAATGACAAAGTTAGAGGCAGGTGGAAGGTCCTTAAAGATGATTTCAGGGAATTAGGCTGCAAGCTTAAAGCAAGGACCTCCAACGTGGTATTTTCTGAAATACTGCCGGTACCACGTGCCACACCAGAGAGGCAACGGGAGATTAGGGAGGTTAATAAGTGGCTCAAGAATTGGTGTAGGAAGGAGGGGTTTGGGTTCCTGGAGAACTGGGCCGACTTCTCAGTTGGCTACAGGTTCTATGCTAGGGATGGGCTGCACCTCAATGGGGAGGGTGCAGCTGTGCTGGGGGAGAAAATGGCTAGAAGGTTGGAGGAGTCTTTAAACTAGGGACTAGGGGGGAGGGTATTCATTTTATAGGAGGGGAAGGCAGTACAGATAGAGACCTGGGGACAAATAATGAAATTGGGGGTGGGGGTGGCATGGGGGGTGGGGTTAGAACAGTTAATAATTTAAGAAAGAATAGAGGTTCAGAGAGATACATAAAGTGCATGTATACTAATGATAGAAGCCTCACCAACAAAATGGCGGAATTAGAATTAATTTTGTTGGAACATAATTATGACATGGTGGGGATATCTGAGACTTGGCTGGATGAGAGTCACAACTGGGCGGTTAATTTACAGGGCTATAGTCTGTTTAGAAATGACCGTAAAAATAAGCGGGTGGTGGGGTGTGTGTTTATATGTAAAATCATCCTTAAAACCCATCCTGCGTGATATCTGTGAATCTAATGAAGATGTAGAGTCTCTGTGGGTGGAGATTAGGGGAGGGGGGAAAAATAATAAATTATTGATAGGGGTTTGTTATAAGTCTCCTAAAATAATGGAAGCAACAGAGAATATCCTCGTAAAGCAAATAGATGAAGCAGCAACTCAAGGAGAAGTCATTATTATGGGGGACTTCAACTACCCTGAAATACATTGGGGAACAGAAACCTGCAGTTCCAGCAAAGGTAATACGTTTTTGGCAACTATGAGAGACAATTACCTTTCACAACTAGTTCAGGACCCAACAAGAGGGGGGCACTGCTAGACCTATTATTACCCAACAGGCCAGACCGCATATCAAATATAAGGGTTGGGGGTCACTTGGGTAATAGTGATCACAAAATAATAAGCTTTCATGTATCCTTTAATAAGATGTGTAGTGGAGGGGTTACAAGGACACTAAACTTCAGGAAGGCAAATTTCCAACGGATGAGAGATGATCTTGGTGCAATAAACTGGGACGATATCCTGAGACATAAAAATACACAAAGAAAATGGGAGACGTTTATTAGTATCCTGAATAGGACCTGTGCACAGTATATACCCTATGGGAATAAACATGCTAGAATTAGGGGGAAACCACTATGGCTAAATAGAGCTGTAAGGGGCGCAATAAGGACAAAAAGAAAGCGTTTAGGGAATTAAAGCAAGTAGGTAGTGATGAGGCATTAAATAAATACAGAAGACTGATTAAATTCTGTAAAAAGCAAATCAAGACAGCAAAGATTGAGGCAGAGAGACTCATTGCCAGAGAAAGTAAAAATAATTCCAAAATATTCTTTAACTACATAAATAGCAAGAAACTAAAAAATGATAGTGTTGGTCCCCTTAAAAATAGTCTGGGTGAAATGGTGGATGAGGATGAGGAAAAAGCCTATATGCTAAATGACTTTTTTTCAACTGTATTTACACAAGAAAATCCCATGACAGATAACATGATCAGAGATAAAAAAATTTCTCCATTAAATGTCACATGCTTAACCCAGCAGGAAGTACGGCGGCGTCTAAAAATCACTAAAGTTGACAAATCCCCGGGCCCGGATGGGATACACCCCCGAGTACTGCAGGAATTAAGTACAGTTATAGATAGACCATTATTTTTAATCTTTAAAGATTCCATAATAACTGGGTCTGTACCACAGGACTGGCGTATAGCAAATGTGGTGCCAATATTCAAAAAGGGGGCAAAAACTGAACTGGAAATTATAGGCCAGTGAGCTTAACATCTACTGTGGGTAAAATCCTGGAGGGTTTTTTAAGGGATACTATATTGGAGTGTATCTGAAGCTGAATAACCTCATGACACAGTATCAGCATGGGTTTACGAGGGACCGTTCTTGTCAGACTAATCTGATAAGCTTTTATGAAGGGGTAAGTTCAGGACTGGACCAAGGGAATGCAGTGAACGTGGTGTTCATGGACTTCTCAAAAGCTTTTGATACAGTGCCACACAAAAGGTTGATACATAAAATGAGAACAATGGGGATAGGGGGAAATATGTGTAAGTGGGTTAAGAACTGGCTCATGGATAGAAAACAAAGGGTGGTTATTAATGGAGCACACTCGGACTGGGTAACGGTTAGCAGTGGGGTACCACAGGGGTCAGTATTGGGGCCGCTTCTCTTTAACATATTTATTAATGACCTTGTAGGGGGCATACAGAGTAGTATTTCAATATTTGCAGATGACACTAAACTCTGCAGGGTAATAAATACAGAGGAGGATAATTTTATATTACTGGAGGATTTATGTAAACTAGAAGCTTGGGCTGATAAATGGCAAATGAGCTTTAATGGGGATAAATGTAAGGTCATGCACTTGGGTAGAACAAATAAGATGTATAATTATGTGCTTAATTGTAAAACACTGGGCAAAGCTGTCACTGAAAAAGACTTGGGTGTATGGGTGGACGACAAACTCACATTTAGTGGCCAATGTCAGGCAGCTGCTGCCAAGGCAAATAAAATAATGGGATGCATTAGACGAGGCATAGATGCTCATGAGGAGAACATAATTTTACCTCTATACAAGTCACTGGTGCGACCACACTTAGAATACTGTGTGCAGTTCTGGTCTCCGGTGTATAAGAAAGACATAGCTGAACTAGAGCGGGTGCAGAGAAGAGCAACCAAGGTTATTAGAGAACTGGGGGGTCTGCAATACCAAGACAGGTTATTACACTTGGGGTTATTTAGTTTGGAAAAACGAAGGCTTAGGGGTGATCTTATTACAATGTACAAATATATGAGGGGACAGTACAAAGACCTTTCTAATGATCTTTTTACTCTTAGACCTGTGACGGGGACGAGGGGGCATCCTCTACGTCTGGAGGAAAGAAGGTTTAGCCATAATCACAGATGCAGATTCTTTACTGTAAGAGCAGTGAGACTATGGAACTCTCTGCCGTCTAATGTTGTAATGAGTGATTCCTTACTAAAATTTAAGAGGGGACTGGATGCCTTTCTTGAAAAGTATAATATTACAGGCTATATTCACTAGTTTCCTAGATACAGCGTTGATCCAGGGAGCTAGTCTGATTGCCGTATGTGGAGTCGGGAAGGAATTTTTTTCCCCAATGTGAAGCTTACTGTTTGCCACTTGGGTTTTTTTTGCCTTCCTCTGGATCAACATGTTAGGGCAGGTTAGGATAGGATATGGGTTGAACTAGATGGACTTAAAGTCTTCCTTCAACCTTAATAACTATGTTACTATAAAGGGACACTGGTCAGAATTGTAAAAAATGGCCTGGTCATTAAGGTCAAAATAGGCTGGGTCATGAAGGGGTTAAATGACCATGCAGACAACCGTACTATTGGTCTGAGTTTGATTCAGCAAAACATAGGATTGCTCTTGGACCAATATTTCTCTATGGGGCCGTGCATGTCTAACTGAGAAAAAAAAATTGCATCATGCATGATATCCATCTGATATTCAGATTGCACTTGATTATGCAAGTCAATGAATTAATGAAAAAAATCAGACACGCTTGGATGACATAAGAGTGCAGTTCGATTTTCCCAGACTGACAGAAGGGAAAGGATTAAGAATTTTTTTTCCATCTTCTCCTCATTCGAGAATATCGGATCACACAGTGATCAAA
>JARQOD010000004.1:82175659-82273941 GCA_033576555.1 Oophaga sylvatica | reverse complement strand
TTCGCAGAAATTTTGCATCTAAGTTTCTCAGTGTTTCAAAATTTGTGAATTTTTCCATCAGGGGTTTCATAAAATTTTTTTTTTTTAAACTTGAAAAAAAAAAAAAAAATTTTTTCTGTGAACCCAAAACCCCGAAAAGAATTTTTCACTCTCTCCCTGATCCCCCTGACTTCTGTGGTTTTTTTTCCTTTTGTACTAATTTTATCCCCCGAAACCCCCCCAAAAAAAACCCTGGTTTTGGATTTTTGGCAGTAGTCTTTTTTTTTTTTTTTAAAAGCAATTTTCTTTTTATGCAGGTGCATTTTAAAGGAACTACGCTGAAGGTTTTATTCCCTTATTACAAATTTACTTTTAAATCAAATTTTTAAAAAAATTTTATCACAGTAAAAAGAGTGACTCAGAACAGAAAACACTTTTCCCACAAAAAAAATTAAATAATAAGGAAAACCAATATCTTTTTTTCCCCAAAAAGTTCAAAAAATTAAATAAAAAAAAAAAGGGCTCCAAACATAGTAAACCCCCAAAATCTCCATACAATTCTTTTGTGTGTACTTTTTTCCCCAAAGGGTTAGTTTTTTTAAAAAAAGGGTTTTTTCTTTTCTATTGTCCCTGTAAACCCTAGAAATACCCCCCCCCCCTTTTAAAAGTGTCCCCCCAAAATTGTTTTCCTTTAAAAAAATTTTCCCAAACAAAAAAAATTTTCAACCTCTTTTTGGGAATCATCAGTAGAGTTATCGAAAGGGGAAATGGGTATAACATTTTCCAAAGATAGGAAAAAAAATAGGTAAAAGAGTTAGGCATGCAGTGGCCCCAAAAACCCCCCTTAGTGGGGGAAAGTGTTTTTCTGCCCCCAAATTTTCATCAAAATGGAGTATTTTTCTTTGTGCCTTTTTTTATTTCAATTTTTTTTTTGTAAAATGTTACACAAACCCTTTTTTTTCCGGTGATTCTTTGTTTTCTGTTATATGCACTCCCCCCCAAAGATCCCTTTTTAAAAGGGGAAACTTCCCCCCTTTTTAGCAAAAAATAGCGAAAAAAAACCCCACAGCCACAATTTGAACACAAAACCCAGTTTAAACTTTTAATTTTCAAAAACCGCGTAAGGAAAAATGACCTGCAAGTGGCAATATTTTACCCCAAAGCCACTACCCCAAAATGTTACAGAAAAAACAAACAAATCCAAAAAAATTTGCCTTGGGGGGTTTTCAAATTGCCGAACTGCTTCCCGCCTATTTTCGACAAAAAAAGGGGGGTTGAACTTCACTAAGGTGGGCACATATCAAAAACCATTTGTAAAAATTTCACTGCCAATTTTTTTGCACACTTTGCTGGTTCATACACCCACAAAAAAAAAAATACACCATTTTTTAAGGGCAAAAAACCCCAGGTGGCAGCCAAAAACCCCAAAAACACTCCCCAAAGTTTAAGACATCAAAAAAAAAACCCCAAAAAATTTTTTTTTTGGGGGGTTTTCCCCTTGCCAAAAGGGTTTCCCAGCCTTTTTTGGCAATTTGAGGGTTTGCACCCCTTAAGCAGATGGTAATATTTAAAAAAATTTTTACAAAGCACGCTTTTTTTTTTCTGATTAGTCGCCCCCCCACAAAAAAAAAAATTAAACCCTTTGAAAGGTTTTAAAATTTTGAATTGGGGGGGTGAGGGGACAGAAGAAAAAACGCAAGGCGCAGAACCCAGAGAAAGGGTTTCGAACTAATGGGTTGAGATCCCAAAAAAAACCCCAAACTAGAACAACCGTGGGGAAAGTACCTACGGTGCCCCAGACGCCTGGGGATCCCCAAAGCTAGCTACATTTTAAAATAGAAAGAAAGGGGAAAAAAACCCCCCCCCCCGGGGGGGGCCCAAAAAAGGGAAAGGGGACCCCCCCCCACTTTTAAAAGGCGATTAGACAAGCAAAATACAAACGCGGGGAGAAAATAGAGTGGCAAATGCTGTTGGGCCCAAAAATGCCTAGATAGGAAGGACAGGACGAAACATCTGAAAACCCCCCAAAACCCTAAAAAAATTTTCCAAAAAAATTCAGTTTTTAAAATGCTGAATCACACGATCTCCCCAACCCCAAAAACAGAAACCCCCGGGGTGGAAAGCGGGTATAGCAGGGGCGAGCATAAAACAAAAAACATGGCTATGAAAAACAGAGGTAGCGGGCCCCTGGGGGGGAAACCCCGGGGTAACCTCCCACAAAAGTGCGTTTTTTTTTGAGCGTAGGGGAAAGGGAAATATCCCGGGGATGGGGCCCATTTTTAGCTGTATCGGGCTTTCGTTCCGGAACCGTATTTTCCCTCTTTTGGATACCGGAAAGGGTTTGTCACTGTCATGTGTGTTGTGGGGGGGGTTTTTTGGGGGGGCACGGCACTACCGGGGAAAAATTTTTCCCCGGGGGGTCAGTCCCCGGATGCTTGAAAGGCCGCCCTTTTTTCTCCCTGGCGGTTTACATGCGGTTTTTTTTGGAAATTTCGTGAAAAGAAGGGAAACCCCCGGCCCCTAAACCCCCCCGTTTACGTCACCCCCCCCCCGGGGAAGCGGGGAATCACTGTGCTGCGGGGGAATGAAGGTTACCCGTCATTCTGAAAGTAGGAGTGGATGTCGTGGGAAAACTCTTTTTAGGAGGGGGGGACAGGGGGATACTGCTTTTTTTTTTTTTTTTTTTTTATTTTTTTACAGGAGACATGGGTCGGGGAAAACTGTAATAAAAATAATAAAAAAGTTTTGTGTTTTTTTTTAAAATTAAAAAAAAATTTTTTTTTTAACTTTTAAAACCCTTGGGGGCATCAAAATTTTTTAAATATTTAAAAAGGGGGCCCCTGCGGGTTATTTATAATAATTTTGGGGAGGGGGGGTTCCAGGTAAACCCCCGGTTTCTCTTCGATGCTTTCCAAACACCAAACAAACCCAAAGGAAAAACCCAACCCGAAAACGGGGTGTGGGGGCCCGTCAGTCGTCGTGCCCCCCCTATCTGTGTCTGTGTGGCCACCTCTTTTATCTCCCTCTGGTCGGAAAGCCCTATGTCCCCCCTGAACAAAAACCCCGGGGCCTAACAGGCCCCGGGGTAGGGCCCCTATATTTTAAATGCCCCTGGGGGGGCTGGGGGGGGAAACCCTTTGGGGGCTGGGGAGATTTTTCGGGTGGGGGGGGGACTTGGGCAAAAGGGCCCGGTGTGGGGGGCTGAAGGTCCGAGGGCCCGGGTTCCCTGACATTTTCTGGGATAGGGGCCCGCCCCTGGTAACTTTTGGGGCTTTACCATCCATTAAACCCCAGGGGGGGGTGTAAGTCCCCAATCTCCTGGAACAGGCCCCCCCCCGGGGTGCCCCTTCGGGAGGGGGAGTCTCCACGTCCCGCGGGTCAAAAACACTTCTAAAAAAACCCAGGCCCCGGAAAGCCCCCCCAACCCCCTTTAAAAATTTTTAAAGCTCCGTACTGCCCCCTTATCCCGGGGGCTCCCACGGGGTTTCCCTTTTTATTTTTTTTTTCCCCGGGGTCCTTATCTCCCCCGGTTTTTTCCAGGTGATTTTCCAAATTTTTTTGGGATTCCCCGCTGCTCCTTTGTCGCTCTGTTTCCCCGCCCCCAAGGGTCTCCACTCTTCCTTTTCCCCGGGGTTTAAAAATTTTCTCCCCCAAACCCCATCCCATGTCCCCACCATCAAACTGCGCTTACGTGCCCGGGTTTGCGGCAGTCCCCCTGGCGCCCCCCAGCCCTGGCGGCGTAAAACCCTGCGGAGGAAGCACCGGGTCTGGAACAATGACACCCGGGCCCGGTCAGACGGAAACCCCTCTGGTCCTCCCGGGCCCCTTCCTCCTGAGGACGGGTGTCGCTTTTCTGTCTCAGCGACGGGGGCAGACAGGGGAGGGGGGGTGCTGCCGGCGATTTTTTTGGGGGGGAAGGGTCCCCCCCACTGCACAACGTAAACCCGGGCCCCCAGGGCAAGGGCGGGTGCCCGGGGGGACCCCCAAATTTGGGGGGGTTGCCTCCCCTTTCCCTTTTTTAAAACTTCAGGAAAGGGGTTGGCCCGCTAAAAATTTTTTTTTTGGGGGGACGCCAGCGGGGTTCCCCCCTGGCGACCTCCCCCTCCCGGGGGCCCGGGCCTCGGGGGATCCCCCCCTTTTTGGGCAGGTGGGGGTTTTTTCCCCAGGCCGGGTCCCCCAAAGGTGGTTCCTGGGATGGGGCCCGTTTCCGGGGGGGGGAATTTGACTGCCCCAACCCCTTCAAAACTTTTTCCCGTTTTCCATTACCCTTTCTTGCCAAGTCACTTTTTCATTAGCTTGGGGAAAAGGGCCCCTCTTTTTTAGGGGGGGGGGCCCTTCGCTTTTGTTTCCGCACACTGGGGGGGTGAGGAGGGGGAAAACCCGAGTTTGTGGGGCACGATTTAAATTGCAGTACCTTTAGGTGGGGGCCATCTTTTTCCCCGACCACTGAGTGAGTGTAAAAACCCCCGAAGAGAAACCCCCTTTTTCCTTAACCCCGTGCCTCTCGTGACCAAAAATGGGGGAAAAAAAATGGAAAATACATTCTTGATATTTAGAAATTCTCAACCCAAAAACCTTTTCAATTAGGCAACAGGACTCGCTTATAGCGAGCTACAGTCTTTTTCGTGCCCCCGGGGTTGAGTCGACAGAGCCATTTTTTTGGGGGGGTACTCGACCCCCCCCCCCGTCCTTCTAGGGGGATGTCCCCTTTTTCCCCCCGGGCCATTGAATCAAGTTTTTTTAAAAGGTAGAAGTGTAAAAACTATAAATTTATGTTATATTAGCACAATGCAGTATATATATTTATATATTATATAAATAAAAATTGTTTTTTTTGGGGTTTTTTTTGTTTTAAAACAAAAAAGGGGTTTTTTTTGGGTTGCGATATTTTTTTCCCCCATAGCTTACGGGGTTTCCCCGGGGGGGAATTTTTAAAATCGACGATTTAGTGATATCGCCGCCCCCAAATTTCCCGATACAAAATTTTTAGATATCGAGCAGTATCGTCAAAAAAAAATGCTGACAAAAAAAAAAAAGCAAACCGATAAACAAGCAGAAAATATCTTAAAAAGAAATAGGGGGAAGGCAAGACACCACCCGACTTCCAAATAACCAGGAAACAAAATTGTCCCCCGGCGAGGATCATGGGAAGGCGCTCACTTATACACCCCGTCCCTCCTCCTGATTGCCATCATCCCCGAGGTGTGGCTTCTACTATTAACATGGTTCAATACCCCCACAACCACCAAGGGGGCCCCCCCCTCAAAGTCATTTCCAAGATTTTCATAAAAGTAAATTTGCTCCCTTCAGCAAGAAAAGGCCAAACAAATCCACAATTTTTGTTTTATCCTAAAAACAGTTTAAAAAAATTTTTTTTTAAAACCCACCCGAAAGCTCAATGACCGCAAGGGGGGGGACTCAAAAGGAAGAAATTTTTTGGCCTCTACTATCAAACCAATTTATTTTAAATTATAAGGGTACATTTTTAAATACCTGTCTTTTTTCATCCCCTAGAAAAACATTTCTTTTTCCGCTTATTTTTCTGAAATTGCCTGCGCCCATAAGTCAATGCCAACAATTTCGCATGGCCAAGTATTAAGCTTTTAAAAAAGCATTTAGTTTTAAAAAAAAGAAAAAAAAAGACACTTTTTGGGGATTTTTCCCCCCGGGGGGGGGGGGTAGTAAATTAAAAAAAATTTTTTTTTTTTACTTTAAAAAATCTCATATGTTTAATTTTAAAAAACCCTCTGGAAAAAGAAACCCCCACCTATGGGGCCCCAAAGGGAAAAACCAAAAAAAAAGAAAAAATTTTTAAAAAAAAAAAACGTAAAAGGAACAAAAAGATAAATGAAAAAAAAATTTTTGGGATACAAACAAAATTTGGGGGATTTCTGCATGCTATCAAATAAACCAATAGGCAGTTTCAAATAATGGGAAAAAATTTTTAAATTTTTTAAAAAAAGTTTCAATTTGAACCCAAAAAAAGAAAATTTTTTTACCTGTTGACATGTTCAAGTCAAAAAAAAATTCCCCAATTTTAAAGGGGGAAACCCTTTTCTCATTTTTAAAAATTTACACATAGGAAGGGAAATTGGGGCTAAGGAGTGGGTGGGCCCAAAAAAAGGGGAAAACCCCCCTTTTTGGGGCTTTTCCCCTTTTAGTCATATAAACCATGGGGGTTTCAAAAGTATGCTTTTTTTCTGAAATGCCCAGTTTTTTGCGGGAAATTTAAAAATGAAAACCAGAAAAAAGCAATTTGGCATTATTTTTTTTTGTGCCCATTTTTTGGCCCCCCCACACTTTCCTTAACCTATCCTTTTACTTAAAAAGTTTTAAATTCTCATTGATGGGGTAAAAAAATACAAAATAAAAAAAACCATATTTGTGTAAGGAAAAAAAAAAGAGGGGGTTTTTTTTTTTTTAAAGGAAAAGGGGGAAACCCCCCAAAAATGGGTTTTGGGGGACTACCCCCCTTAATTTAAAAACCCCCTTTTAACCCCCCCTTCCCCCAAACCCGGGGGACCCCACGAGGCATCCATAAAAGGGGGGGTGCCTTCCTGCCGGTGTTCCCTATTTGGCGCCTGTGGAGTTCATTTTTTCCTGCAGGTGGGGGGGCCGGGGTCAAAAAAAGGGGTCACCTGCCCGCAGGAACAGGTTTTTTTGGGGTTTTTTTCACCCAAAGGGGGGGGAGGGTTTTTGCCCCCCTGGGGGTGACCCCCTTTTAAAATCTGTTGATTGGCTGTTCAAAGTAAACAGCCAATCATGAGCGATTGTAAAAATTTTCCCCCCAAAATTTTAAACTTGGTGAAAATATTACAATCCAGCCAGGGGGGCCGATGCGGTATTTCATGGGGCCTTTTTTTGGTACAAAATCAACCCCCCCCCCGGACTGCCCGGGGGCGTTTTTTGCTCCCCCTCGACTGCGGCAGCGATCTCCCTCCCTGTAAACCCCCCCCGGGCCCCCCCCCCTTTTTTTCCCCTTTTGCGCCCCCCCCCCCTTCCCCGACCCCCTTTTCCTCTCTCCCCATACCTTCCAAGCCCGGGGGTTTTTCCCCCCCGGGTGTCCCCCCCCCCCCAATTTTTTTGGGGGGCCCCCGCCATTTTCCCAAAAGGGGGCTGGCACATGCGCATGCCCCCCCAAAAAAATTTTTACTAGTTTCAGTTTTCTTTCATTAAATTTTTTTTGTTTTTTGGGGATCACTGGGATAGACCCAAACGGGGGGACAAAAAAAAAAAAATTTTTTTAATACCCATTTTTAATCATCCCCCCTGGGGGGGGGACAAATAAAAAGATAATAAAATGTTTTTTTTATTTTTTTTTTGGGGGGGGGGGTTTTTAAAAATAGTGTTGGGTTTTTTTTTTGGGTTTGGGGGGTTTGGGAAATTTTAGGGTGGGGGGGGAAAAATTTTTTTAGGGTTGGAAGGGGGGTTAGGGGGGAATTTTGGTTGGGTTGGGTTTGGGGGTTTTAAAATTTGGGTTAGGGTGTGTTGGGGTTAGGGTTGGGAGGGGGGTTAGGATTGTGGTTGGGATTTGGGGGGTTGGGGTTTTTTTTTAAAAATTTTTGGGTTTTTTTTGGGTTTTTGGGGGTTTTGGGGGTTTTGGGGTTTGGGGTTTTTAAAAGGGTTAGGGGTGGGTTGGGGGGGGGGTTGGGTTGGGGGTGGGGGGGGGGGTTTTGGAGTTAGAATTGATTTTTTTCCACTATTTAGGCACAAAAAAGGGGGTCTTCAAACACGAATGGTGAACCTTTGATTCCGGAATTTTTTTGTTAAAAAAATCAACTTGTTTTCCCCCCCCTTTTAAGCCCCAGATTTTGCGCAAACGTAAAATTTCCCCCCCCAAAATATGGGGTAAAAATTTTTCGGGAAAAAAAACCCCCCAACCACTTTTTGGGGCAAAAATTTCCCTTTTTTTAAATTGTCAAAAAAAAAAAATTTTGGGGGGAAAAATATTGTTTTTGGGGAAAAAAAAAAGATTTTTTTTTTAAGGGGTATGCGTTTTAAACATGTAAAACACCTGGGGGTTCAAAGTGCCCCCAACACATCTAAATAATTTCCCTTTTTGGGGGCCATTTTTTCCAAAAATTTGGGGGGGTTTTCCCCATGTTTTGGGCACTTCAGGAGCTCTAAAATTTTAAAAATGACCCCCCCCAAAAATTTTTTCCCCAAAAATTTTTCCTTTCAAAACGTCACTACTTCCCTTTCAAGCCCCAATTTTTACCAAAATGGTTCCCCCCCACAAAAGGGGGGACCAGTGAAAATCTTTTACAATTTTTAAAAAACTTTTGGGGCCCAAATTTTTTTCCGGGGTTCCCCTTTTTTTTAAAAAAAAAAAATTTTCGGGCAAAAAAAAAAACTTTTTTTTAAAAAAAAAAATATTTTTTATTTTCGGGGGCTCTGCGTTATAAACTTCTGTGAACCCCCGGGGGGTTTTGGGGGCCCCCCAACACATTAAAAAAAATTTCCCCTTGGGGGCTAGTTTCCAAAACGGGGGGTTTTTTTGTGGGGGGCTCCAATTTTTTGGGCCCCAAAAGGGCCCGGCCCCCCGGGGAAAGGGGGCCGCAAAAGTTTGGGGCAAATTTTTCCCTTTTTAAAAAAGTCAAATGACGTTTTCCTTTTTTTTCTACCCCCGGGGCCCTGCGCCCAAACATTGGTTTTTGACAACATTTGGGGGAAAGGTGAAAAACCCAAAAGGGGAAAAATTCCCCAAAAAAAAATTTTAGGATCCTTTTCATCCTTTTCCCCCCAAAGGGGGAAAAAAAAAAATTGAGGTTTTAAAAAAATTTTTTTTTTAAAAAAAAATTTTTTTTTTTTCTTTTTTTCAGTCAATTTGTGACTCCCCGGGGGGGTTTAAAGTGCTACTATGCATTAAAAAAAATTCCTTTGGGGTTTTATTTTCCCAAAAATTTTGGGGGCTCTTGGAGCTTCAATGGTTAGGAAAACCCGGGGCTCCAAACCCCAAAATGGCACGCTAAATTTTCCCGGGGACTTTTTCCCTTTTAAAAAGTAAAAAGGGGTCCTTCCCTTCTAAGGCCCTGCCGTGGCCCCCCAAAAAAGGGGTTTTTGCCACTTTGGGAAAGGGGTTTTCTGAAAAAGAAATTGTCCAAAAAATTTTTTGGACCCTTTTTAAAATTTTTTCTCATGGGAAAAGGGGAAAAAATTGTTCCCCAAAGAAAATTTGTTTTGGGGGAAAAAAAAAAAATTTTCCTTTTTTTCCCTTTCCCCTTTGTTTTTTCTTCCTGTAAAAAGAACCAAAAGGGGGTTAAAAAATCTTCTTAAAAAGTATTTTTTTTAGTAGCTTTAAGGGGTTTTCAGTTTTTAGAAGGGGGGCACTTTTGAGTTTTTTTCCCCCTATAGTCCCCTCAAAGTAAAATTAAAATTTTTAGGGGTTGGCCCCCCAAAAAAAGGGGTTTTTTTAAATTTTTTTTGGGAAAAATTAAAAACCCCCGGGGGAAAATTTTTAACGTTTTTTAATTTTTTCCCCAAAAATTTGGGGGGTGGTAAAGTGGGGAAAGGGGGAGTAATGTTTTCTATTAACTATTTTTTTTTCACATCCCCCTGGGGGTTTTAAAAAAATAAAAATTTTAAAGGGGTTAAAAAACCCCGGGGAAAATTTTTTAAAATAAACGAAAAAATTTCCGACCTAAGTTTACAACTATCATAACCCCCCAAATTTTCAAAAAAAAAAGTCTTAGAATCGCTGGGAAAACCCTTTTAAAATTTTTTGGGTTTTTTCCTGTGTGTTTAAGGGTTTTAAAAGGGGTTTTAAAAAAAATTTCTTTTAAAAAATTTTTGGGGTAGCTTATTTAACCGGGGGTTTTTTTAAGGGTGGGGGGGTTAAAAATTTAAAAGGGGTTTTAAAGGGGCCCCCAAATGGTTGGGCTAAAACCCCTTTTTTGGAAAAGCTTTTGAGCGAGGGTGATTTGTGCGGGGAGAAAAAAAAAATCTCTTTTTAAAACTTCTCCCTTAGGGGGTTTTTGAGGGGGCCCGGTGGAAGGGGGCGAAAAAGGTTTTTAAAGGGGGTTTGTGTAAAAGGATTCTTAAAAGGGTTTTTTAAAAAAACCTTTTTTAACCCCAAATACCTGTGTAAATTTTTTGGAGGGCTGTTTTGGGGGTTGTAGTGCCTTTTTCTCCCCATTCTATTTTTTGGGGGCCCCTTTTTAAAACCCATTTTTTCTCTCTAAAGGAAAAACCCTTTTTTTTTTCTACCCCGGGGGGTTTTTTAAAATTTTTTAAAAAGGTTTAAAAATATTTTGAAATTTTAAAAAATTTTGGGGAAAATATTTTCAAAGGGGGGTTAAATTTAAAGGGGGGGGGGTTAAATTTTTAAGGGGGTTTTTTTAAGGGGAAAAAAATTTGGGGGAAACCCAAATCTTTTGGAAGTGTTTTTGGTGCAGGGGGGTGTTTTTTCGTAAAAGGGGGAAAAAAAAAAAAACTTTTTTTAAAATTTTTTTTCTGCTTCACGAGTGTGAGCGTGCTGAGTGTGGGGGTTTCCAAATTTTTAAATTTTTGGGGGGAATGGACTTGTAATTCAGTGCTTTGGTTTTTCCCGGGGGTTTTCCCAAAAGGGGGGAAAATTTTCTAAAAATTTCGGGGTTCCTGTATTTTTTTTAAAAATTTAAAACTTTTTTTTTATTTTTATTTTCTTTGTGTCTGGTAAAATTTTCCCCTTTTGATATGTGCCCCATTTGCCACCCCTTTCCCGTGTAATCTTCCCCCAGGGAAAACAGTCCTTTAAAAGGGGCCCGGGCAAAAGGGGGCAAACCCCTGTGGGAGATGGAGCACGTTGTGCATTTGGAAGCCCAAATTTTGGACAAATGTGCGCTGGCAACAGGGGCCATAGAAAATTTGGGAAAAGGGGGTTTTTTTTTTGGGTAAAAGATCAACCCAAGGGGTAGATGGGGGGGGGGGATGCTAGGGTGGGGGGGCCCGGGCCCCCTGAAGTGGGGAAACTGGGTGACATTTTTAAAAAAACGGGGTAGAGGGAAGAGCGTCGGGGGGGCTATTTTCCCGAGGGGGAAAAACCCCAAAAAATTTTTTCAAATTTTTCAATGGGGGGTTTTCAGTACAGGGGTAGCCTGCTGAAAAAAGGCATGTCCTCTGAAAGGGGGGGAGGGTTTTTCTCCAGTAAGGGGGGAAAATTTTTAGAGAAGGGGGGGGAAAAAGGTTGGGGAGTGGGGGACTCAATTATTTTTGGGGAAAAGGGAAAAAAGGGAAACCCGTCCCCCAAAAACAGGGATGTCAACAGTGGTGCCTACCCCGGGGGTCGATTTTCCCCACAAACCTGATCGGGTTTTACAGATTATGGGGGGGGGCTGGTGAGGGGGGCCCGCGGTCATGTTTTTCATTGGCACAAATGACAAAGTTTTTTGGCCGGTGGAAGGGGGGTAAAGGGTGGGTTTCAGGGGGAAAAAAGGGTGCAAACTTAAAGCAAGGCCCCCCCCAAAGTGGGGATTTTCTAAATAAATTCCGGTAACCCGTGCCACCCAGAGAGGCAACGGGAGATTAGGGGGGGTTAATAAGTGGCCCAAGGAAAAGGGGTAGGGAAAGGGGGGGTTTTGGGGGGTTTCCCCCAGGGGAATGGGCCCCCCCCTTTTAAATTTTGGGTAAAGGTTTTTTTTTAAAAGGGGGGGGGTTTCCCCCCAAAGGGGGGGTGCGCTGTGCTTGGGGGGAAAAAGGGGGAAAAAAGGTTGGGGGGTCTTTAAAAAAAAGGGTAGGGGGGAGGGGGGGTTTATTTTATAGGAGGGGAAGGCGTAAAGATTGAGGGGGTGGGGACAAAAAAAAGAAAAAATTGGGGGGGGGGGGGGGATGGGGGGGGGGGGTTTGAAAAATTAATAAAATTTTAAAAAAAATAGGGTTCAAAAGAGATACTTTTAAAAAAAGGGGGGTATTCTAATGATATAACCTCACCAACAAAATTTTGGGGGGAAAAGAATTAAAATTTTTTTTGGGGAAAAAAAAAAATGAATTGGGGGGGAAAAATTTAAATTGGTGGTTTTGGGGTTCCCCCCCGGGGGTTAAATTTTTTGGGGGGGTAAATCTTTTAGAAATGACCCTAAAAATAACGGGGGGGGGGGGGGTGTGTTTAAAAGTAAAAAAAAAACCCCTTAAAAAACCCCCCCCCGCCGTGATATTTGTGAATCTAATGAAAAAGGGGAGTCCCTGGGGGGGGGAGATTAGGGGGGGGGAAAAAAAAAAAATTATTGATTTGGGGGGTTTTTTTTTAAAAAATCCCCCCAAAAAATGGAAGCAAAAAGAGAAAATCCTCTAAAGCCAAAAGATGAAGCAGCAACTCAAAAGGGGGAAATTTATTAAGGGGGCTTTTTTAAAAAAACCCCGAAAAACTTGGGGAACAAAAAAACCCGCAGTTTTCCCCCCCAAAATTTTAAAATTTTTTGGCAATATGAAGGGGGTTTTACCTTTCACAAAAAGTTTCCCGGGGGCCCAAAAGAGGGGGGGCACTGCTAGACCATTATTACCCAAAACCAGACCGCAAAAATCAAAAAATAAGGGTTTGGGGGTCACTTGGGTAATGGATCCCAAAATAAAAAGCTTCATGTATAATTAATAAGTGTGTTTGAGGGGTTACAAGGACACTAAACTTCAGGAAGGCAAATTCCAACGGATGAGAGATTTCTGGTGCAATAAACTGGGCGATTTCCTAAACCCTAAAAATACACAAAGAAAATGGGGAGACGTTTTTTTAGTACCTGAATAGGCCTGTGCACGTATTTTCCCTATGGGAATAAAAATCTAAATTAGGGGGAACCACTATGGTTTAAATAGAGCTGAAGGGGCGCAATAAGGGACAAAAAGAAAAGCGTTTAGGGAATTAAAGCCAGTTTATGATGAGGCTTAAATAAATACAGAAAAACTTATTAATTCGGGTAAAAAGCAAATAAAGCCCGCAAAGATTGGGCAGAGAGACTCATTGCCAGGAAAGTAAAAAAAATTTCCCAAAAATTATTCTTTAATTTCATAAATACAAGAAACTAAAAAATATAGTGTTGGTCCCTTAAAAATTGTCTGGGTGAAATGGTGGATGAGGATGAGGAAAAGCCTATATGCAAAATGCCCTTTTTTTCAACTGTATTTACCCAAGAAAACCCCCTGACGTAAATGATCAGAATAAAAATTTCTCCATTAAATGTCCCCTGCTTTAATAGCAGGAAGTACGGCGGCGTCTAAAAATACTAAAGTTGAAAAATTTCCCCGGGCCGGATGGGATACCCCCCCGAGAAATGCGGAAAATTAAGTCAGTTTAGATAGACCATTATTTTTAATCTTTAAAGATTCCATAATAACTGGGTCTGTACCACAGGACTGGCGTATAGCAAATGTGGTGCCAATATTCAAAAAGGGGGCAAAAAACTGAACCTGGAAATTATAGGCCAGTGAGCTTAACATCTACTGTGGGTAAAATCCTGGAGGGTTTTTTAAGGGATACTATATTGGAGTGTATCTGAAGCTGAATAAACCTCATGACACAGTATCAGCATGGGTTTACGAGGGGACCGTTTCTTGTCTGACTAACTGATAAGCTTTTATGAAGGGGTAAGTTCAGGATGGACCAAGGGAATGCAGTGAACGTGGTGTTCCATGGACTTCTCAAAAGCTTTTATACAGTGCCACACAAAAGGTTGATACATAAATGAGAACAATGGGGATAGGGGGAAATATGTGTAAGTGGGTTAAGAAACTGGCTCATGGATAGAAAACAAAGGGTGGTTTTAATGGGCACACTCGGACTGGGTAACGGTTAGCAGTTGGGGTACCACAGGGGTCAGTTATTGGGGCCGCTTCTCTTTAACATATTTATTAATGACCTGTAGGGGCATACAGAGTAGTATTTCAATATTTGCAGATGCACTAAACTCTGCAGGGTAATAAATACAGAGGAGGATAATTTTATTTTGGAGGATTTATGTAAACTAGAAGCTTGGGCTGGATTAAATGGCAAAAAGGAGCTTTAATGGGGATAAATGTAAGGTCATGCACTTGGGTAGAAACAAATAAGATGTTTAAATATGTGCTTAATTGTAAAACACTGGGCAAAGCTGTCACTGAAAAAGACTTGGGTGTATGGGTGACGACAAACTCACTTTAGTGGCCATGTCAGGCAGCTGGTGCCAAGGCAAATAAAATAATGGGATGCATTAGACGAGGCTAGATGCTCATGAGGAGAACATAATTTTTCCTCTATACAAGTCACTGGTGCGACCACACTTGTAATACTGTGTGCAGTTCTGGTCCGGTGTTATAAGAAAGACATAGCTGAACTAGAGCGGGTGCAGAGAAAGCAACCAAGGTTATTAAGGAACTGGGGGGTTTGCAATACCAAGACAGGTTATTTACACTTGGGGTTATTTAGTTTGGAAAAAGAAGGCTTAGGGGTGATCTTATTACAATGTACAAATATATGAGGGGACAGTACAAAGACCTTTCTAATGATCTTTTTACTCTTAGACCTGTGACGGGGACGAGGGGGCTTTCCTTAGTCTGGAGGAAAGAAGGTTTAAACCATAATCACAGATGCAGATTCTTTACTGTAAGAGCAGTGAGACTATGGAACTCTCTGCCGTCTAATGTTGTAATGAGTGATTCCTTACTAAAATTTATGAGGGGACTGGATGCCTTTCTTGAAAAGTATAAATTACAGGCTATTTCACTAGTTCTAGATACAGCGTTGATCCAGGGAGCTAGTCTGATTGCCGTATGTGGAGTCGGGAAGGAATTTTTTTCCCCAATTGAAGCTTTACTGTTTGCCACTTGGGTTTTTTTTGCCTTCCTCTGGATCAACATGTTAGGGCAGGTTAGGATAGGATATGGGTTGAACTAGATGGACTTAAAGTCTTCCTTCAACCTTAATAACTATGTTACTATAAAGGGACACTGGTCAGAATTGTAAAAAATGGCCTGGTCTTAAGGTCAAAATAGGCTGGGTCATGAAGGGGTTAAATGACCATGCAGACAACCGTACTATTGGTCTGAGTTTGATTCAGCAAAACATAGGATTGCTCTTGGACCAATATTTCTCTATGGGGCCGTGCATGTCTAACTGAGAAAAAAAAATTGCATCATGCATGATATCCATCTGATATTCAGATTGCACTTGATTATGCAAGTCAATGAATTAATGAAAAAAATCAGACCACGCTTGGATGACATAAGAGTGCAGTTCGATTTTCCAGACTGACAGAAGGGAAAGGATTAAGAATTTTTTTTTCCATCTTCTCCTCATTCGAGAATATCGGATCACACAGTGATCAAATTCTGATCAAAGTGAGATTAACATAATAGAGAGACTTTCTCAAATGGGAGAAAATAGGGTAATGTGACTCTAGCCTTTATGCTAATTCATGAAAATAATTTATTAACACTTATTTTTTTTAAAGCATTCTTTGGGTAGGTTCACATGAGCCTATGAAATGTAATTTTGAGTTTTACCCGTAAAAGTCACTTGTCGTCCGTGTGCAATCCGTTATCAGTATAAATTCCATTACCATATACAGTATACTCGTGTATAAGCTGAGATTTTCAGCACATTATTTTGTGCTGAAAATGCCCCCCTCAGCTTATACATTAAGTCAATGGGCAGAAAGCCAGCGGTGAGGGGGAGCATCAGGAGTCAGCAGCTGTGACATCATACTCACCCTGCCCGTGCCATCGCTGACGTTCCTGCATCTCCATTGTCCCTGCTTCCTGAAGCTCTCCTGAGCTGAGGGTCACATGGTACCGCTCATTAAGGTAATGAATGTGCGCGCATCTCCACTCACATAGGCGTCTCCACTCACATAGGCATATTCATTATCTTAATAAGCAGTACCACGTGACCGCTCATCACAGGAGAGCTGCAGGAAGGCGGGATGAAGGAGATGCAGGGACGTGCAGCGACGGCGCGAGGAGGGTGAGTATGACAGGGGAGTACGGGGAGCAGGAGGAGGATAGGGGAGCACGGAGGAGGACGGGGAGGCACCGAGGAGGATGGGGGAGCACAGAGGAGCACAGAGGAGGATGGGGAGCATGGAGGAGTACGGGGAGCACGGAGAGCATCGAGGAGCACGGAGGAGAATGAAGAGGATGGAGGAGGATGGGGGAGCACGGAGGAGGATGGAGGAGGATGGGGACCGAGCCATACGTAGAAGGATGGGACTGGGGGGAGCCGAGCAATGTATAGAAGGATGGGACGGGGAGCCAAGCAATGTATAGAAGGATGGGACAGGGGAGCTAAGCAATATTAGAAAGATGAGACGGGAAGTCGAGCCATAGATAGAAGGATGGACAGGGGAGCCACACAAAGCAGGACAGGATGAGGGGACAATGCATACCCGTCTTATACTCGAGTCAATAAGCTTACCCAGTTTTCCCTGGCAAAATTAGGTGCCTCAGCTTATACTCGGGTCTGCTTATACTGGAGTATATACGGTAGTGTTTTTTTTTTTTTTTTTTTTACAGCTGCAGCTCTTTAACATTTACTAGAGAGTTTACAGTTTCCTATGCTACAGAATTGAAATGTATCCAAAAATCGGATGCTATACTGTGGCTCCATATGGCATATAATATTTTTGGCACATCCTTAGAATAAATGCATGATGCTCATCATACAGAAGAAACTACTGAATGCAGATTCAGCCAGTGAAAACAATCGCTAATCTACACTGCTCTATTGAATAACATTGGTCTGAGTGCAGCTTCCTTCCATGGACAGCACTTAAACTTTAAATGTGGTTGTGTGAATGAGCCCTTTGCAGCATTTCTTCCACTGTCCTTATGTATATATAATGCAAAAAAATGGCAGCACTTCAAGATTCAATAGAAAAGAAATGTGCCTTCATTAAGCCATGTAGTCACAGAATGCCTTTATGAAGACACAACTTTTTCTTTCTACTAGAATCTTGTAGTGATGCTATTTTTTGTATCATATCTACAAGTGTATTTATTAGAAGTGCCTGGATTTGCACCCCTTTTCTACTACTGTGCTGCTTCAGCTTTCCTTTACCTTTGTCTATCTATATACTATATCTGTCTACCTGTATGTGGATATCTGTCTATCTATCTGTCTGTAAGAAGGTAGACAAGAGAAAAGACGAATATAGTTAGTGCCTGACCTGAGTATCTGCAAGTGAACACCACCATCTTCTGTTCAAAGGGAAAACTGAAAGTAAAAAAAATTGTATAGGTAGGAATGCAAGAGTCAGTACCTGTTCCCACACAAAGGAGATTGAAAACAATGCCACAAAGTGGGCTTACAGCGACCATCACCACAGAATGTATGAGGGAGGTCAGATCCCTGGGAAAGAACTGAGCTAAGAGGAAGATCCACGACCTGAGCTGAGAGGATAATCAGTGACCTGAGCTGAGTAGAAGACCATGACGTGAGCTTAGTAGAGAACATGACCCGCGAGGTGATCTAGCTGTGGCGGAGGACCAAACCTTTGGATGTTACTTCCAGCATAGACATACGGTACAGGGTGTGGGCCAAGGCTGTGGTTCAGGGAAAGAAGACTGCCAGCATGACGAGCACACTGCAACATGTGACTCGCGTACCTAGGACTTGCAGCTGAGCAGGAAATACCGGTGACCCCATAAACTATCGTATATTTGCTAGAAAATAAGGACCGTGTATAGAAATAGAACATTCAGTAGACATTGTATTTAGTCCCATTGTTGTATTTTGATAGTGTTCTAATATACTGTATTGACCTTGTCACTGTGACCTACAACATAGTGCTTACTTGTGTGTGTGTGTGTGATTTGTTTTCTGTGTTAACCAAATAAATAGTGTTGGTTGATTACCACTTGTGTTCTCATTGTCTGCGCCATTGCATTCAAACAACCTTTTTTTACATATACAAATCTAAATATAGATATATACAGTTATATGAAAAAGTTTGGGCACCCCTATTAATCTTAACCCCTTCACCCCCAAGGGTGGTTTGCACGTTAATGACCGGGCCAATTTTTACAATTCTGACCACTGTCTCTTTATGAGGTTATAACTCTGGAACGCTTCAACGGATCTTCGCAATTCTGAGACTCTTTTCTCGTGACATATTGTACTTCATGTTAGTGGTAAAATTTCTTCGATATAACTTGCGTTTATTTTTGAAAAAAACGCAAATATGGCGAAAATTTTTAAAATTTTGCAATTTTCAAACTTTGAATTTTTATTCCCTTAAAACAGAGAAATATATCACACAAAATAGTTAAGAAATAACATTTCCCACATGTCTACTTTACATCAGCACAATTTTGGAACCAAAATTTTTTTTTTGTTAGGAAGTTATAAGGGTTAAAAGTTGACCAGCGATTTCTCATTTTTACAGCAAAATTTACAAAGCCATTTTTTTTAGGGACCACCTCACATTTGAAGTCACTTTGAGGGGTCTATATGGCAGAAAATACCCAAAAGTGACACCATTCTAAAAACTGCACCCCTCAAGGTACTCAAAACCACATTCAAGAAGTTTATTAACCCTTCAGGTGCTTCACAGTAACTAAAGCAACGTGGAAGGAAAAAATGAATATTTTACTTTTTAGCCACAAAAATTATCTTTTACAAACTTTTTTTTTATTTTCACAAGGGTAAAAGGAGAAAATGGACAGATAAGGTTGTTATGCAATTTCTCCTGAGTTCGCCAATACCCCATATGTGGGGGAAAACCACTGTTTGGGTACACGGCAGAGCTCGTAAGGGAAGGAGCGACGTTTGACTTTTTCAAACTAAAATTGGCTGGAATTTAGATTGGATGCCATGTCGCGTTTGGAGAGCCCCTGATGCGCCTAAACAGTGGAAACCCCCACAAGTGACACCATTTTGGAAGCTAGACCCCTAAGGTACTTATCTAGATCTGTTGTGAGCACTTTGAACCCTCAAGTGTTTCACAAAAGTTTATAAAGCCTGGGTGTGAAAAAAAAAAAAATCAATTTTCCACAAAAATTATTTTTTAGTCCCAAATTTTTGAATTTTTTCAAGGAAATTGGACCCCAAAAGTTGTTGTCCAATATGTCCTGAGTACGCTGATACCCCATATGTGGGGGGGGGAAACTGTTTGGGCGCACGGCAGGGCTTGGAAAGGATGTAGTAACGTTTTGGAATGCAGACGTTAATGGGGGTCATGTTCCGTTTGCAGTGCCCCAGATGAGCCTAAACAGTGGAAACCCCCCACAAGTGATCCCATTTTGGAAACTAGACCCCTAAGGAACTTATCTAGATCTTTGGTGAGCACTTTGAACCCCCAAGTGCTTCACACAAGTTTATAATGCCCAGGCATGAAAATGAAAAATCCTATTTTTTTCCCACAAAAATTATCTTTTAGTCACTATTTTTTTATTTTCCCAAGGGTAACAGGAGAAATTGGACCACATAAGTTGTTGTACAATTTGTCCTGAGTACGCTGATACCCCATATGTGGGGGGGAACCACTGTTTGGGCGCACGGCAGAGCTTGGAATGGAAGGAGCACCATTTGACTTTTTCCAACCAAAATTGGCTGGAATTGAGTTTGGATGCCATGTTGTATTTGGAGAGCCCCTGATGTGCCTAAACAGTGGAAACCCCCCACAAATGACCCCATTTGGGAAACTAGACCCCCTAAGGAACTTATCTAGATTTTTGATGAGCAATTTGAACCCCCAAGTGCTTCACACAAGTTTATAACGTAGAGCCGTAAAATGTAAAAATCATATTTTTTCCACAAAAATGATCTTTTCACCCCAATTTTTATTTTTCCAAGGGTAACAAGACAACCAAAAGTTATTGTGCAATTTGTCCTGAGTGCGCTGATACCCCATATGTGGGGGTAAACCACTGTTTGGGTGCATGGCAGAGTTTGGAAGGGAAGGAGCGCCGTCTGACTTTTTCAACGCAGAATTGGCTGGACGCCATGTCGTGTTTGGAGAGCTCCTGATCTGCCTAAACAGTGGAAACCCCCATAAATGACACCATTTTGGAAACTAGACCCCTCAAGGAACTTATCTAGATGTGTGGTGAGAACTTTGAACCCCCAGGTGTTTCACTAAAGTTTATAACGTACAGCCGTAAAATAAAAAATCTTTTTTTTTTTTTACAAAAATGATTTTTTCGCCCCCAATATTTTATTTTCACAAGGGTAACAGAAGAAATTGGAACCCAAAAGTTGTTGTCCAATTTGTCCTGAGTACACTGATACCCAATATGTGGGCGAAAACTACTGTATGGGCACACGTCGGGGCTTGGAAGGGAAGTAGTGACGTTTTGGATTGCAGACTTTGATGGAATGGTCTGGGGGCGTCATGTCACATTTGGAGAGCCCTGATGCACCTAAACAGTGGAAACCCCCCACAAGTGACCCCATTTTGGCAAATAGACCCCACAAGGAACTTATCTAGATGTGTGGTGAGCACTTTGAACCCCGAAGTGCTTCACAGAAGTTTATAACGCACAGCCGTAAAAATAAAAAATCCTTTTTTTTTTTACAAAAATGATTTTTTCGCCCCCAATATTTTATTTCCACAAGGGTAACAGGAGAAATTGGACCCCAAAAGTTGTTGTCCAATTTGTCCTGAGTACGCTGATACCCAATATGTGGAGAAAACTACTGTATGGGCGCACGTCAGGGCTCGGAAAGGAAGTAGTGACGTTTTGGATTGCAGACTTTGATGGAATGGTCTGGGTGCGTCATGTCCCCATTTGGAGAGCCCCTGATGCGCCTAAACAGTGGAAACCCCCCACAAGTGACCCCATTTTGGAAAATAGACCCACAAGGAACTTATCTAGATGTGTGGTGAGCACTTTGAACCCCGAAGTGCTTCACAGAAGTTTATAACGCACAGCCGTAAAAATAAAAAATCTTTTTTTTTTTTTTGCAAAAATGATTTTTTCGCCCCAATATTTTATTTTAACAAGGGTAACAGGAGAAATTGTACCCCAAAAGTTGTTGCCCAATTTGTCCTGAGTACGCTGATACCCAATATGTGGGAGAAAACTACTGTATGGGTACACGTTGGGGCTCGGAAGGGAAGTAGTGACGTTTTGGATTGCAGACTTTGATGGAATGGTCTGGGGGCGTCATGTCGCATTTGGAGAGCCCCTGATGCGCCTAAACAGTGGAAATCCCCTACAAGTGACCCCATTTTGGAAAATAGACCCCACAAGGAACTTATCTAGGTGTGTGGTGAGCGCTATGAAGCCCCAAGAGCTTCACAGAAGTTTATAATGTACAGCCGTAAAAACAAAAAAATATTTTTTTTGTACAAAAATGATATTTTCGCCCCAGTTTTTTATTTTCCCAAGGTAACAGAAGAAATAGGACAAATTGCACAATAACTCTTGGGGTCCAGAGTACGCTGATACCCCATATGTGGGGATAAACTACTGTTTGGACGCATGGCAGAGCTCAGAAGTGAAGGAGCACCATTTGACTTTTTCAACGCAGAATTGGCTGGAATTGAGATCAGACGCCATGTCACATTTGGAGAGCCTTGATGTGCCTAAACAGCGGAAACCCCCCAATTCTAACTCCAACCCTAACCCCAACACACCCCTAACCCTAGTCCCAACCCTAACCACAAACCTAACCCTAACACACTAATCCCAACCCTAACCCTAATCCTAACTTTAGTGCCAACCCTAACCCTAACTTTAGCCGCAACCCTAACCCTAACCCTAATGGGAAAATGGAAATAAATACTTTTTTTTAATTTTATTATTTTTCCCTAACTAAGGGGGTGATAAAGGGGGGTTTGATTTACTATTTATAGCGGGTTTTTATGATTGGCAGCTGTCACGCTAAAAGACGCTTTTTATTGCAAAAATAGTTTTTTGCATCGCCACATTTTGAGAGCTATAATTTTTGCATATTTTGGCCCACAGAGTCATGTGAGGTCTTATTTTTTGCGGTACGAGTTGACGTTTTTATTTGTACCATTTTTGAGCAGGTGACATTTTTTGATCGCTTTTTATTTCGATTTTTGGGAGGTTAGAATGAACTAAAATCAGCAATTCATGAATTTCTTTTGGGGGAGGCATTTTATTGTTCCGCGTGTGGTAAAATTGATAAAGCAGTTTTATTCTTCGGGTCAGTACGATTATGGCGATACCTCATTTATATCATTTTTTTTATGTTTTGGCGCTTTTATAGAATAAAAAATTTTATATAAAAATAATTATTTTTGCATCGCTTTATTCTGCGAGCTATAACTTTTTTATTTTTGCGCTGATGATGCTGTATGGCGGCTCGTTTTTTGCGGACAAGATGATGTTTTCAGCGGTACCATGTTTATTTATATCGGTCTTTTTGATCGCGCGTTATTCCACTTTTTGTTCGGCGGTATGATGATAAAGTATTGATTTTTTGCTTCGTTTTTTTTTTTTTTAAGGGGTTCACTAAAGGGGTTAACTAGTGGGACAGTTTTATAGGGGGGGTCGTTACGGACGCGGCGATACCAAATATGTGTACTTTTATTGTTTTGTTTTTTTTTATTTACAGGAAGAAATGAATTTATTGGGGAATATTTATTTTTTTTTTATTTATTTTGGATTTTTTTTTATAACATGTTTATTTTTATTTTTTTAACTTTTTTACTTTGTCCCAGGGTGGGACATCACTGTATTTTATCAAATCGCTGGTGTGACAGTGTGCACAGCACACTGTCACACCAGCGATTCAGCTCAAGGCAGTGGCAGCAGGCACTGAGGAAGCCGCCTCCCTCCAGGACCCCGGCGCCATCTTGGATCCGGGTCCTGGGAGGGAGGAAGCCCTCAGAACAGCGCGATCACATCGCGCTGCTCTGAGGGTCTCAGGGGGGGCGCGCAGGGAGCCCCCACCCTGCGCGATCCTCCCCTGTGCCCCCAGTACACCGCGATCATGTTTGATCGCGGTGTGCTAGGGGTTAATGTGCCGGGAGCGGTCCGTTACCGCTCCTGACACACAGTCACGGGTGTCAGCTGTGATAATCAGCTGACACCCGGCGGCGATTAGCTGCGCTCCCCTCAGGAGCGCAGCTGATCGCCTATGACGTACTATCCCGTCCATGGGCAGAATGGCACGGGTTTTATGGACGGGATAGTACGTCTAATGTCAGAGAGGGGTTAAGCTTAATGTTTTATAAAAATTGGTGTTTTTGCAACAGCTATTTCAGTTTGATATATCTAATAACTATTGGACACAGTAATGTTTTTGCCTTGAAATGAGGTATATTGTACTAGCAGAACATGTGCAATCTGCATTCAAACAAAATTTGACAGGTGCATAAGTATGGGCACCCTTATCATTTTCTTGTTTTAAATACTGCTACCTACTTTTTACTGATTTACTAAAGCACTTTTTTTGGTTTTGTAACCTCATTGAGCTTTGAACTTCATAGCCAGGTGTATGCAATCATGAGATAAGCTACTTAAAGTGGCCACTTGCAAGTTGTTCTCCTGTTTGAATCTCCTCTGAAGAGTGGCATCATGGGCTCCTCAAAACAACTGTCAAATGATCTGAAAACAAAGATTATTTAACATAGTTGTTCAGGGGAAGGATAAAAAAAGCTGTCTCAGAGATTTAACCTGTCAGTTTCCACTGTGAGGAACATAGTAAGGAAATGGAAGAACACAGGGACAGTTCTTGTTAAGGCCAGAAGTGGCAGGCCAAGAAAAACATCAGAAAAGCATAGAAGAAGAATGGTGAGATCAGTCAAGGACAATCCTCAGACCACTTCCAGAGAGCTGCAGCATCAACTTGCTGCAGATGGTGTCACTGTGCATCGGTCAACTATACAATGCACTTTGCACAAGGAGAAGCTGTATGGGAGAGTGATGCGAAAGAAGCCGTTTCTGCAAGCACGCCACAAACAGAGTCGGCTGAGGTATGCAAAAGCACATTTGGAGAAGCCAATTTCTTTTTGGAAGAAGGTCCTGTGGACTGATGAAACCAAGATTGAGTTGTTTGGTCATACAAAAAGGCGTTATGCATGGCGTAAAAAAACCCACAGCATTCCAAGAAAAACACTTGCTACCCACAGTAAAATTTGGTGGAGGTTCCATCATGCTTTGGGGCTGTGTGGCCAATTCCGGCACCGGGAATCTTGTTAAAGTTGAGGGACGCATGGATTCCACTCAGTATCAGCAGATTCTTGACAATAATGTTCAAGAATCAGCGACAAAGTTGAAGTTATGCAGGGGATGGATCTTTCAGTAAGACAATGATCCAAAACAACTCTCCAAATCTACTCAGGCATTCATGCAGAGGAACAATTACAATGTTCTGGAATGGCCATCCCAGTCCCCAGACCTGAATATCATTGAACATCTGTGGGATCATTTGAAGAGGGCTGTCCATGCTCGGCGACCATCAAACTTAACTGAATTGGAATTGTTTTGTAAAGAGGAATGGTCAAAAATACCTTCATCCAGGATCCAGGAACTCATTAAAAGCTACAGGAAGCGACTAGAGGCTGTTATTTTTGCAAAAGGAGCATCTACTAAATATTAATGTCACTTTTCTGGTGAGGTGCCCATACTTATGCACTTGTCAAATTTTGTTTGGATGCAGATTGCACATTTTCGGTTAGTACAATAAACCTCATTTCAAGGCAGAAACATTACTGTGTCCAATAGTTATTACATATATCAAACTGAAATAGCTGTTGCAAAAACATCAATTTTTATAAAACATTAAGCTTAAGATTAATAGGGGTGCCCAAACTTTTTCATATAACTGTATCTATAAATATACCATAATTGATTATGCTGGTATATGTATTGCTGTATTTATATTTAAGGGAAGGATAAAAAGATATTACAAAAGTAATTATCTGCAAATACTTCACAGCACAACAAAGTAGTTAAACAAACTTTTACAACTGTATGTCTGCACAAATCCTACAATATCATTATCAGCAAAAGTTTATTTTCCTTTAACACACTCAAAATTTATGATTCCTTGAACAAACTCGTTTGATATAATTGTAAACCCTTTAAAATCTCTTCAGAAATTGCTTTTTGCTTGCTTTATAATTGCAGCAAATACATCTTGCCAGAAATGTGTAACAGATTGTAGATCGTTACTATGCCATATTCACTATTCTGCTGATAAATGACCTTGACTTAGTATTTTTATGTTTGTCGCTGTATATAATAAAATACAGCAATGAAAAGTGGAATTCTTGTAAGTTAATGCAAATGAAAATTTGGCATACCCACTGGTTTCCAGTTCTTACTGTATTAGCAAGTGTATTTTATAACCCTAATGTTCAAATTTGAAACGTTGCATTGATTAACAATTTTTTCCATCTACATCTTCAGCTACCACTTATGGCAGATTTGCAACATGCTCTAATAATAACAAAAGAAAACTATTCATTACAATTTGACCCACTCAGCCAATCTGTTTTACCACAAGCACCCATTAAACATCTATTAAAATTCTTTCTTTTGCAGAAAGTCCTAATCATCTTTTGAGACTATTTTTTAGACAATAGTCCAAAAGTGCAATTATTGCCTCCATAGGAAAAAAAAGAATCAAAGAAAACAAATTTGTGCATTTAAAAACTGAATGTGGGCAAGAAAATGGTAATAAATTAGTTGATCATCAATCCGATCAATTTTAAATGCAAGGAGTAAATAATTTTCTCAACATGTTTATAAAAATAAGTCATACCAATTATTTAGTTCAAGCCACAGATAAATCTTCACTTACATAAAAAACTTTAAAGAAAAAGGAATATTTATCGTTAAATATAACTTAAAAGTACAGGTGCTTCTCGCAAAATTAGAATATCATTAAAAAGTTAAGTTATTTCAGTTCTTCAATGCAAAAAGTGAAATTCATATTTTACATAGAGTCATTTTAAACAGAGTGATCTATTTCAAGTGTTTATTTCTGTTTATGTTGATGATTATGGCTTGCAGCCAATGAAAACCATTATCTCAGTAAATTATAATACTTTATAACACAACTTGAAAAATTATTTTAAAATCGGAAATATTGGCCTACTGAAATGTATGTTCAGTAAATGCACTCATTACTTGGTCGTAGCTCCTTTTGCATCAATTACTGCATCAATGCGATGTGGCATGGAGGTGATCAGCCTGTGGCACTGCTGAGGTGTTATGGAAGCCCAGGTGGTTTTGATAGCAGATTTCAGCTTGACTACATTGTTTTGTCTGGTGTCTCTCATCTTCTTCTTGACAATACCCCATAGATTCTTTATGGGGTTAAGGTCAAGCGAGTTTGCTGGAAAATCAAGTACAGCGATATTGTTGTTTTTAAACCAGGTATTGGTACTTTAAGCAGTATGGACAGGTGCCAAGTCCTAATGGAGATGGTATTTCCATCTCCAAAAAACTTGTCGGCAGAGAGAAGTATGAAGTGCTTTAAAATTTCCTGGTAGATGGCTGCGCTGACCTTGGTCTTGATAAAACAGTGGAGCTTCACCAACAGGTGACATACGATACAATACATTTTATTGATCCCGGGGGAAATTACAGTATTACAGCAGCAATACAAACAGCAGTACATGGCTCCCCAAACCATCACTGATTGTGGAAACTTCCCACTAGACCTCAAGCAGCTTGGATTTTGTGCCCCTCCACTCTCCTTTCAGACTCTGGGACATTGATTTCCAAATGAAATGCAAAATTTACTTTCTTTGAAAACAACAGACACTTTCTGACTCCCTACACTCATCATTGTCCCCAATCTCCTCTTTTTCCTGTCCTGATCTGGCTGTTCATCACTACAATGACACTCTTAGAAGCACCCTTGACCAAGTAGCGCCGCTCACCCTCAGAACTTCCAAACACACAGTAAAACAGCCCTGGCTCACATTGCAAACTCAACTTCTTCAGCGATGCTCTAGGAGTGCTGAACGCCTTTGGAGAAAAACCCGCACACCAGAAGACTTCATCCACTTTAAATTTATGCTAAGAACTTATAACGCTGCCCTTCACCTCGCCAAACAGACCTACTTCACCACCCTGATCTCCTCACTAGCTAACAACCCCAAGAAACTTTTTGACACTTTTCACTCCCTACGGCCAAAAGCACAAGCCCCTATCACAGACATTTGTGCTGACGACCTGGCCTCCCACTTTATAGAAAAAATAGATACTATCCGTCAGGAAATCTGCTCTCAACCACCAAGTGCTGTGACTCCCATCCCTCTCTGAATTTCCCCTGGCTCACTTTCCACATTTGATCCTATCACAGAAGAAGAAGTCTCCAGACTCCTCTCTTCCTCTTGTCCGACTACATGCACTACCGACCCTATTCCCTCACATATCCTCCAGTCTCTCTCTCCAGTTGTCACAACTCACCTAACTACAATCTTTAATCTCTCACTCTTCTGGCATTTTTCCATCCTCCTTCAAACACTCCTTCGTTACTCCATTACTAAAGAAACCCTCTCTCGACCCTTCCTGGACAAACAACTACAGACCGGTCTCCCATCTCCCCTTCATCTCTAAACTTTTGGAACGCCTAGTCTACTCCCGCCATACCCGTTACCTCTCCACCCACTCCCTTCTAGACCCTTCACAGTCCGGCTTCCGCCCCCTACACTCGACTGAAACTGCACTCATCAAAGGGACCAATGACCTTCTGACAGCAAAACGTAACGGTAACCACTCTCTGCTCATTCTTCTAGACCTTTCTGCAGCTTTCGACACATTTGATCACCGTCTCCTACTGTCTAGGCTCCAGTCACTAGGCATTAAGGACACTGCTCTCTCCTGGCTCTCTTCCTATCTTTCTGACCGCTCCTTCAGTGTTTCGTTCTCTTGCTCCACGTCATCGCCTCTTCCTCTCGCTGTCGGGGTACCCAGGGCTCAGTCCTCGGCCCCCTTCTCTTCTCTCTCTACACGGCCCCAATTGGACAGACCATCAGCAGATTTGACTTTCAGTACCATCTTTATGCTGATGACAGACAACTATACACGTCATCCCCCAACCTTACTCCCGCTGTACTACAAAACGCCAGTGACTGTCTGTCCGCAGTCTCCAACATCATGTCCGCTCTCTATCTGAAACTCAACCTCTCCAAAACTGAACTTCTTCTGCTCCCGCCATCTACACACCTCCCTAAATTTGACATTTCCCTCTCTGTGGGCCGCACCATAATAACACCCAGGCAGCAGGCTCGCTATCTGGGTATTATGTTTGACACCAATCTCTTCTTTACCTCCCATATACAATCTCTTGCCCGCTCTTGCCGCCTACACCTAAAGAAATCTCTAGAATCCGCCCTTTTCTCACTATGGAAACAACAAAAACCCTCACTGTAGCATTGATCCACTCCCGCCTGGACTACTGCAACGCTCTATTACTTGGCCTCCCTATTACTCGACTATCCTCTCTCCAGTCCATACTGAATGCAGCAGCCAGGGTCATCCATCTGGCTAATCGGTACTCGGACTCGTCCACTCTTTGCCAATCCTTACACTGGCTGCCCATTTATTATAGGATCCAATTCAAAGTACTTGTTCTCACCCACAAAGCTCTCCACAGTCAGCACCCCCCTAAATCTCCTCCCTCATTTCTATCTATCGGCCTAACCGACTGCTGCGCTCTGTAAACGACTTTCGACTAAACTCTGCACTAATCCGTACCTCCTGACTCCAAGACTTCTCCCACGCTGCGCCAATCCTCTGGAATGCTCAACAACAAGAACTTAGGACTACCCAAAATTTGCATGGCTTCAGGCGCTCCCTCAAAACACATTTGTTCAGAGCGGCCTATCACTTCACTAATCAAAGTCATTCTATGTGTAAGTGTGTGTGTAGCCCATTCACTATCTCCATCTATCCCTCACTCCCTCAAGATGGCTGGACCATCATTGTAAATACACCATTGTATATACACACCTGTACTTTGTACCTCCCCCACCTCATTGTAGATTGTAAGCTCTCACGAGCAGGGTCATCTTATTTTGCTTTAATTATTGTATTGTTAACGCTGTTACTTATGACTTGTGTTTTGAAACTGTTAAACTGTAAATCGCTGCGGAATATGTTGGCGCTATATAAATAAAGATTACTATTATTATTATTATTAAAACAACACCTTGGACCACTGAGCAATAATCCAGTCATCATCAATACCATCATCGTCCATATCTTGTAAAGAGGAAATCTGGTGTTTCCAAGGGTCGTGGTTATGTACGTTTAGTGGCATTCCTTTAACAGTGTTCGTTACACTATGACAAATAATTTTCAACTGGAATCTTATTGCTAATATGTATGGGTGAAGATGAAGAAGCTTGTGCCACGGGTGTGTTTATAGTTACGGATGTTGCACTCCTCTTTAAACTTAGTTTTTCACGCGCATCCATCAGTTTTGTTTGGTTTTCCTCTGACACTGATCTGCTGTCTGTAATTCAGCATCTCACGAACATGTTGCACTTTGCCCTTTATACAGACACGTGCGTGTTTGGCAACATATTTTGGACGGTCACTTCTTAGGCCGAGTCTCATACGCGCATCTGTTACACTGATCTTCTGATGGGCATGAAACAAATTCTGGTAATTGATGGTGGCTAAACGACAAATCATTGTAGGCTGTATCCTGGCTCTCATACCTCCCATAGCCACTGCTGTTATTAATCATGTACTTTCCCATTCCTGTCATCACCATGCCCCTTTTCCTGATCACTTCATCTAACAATTCGTCCGCCATATTTTTACTAAAAACCTGCACCTTCCCAGCAGCAACTATGTAGGAAACCATGTTACAGTTTTGCAAGATGTTTATGACACCCCTAAAAAAAATGTACACACTATGTTGATATCTACCCCAGGGGGAAATATTTGCCAGCCAGTGTATGGGCATTCCAAGTCTAGGAGACTCGCTCCTTTAAATTGAGCATAGTTTTTAATCAGACCTTCCTCCACGGCTCATCATCCACCGCCACTAGATCACTAGGGTTAACGTGTTCCATGCTGCTACAGCCAGTGGTGTCTAAATCCTAGCAAGGGTGGGTGGTTATGCTGGGTGTAAAATACTTGTTATGGAAAAGGTTGAGGTGTACCCCACAGGGGAAAATGTTTGCCAGCCGTATGGGCATTCCAAGTCTAGGAGACCCGCTCTTTTTTCGTTACTTTCAAAGGGGGGATTAGGGTTATTGCGGTGCATATGACTTGGTAGCAGGGCAGGCCTTGCAGTTAATGCATAAGAAAACAGAATGGGAGTCAAACTGAATAATGTGAAGTGGATTTTCTGGTGCCCATCCAGTATGTGGGTTCAAAGGCTTATTGGGGTGCATATGACTTGGTAGCAGAGCAGACCTTGCAGTCAATGCATAAGAAAAGGGAATGGGAGTACAAACTGAATAATGTGATGTGGATTTTCCTGTGCCCTTTCAGTATGTGGGTTCAAATGCTTATTGGGGTGCATAAAACTTGGTAGCAGTGCAGGTCTTGCAATCAATGCATAAGAAAAGGGAACGTGAGTCCAAAATGAATAATATGAAGTGGATTTTCCTGTGCCCATCCAGTATGTGGGTTCAAAGGCTTATTGGGGTGCATATGACTTGGTAGCAGGGCATGCCTTGCAGATAATGCATAAGAAAAGGGAATGGGAGTACAAAATGAAAAATGTGAAGTGGATTTTCCTGTGCTCATCCAGTATGTGGGTTCAAAGGCTTATTGGGGTGCATATGACTTGGTAGAAGGGCAGGCCTTGCAGTCAATGCATAATAAAATAGAATGGGAGTACAAACTGAATAATGTGAAATGTATTTTCCTGTGCCCATCCATTATGTGGGTTCAAAGTCTTTTTGGGGTGCATATGACTTGGTAGCAGGGCAGACCTTGCTGTTAATGCATAAGAAAAGAGTTGTCCAATTTCTTCGACCCGAGCAACGAGCACCCGAGCATTTTAGTGCTCGCCCATCTCTAATGATGACCTGTTAAGACACCACTATAGGTATGGTTTAGCAGGCTGTGTCAGTGAAGAACTGACAGGTCTGACGGGTAGTGCAGTGTATGATACTAATGATCAAAGTAAAATATATTCATGTCCAACAGTGGGAATAAGTAAAAAACTTAATAGAAATATCTTTAAAAGTATCAAAAGTGCAAACAAATCACAAAATGCTGTAAACCACTAAAAATGCACCTTTTGTGTAGAAAAATAAAATTTACAAAACCATTTGTTTTAGGGACCACATCACATTTGAAGAGACTTTGGGGGGCATATATGAAAGAAAATACCCAAAAGTGGCACCATTCTAAAAACAACACCGATCAATCTAGATGTGTTGTGAGCACCTTGAACCAACAAGTGCCTCACGGAAAATTATGATGTTGAATCGTAAAAATAAACCACTGTTTTTCTACAAAAATGATCTTTTAGCCCCCAATTTTTTTTTTCTTTTTTTCTTAAGGGTAACAACAGAAAATGATCCTCAAAATTTGATGTGCAATTTCTCCTGAGTACGCTCATACCTCATCTGTGAGAGAAAACCACTGTTTGGGCTCACATCAGGGCTTGGAAGGGAAGGAGTGATGTTTTGAAATGCAGACTTTTATGGAACCACTAGAAGCGTAAACTAATTTGAAACGTTCGTTATCCGTCATGTCTCTTCTGATGAAATTTCTGCACCTGCTGTCACGGTGCCAGCACTTTTGCACTTTTTTGCTAGATGTCCAACAATGAAAATGAAAAAGGACTGAAGTCTCTTGTGAAAGAAGGGTGAGTTCTGACTTTCTTTTGATATAATTTGATGGAATGGTCTGTAGGCGTCATGCCACATTTGCAGAGCCCTGATGTGCCTAAACAGTGGAAACTCCCAACAAGTGACCTCAATGTGGAAATCATATCCCAAAGGAGTCTACTTAGATATGTGGTGAACACCATCAACTGCCAAGTGTCTCATAGAAAATTATAACTTTGAGTCGTGAAAATAAAAAAAAAATCACTTTTTCCAACAAAATCTTTTAGCCCCAATTTTGTTATTTTCTTAAGGATAACAGCAAAATTTGTTGTGCAACTTCGTCTGAGTATGCTCATACCTCATATGTGGGAGAAAACCACTGTTTGGGAGCACATCAGGTCTTGGAAGGGAAGGAGTTATGTTTTAGAATGCAGACTTTGATGGAATGGTCTGTGGGCATAGTGTTGCATTTGCAGAGCCCCTAATTTGCCTAAACGGTACAAACCCCCCCACAAGTGACCCTATATTGGGATTGATCTAGTGTTTTCCTGGTATGTAATTTTATAATGTGGTGGCATATACTGTACGTTAATTGTGTAGAGTGCATGATGTTGGCATATTTGAGCTATCCAGTGTACTTCAGGTTGCCATGCGTAAATTGTATAGTGTACGTCAGTTGTGTAAGTCAGAAATGAATTTAGCAATCCATGGATGTGTGGTACAGTCTGAAGCATTCTTTTATACACAGACAAGGTTTGTCGGGGCAGGCATTGCATTGATAAATGGTGTCCTTGCGTATCCCCCTTCTGTTACACACTCGGCACCTCTTTTGTGACCTTCCCTTTTTTTGTGCTCTGAGAGACTTCACTGCAGAAATGTAGGCCTGATATGATGCTTGCACCTTCAGTTTTGGAAGTACTGATGCCAGATCCTTCCTGATGTACAAACATTAGGGCCTCTTGGAACTGAAGGTACGTACGGGTCTGGCCTGCACTTTGTGATAGCACAAAAGAGTTGTACATGGCCACCTGTACGATGTGCATGGCCAACTTCTTGTACACCACCTTGGTTTTTCTCATGGCACTGTATGGCTCGCCCCATATTCTTATTGTACGCAAGTGCAGAATCTGGTTTGGAAATCTGTGTAGAGGTACTTTGTACAGTGGTGAGAGTGCTGTCATCCTCATGTTTAGTGATCAAGAAAAGCACATCCCTCTTGTCTTTGTACTTGACCACCAGTATGTTGTTGCTACATTGGGCTTTGCTCTCTCCCTTCCAGAGCAGCTGCCCAATTAGCATCTTAGCGATCTGATTTTTGCGGACAGTACCACAAGCTACACTACCTCTTGCAGAGAGGGACTTGAACAGTGGGATACTGGTAAAAGTTATCTACATAGAGGTGATAACCTTGATTAGTAATGGCTGCACCAAATCTCACAAAATTTTCCCACTCACTCCAAAGACAGGGGGGCATTCAGGGGGTTGAATCCAGGTGTCCTTCCCTTCATAAATCTTAAACTTGTGGGTGTACCCTGAGGAACTCTGACACAGTTTGTACAGCTTAATTCTGTAACTGGCTCTCTTACTGGGCAGATATTGCTGAAATTTGAGCCTCCCCTTGAAATGGATTAGGGACTAATCCACACAATGTCTCTTTGGGGCACGTACACTTCAGCAAACTCATTGCTGAAGTAATCAATGACCAGCCAAACTTTGAAAAGTCAATCAAAGTTGCTGTCATCTCAGGGAAGACAATGCAAACATTTGTGAATGGCCTCTAATCGTTTTTGTGGTATAGCCATGTGGAACACTGGAGTGTTATACAAAACATCAACACTCCAATATTGCCAAATTTCAGGCTTTTACAATCTCCATGTGAAGGACCAGGCCCCAAAACTTCATCTTTTCTACTGCGTCTACGGGAGTTCAGTAAGAAAATGTTGAAGGGCAGTTTTGTGCCTAAAATTGCTGGGCGTACAGGTTTGTTTGAGCCACCGTGAGGTTTACAAAATCCTCAGAGGAAAAAACTTTGAAAAGGTCTATTTCTGTGAGGTTCTTGGTATCAAATTGGATTCCTGACTGCTCCAGAAATTCAGGAATCAGTGGCTCATAATCTTCGAGAGGTAAGGTCAATATAATGTCAGAAATGGTGGGTGCTGGTTCAGTTTCTGTCCTGAGGCGTGTATGTGGCAGTTCGGTATCACTTGAGGAAGAAGATGGGAGAATGTAAATTAAGATGTACTGGAGAGTGGGGGAGAGTAAATGCTTATGAATTGAGACTGGGTGATGGGAGAGTGTAAATGATTATGAATTGAGACTGGAAGTTGTGGGAGAGTATATTATTATGAATTGAGTCTGGGAAGTGGGGATAAAAAATAATTTTGAATAGAGACTGGGGATGAGAGAGATTAAATGATTAGGAATTGAAACTGTGGGATGGGGAGAGTAAATGATTATGAATTGAGACTGGGGATGGAGTCCAGAAAATGATTGTGAATTGAAACTGGGGGTTGGGAGCAGCAAATGATGATTTGAGGGTGGGGTGTGGGGGGAGAGCAAATAATGATGAATGGAGGGTGGATAAGAGCAAATAATGAATTGAAAGGGGGTTATTGTGCAGGGCAGAACTATGTCGCTTTTTTCTTCATCTGACATAGTGTAGAAGTTAGGGAAAAAGTGGGGGATGTGCTCTATAAGTTGTGCTTTAGAAAACTTACATTCTGCAGAGTCGAGTCCTAGATGGAAAAAGTGATGGCAGTCTGCTTAGGATGAAGAAGAAAAACGAAGATGAAGTACTTAAATTAGAGATGTCATTGGTGAGTCAGTGTTCTACCTGTACATTTACACAATACGCTATTTATAATTTACAGAACTCCTGTGCATAATGGCACTGGCGATCCCCATATTACCTGTACACTATATGCACAGCTCATGTATAATGATCACTGTATAACCACACAGGTGATCACTGTATTACCTGTACTCTTTATACAGAGCTCATATCTATTATGTCGCTGGTGATCACTGTAATACTTGTACACTAACACAAAATACAGAGCTCCTGTGTGTAATTTCACTGGTGAGTCAGGGTGTTACCTGTACACTGACACTATATAGAGAGCTGCTGTATATAAAGTGACTGGAGATCACTGTATTACCTGTACAGTATATGCAGAGCTCATGTGTATAATGTCACTGTTGACCACTGAACTACCTGTACACTGACATTATATACAGAGCTCCTGTATATAATATCACTGGTGTGTCACTGTATTACCTGTACACTGACACTACACACTGTATAGTATGTATAGAACTCCTGTGTAGTGATGGGCGAATCCCTGGATGTCCGGGACTGGTGGGTTTGTACGAACATTTACAAAAACTTTGATTAGGGTACCAGAACTGTACCTGAACCTGGACCCCATTCATATGAATGGGGGCATGCACATCCATAGTTTGTTACTCTGTCATCTGCATGATGGCAAACTCTTCCTCTGATCGGCGGTAAGATCATTACCAGCTTTTGGAGAGTTCCTTTGGTTGCGATTCCTACGCTGTCAGATGACAGTGTGAGCCAGCAACTGTGATCGACGGAGTTTACCTCCGGTCACAGAGGCGTCGACTGATGAGATCGTACTACACCTATCAGCCTATGTCTGTTGCCGCTAATTACAAAGGAGCCGTTAATAGATGCACCTTTATTGGGGTGGCTGCAGACTGCTATTTTTAGCCTGGGGGAGCAATATCCATGGCCCCTTACCAGCCCAAGAATACCAGTCCCTAGCTGTCTGCTTTAGCTTGCCTAGTTGTCAAAAATGGGGGACCACATGACATTTTTTAAAATTATTTATTTAAATAATTAAAAAAAAAAGGCCTGGGGACCCCTTTATTCTTGATAACCAGCCATGGGTTGCAGCCCACTTGTAATCAAAAATAGAACAGACCCTACATAATTTTTTTAAATTTATTTATTTATAGTGCAGGCATAGGCTGCTGAATACTCCCATCAGCAGTGCCTGCTCTCGCTGTTATTAGAGACAGCAGGCATAGGCTGATGGGAGTTGTACTTTCATCAGCCAACGCTTTTGTGATCGGTGATACATTTTTTACTGCAGGTCACAGATGCTGTGCTCACGCTATCCTCTGACAGCATAGGAAATGCAGCTCTTTGACCTGTGTTAATAATCTTCCTATCATAGGAAGTGTTTGGCGCACACTTATGCAAATGAAAGCATGGAAAACAATGGATGCCAGGCCCCCCTTTCATGTGCATGGAGTTCGGGTACTGTTCTGGTACCTGAACAGAACTTTTTTTAAATGTTCTACCCAACCCGCTGTACTCAAACATGCAGGGGTTCGCCCATCACTAAATATTTGTATTGTTTTTTTTTATATTAATGATCATTATTCAGTCACTGTGGAGAGGTTATATGTGGTCTGGTCATGGTGTCATGGTATTTGTTCCTTGTATGTGGTATTATTCAGTCACTATCTGGTAGTAGTATGAGATCTGGTCATGGAATGACAGTATTTGTTCCTTTTATGTGGTATTATTTGTTCATTATGTGGTGGTGGTAATATGTGGTCTAATCATGGTGTGGCAGTATTTGTCGCTTGTATGTGGTACTATTTGGTCACTATGTGGTGGTAATATATGGTCTGGCCATGATGTGATGGTATTTGTCCCTTGTATGTAGTATTTTTGATCATATTAAAAAAAATGTGTGTGACACAGTATCTTAAAGAAAAATAAATAAAAATACACCTGAAAAGAGTATTGCATATTTTAACAAATTTTTATTAGGTTAGAGCAGTGCCATAGAGTCCACCTTATGGTGGTGGCGGATGAAAAGATCTTTTGGCCAAAACAAAAGCTGATGGCTATGTATGTGATATGGTGTTTGATGGGAACTGTTAATGTGTGATTGGTAAAGATGTGATGCAGAAGTGGACTTTTTCCAAGAGTGGGCTGTGGGACTGTGCAAAATTTGAGGGTTGGAAGCGGAGCTAGGGTGGAGCCTGGGCAGAGGTCAAAAACTTTGTGAGTATGGGGCCCTGAAATTCTTGGTGGCAGCCCTGAGCATGACTTGCATAGGGGCTAACCTGAAGAACTATTTTATGTTTTAAGTGACCATAGGGGTGATTGGGAAACAGAGAAAGCCTCATCCCCCTGTTGTGCATCTATGCTGTAGTCACCAATTAGTGTAGCATCAAGAAAGTCAAATAGTCAGGTTACATGCTAGAAAAGGCATGCAAAATAATAAATGCAAATTCCCATACTCTTGGCCATATAGTGAATATATTCAGTTACTTATATACACTTCAGACATTTTAGTCTTTTATTCCATACATTCAGTCCATTTCTAACATCAATTATTACCTCATTATTGACACTAGTAAAAACACTTTTTCTAGTCTGTATAACCATAAACAATGAAAACCTTAATGGGCTATTCCGATCTTTCTGTATAATTTGTGTGTGTACCTAGGATGCAGAATGCTGAGAGATTGCACTCCCTGTCAGAATTATGCATGGTGTCCCAGGTATCACACCGTCAGGTGAGCAGCTGTCTCCTGATCCTGGAGGAGCTGCTCACTCACTGACTACAGTTTTCCTGTCTGTCAGCAACAGGTCATAATCGCCTCACGTCTCTGCAAAACCCTTCCACTCCTGCTTCAGGTCCCTGTTCAGCACATTGTGAAGGCAGCAGAGGAATGACTCAGCTGACTGGAGGAGCCAGGAAGAAAAAAGCTTCTACATAAATGAGTATAATGTGCTGTGTGCATCCATCCATCCCTCCCTCCCTCCATCCACAAACACATCACTATAGACTGAGGTCCTGCAGCAGCTGAAGTGTATTATGTTGTCTATAAGGCTATGTGCACATGTTGCGGAATTGACATGGAAATTTCCACGGCAATTCCGCACCTCCCTGCCGCGGGAAATCCGCATATTATAGGTATGCGTATTCCCGCTAAAAACTAGCGTTTTGCAAGCGTAATTAGCTTGCAGAATGCTAGCGTTTTACAAGCGATCTGACAGGTTGGTCACACGAGTCAAACAAGTGTTTGACAAGTGTGACCAACTTTTTACTATTGATGCCGCCTATGTCGCATCAATAATAAAAAGATCTAATGTAAAAATAATAAAAAAAATAATAAATAATGATATTCTCACCTTCCGCGGTCCCGCAGCTTTCCCGCCTCTCAGCGACGCTCCCGGCAAGTTCCGTTCCCAGGAGTCCTTTGTGACAATCATCCCGATGACGTAGCATCACGCGAGACCGCTACGTCATCTAGGTGATCTCGCAAAGGACTCCTGGGAACGCGATTGGCGGGAGCGTCGCTGAGAGGCGGGAAAGCTGCGGGGGCCGCCGGATGGTGAGAATATCATTATTTTTTATTTTAATTATTGTTTTTACATGGATATGGTACCCAGGGCTTGGAGGAGAGTCTCTTCTCCTCCAGACCCTGGGTATCATCCGCACATGAACCACTTACTTTCCGCATGGTGGGCACAGCCACATGCGGAAAGTAATTGGTTCAATGCATTCCTATGGCGGCGGAATCGCCGCAGTTCCGCAAAAAAGAATGAGCATGCTGCGGATTCTCCCGCAATGCGATTCCGCCGCGGAAAAACCCGCAGCATGTGCACAGCATTGCGGAATCTCATAGGCCTTAATGAGTTGTATTGTGTAAGCGGTTTTGCAAAACCGCTAAGAATCCGCAATGTGTGCACATAGCCTAAGTATAAACACACACACCACTCTTCATATCATAGTACTCATATGTCAGGCGTAATGTGAGGACATGTGACTCTCTATCATCACTGTGGATGTGATGTCGGGACACGTGACACTCTTTAACCACTGTGAATTTGGTGTGGTGAAGTGACGCTCTGTCACCACTGTGCACTGTGCATGTGATGTCTGGGACATGTGAAGCTCTATCATTACTGTGGATGTAATGTGGGGTCACGTGATGCTCTATCACCACTGTGGATGTGATGTGGGAAGATCTGAAGCTCTATCACCACTGTGGATGTAATGTGGGGACACGTGATGCTCTATCACCACTGTGGATGTGATGTGGGAAGATCTGAAGCTCTATCACCACTGTGAATGTAATGTGGGGTCACGTGATGCTCTATCACCACTGTGGATGTGATGTGGGAAGATCTGAAGCTCTATCACCGCTGTGGATGTAATGTGGGGACATGTGAAGCTCTATCACCACTGTGGATGTGATATAGGGACAAATGACATTCTATCACCACTGTGAATGTAATGTGGGGTCACGTGATGCTCTATCACCACTGTGGATGTGATGTGGGAAGATCTGAAGCTCTATCACCACTGTGAATGTAATGTGGGGTCACGTGATGCTTTGTCACCACTGTGGATGTGATGTGGGAAGATCTGAAGCTCTATCACCACTGTGAATGTAATGTGGGGTCACGTGATGCTCTATCACCACTGTGGATGTGATGTGGGAAGATCTGAAGCTCTATCACCGCTGTGGATGTAATGTGGGGACATCTGAAGCTCTATCACCACTGTGGATGTGACATAGGGACAAATGACATTCTATCACCACTGTGAATGTAATGTGGGGTCACGTGATGCTCTATCACCACTGTGGATGTGATGTGGGACGATGACATTCTATCACCACTGTGGATGTGATGTGGGAAGATCTGAAGCTCTTTCACCGCTGTGGATGTAATTTGTGGACATGTGATGCTCAATCAACACTGTGGATGTGATATAGGGACAAATGACATTCTAACACCACTGTGGATGTATTGTGGGGAGATGTGAAGCTCTATTGCTACTGTGGATGTGATGTGGGGACATGTGACATTCTATCACCACTATGGATGTGGGGGACATGTAAAGCTCTGTCACCACTGTGAATATGACGTGGGGAGATGTGAAGTTCTATTATCACTGTGGATGTGATGTTGGGACATGTGACGCTCTATCATCACTGTGGATGTAATGTGGTGTAATGTGATGCTATTTCACCACGGTGGATATGATGTGGAGACATGCGATGCTCTATCACCACTGTAGATATGATGTGGAGACATGCGATGCTCTATCACCACTGTGGATATGATGTGGGGACATGTAACACTCTTTAACCACTGTGAATTTGGTGTTGTGAAGTGACACTCTTTCACCACTGTGCATGTGATGTCTGGGAAATGTGACGCTCTATTATCACTGTGGATGTGATGTGGGAAGATGTGAAGCTCTATCACCATTGTGGATGTAATGTGGGGTCACGTGATGCTCTATCACCACTGTGGATGTGATGTGGGAAGATCTGAAGCTCTATCACCACTGTGAATGTAATGTGGGGTCACGTGATGCTTTGTCACCACTGTGGATGTGATGTGGGAAGATCTGAAGCTCTATCACCACTGTGAATGTAATGTGGGGTCACGTGATGCTTTATCACCACTGTGGATGTGATGTGGGAAGATCTGAAGCTCTATCACCACTGTGAATGTAATGTGGGGTCACGTGATGCTCTATCACCACTGTGGATGTGATGTGGGAAGATCTGAAGCTCTATCACCGCTGTGGATGTAATGTGGGGACATGTGAAGCTCTATCACAACTGTGGATGTGATATAGGGACAAATGACATTCTATCACCACTGTGAATGTAATGTGGGGTCACGTGATGCTCTATCACCACTGTGGATGTGATGTGGGAAGATCTGAAGCTCTATCACCACTGTGAATGTAATGTGGGGTCACGTGATGCTTTGTCACCACTGTGGATGTGATGTGGGAAGATCTGAAGCTCTATCACCACTGTGAATGTAATGTGGGGTCACGTGATGCTTTATCACCACTGTGGATGTGATGTGGGAAGATCTGAAGCTCTATCACCACTGTGAATGTAATGTGGGGTCACGTGATGCTCTATCACCACTGTGGATGTGATGTGGGAAGATCTGAAGCTCTATCACCGCTGTGGATGTAATGTGGGGACATGTGAAGCTCTATCACACTGTGGATGTGACATAGGGACAAATTACATTCTATCACCACTGTGAATGTAATGTGGGGTCACGTGATGCTCTATCACCACTGTGGATGTGATGTGGGACGATGACATTCTATCACCACTGTGGATGTGATGTGGGAAGATCTGAAGCTCTTTCACCGCTGTGGATGTAATTTGTGGACATGTGATGCTCAATCAACACTGTGGATGTGATATAGGGACAAATGACATTCTAACACCACTGTGGATGTATTGTGGGGAGATGTGAAGCTCTATTGCTACTGTGGATGTGATGTGGGGACATGTGACATTCTATCACCACTATGGATGTGGGGGACATGTAAAGCTCTGTCACCACTGTGAATATGACGTGGGGAGATGTGAAGTTCTATTATCACTGTGGATGTGATGTTGGGACATGTGACGCTCTATCATCACTGTGGATGTAATGTGGTGTCATGTGATGCTATTTCACCACGGTGGATATGATGTGGAGACATGCGATGCTCTATCACCACTGTAGATATGATGTGGAGACATGCGATGCTCTATCACCACTGTGGATATGATGTGGGGACATGTAACACTCTTTAACCACTGTGAATTTGGTGTTGTGAAGTGACACTCTTTCACCACTGTGCATGTGATGTCTGGGAAATGTGACGCTCTATCATCACTGTGGATGTGATGTGGGAAGATGTGAAGCTCTATCACCATTGTGGATGTAATGTGGGGACATGTGAAGCTCTATCACCACTGTGGATGTGATATAGGGACACATGACGCTTTGTCACCACTGTGGATGTGATGTGGGGAGATGTGAAGCTCTGTCACCACTGTGGATGTGGTGTGGGGACACGTGACGCTCTATCACCACTGTGGATGTGATGTGGAGACATGTGATGCTCTATCATCACTGTGGATGTAATGTGGGGGACATGTGAAGCGTCTGTCACCACTGTGGATATGATGTGGGGCGATGTGAAGATCTATCACCACTGTGCATGTGATATGGGGACATGTGAAAATGGAAAAAAGCCGTACTCAAAAAAATTTTTAATGCAAGTGAAAAGGATTTATTGAAAACACCACAGAGTAAATAATGTGTTGAGGTAACGTTTCGACCCCGCGTTGGGTCTTTCTCAAAACTAACCAAAGGAAATATATACAAAAGATGGAAAATTAGACTTAAAAAAATTAAGGTGCAGTTATAAAATTATATACAGGATTGGTGGAAAGTATATACTTATATACATATTCATACATACCTGGTAATATGGAGTAGCATGTGCCATCTGTGGTGGTGTGTGAAGGCATTGGTGGTATGCAGCGATCCCCCCTTCTCCCCCTCACCCCCCCGGTTTACATACTTGCTACTTACAGTTTGTATATTTCCTTAACACCTGCATCGCTTGTTCCCCCAGCTTACCACAGGACTTTCAATTGGTCCTTGCCCTGTCAGATTTTCATATACATGGCCTCGAGGTATGCCTTTTTTCTCATCCCTCATATGGGTCCCCTGGCTTCATTCTTATTTTTGTTTATTTGATTGCTTTTGATTTCCACCACCTTTTTATCCTATTTTAGCCTTTCAATTCGACATATCCAGCAGTGGCTTTGTGTAGCCCAGCTGCGCTTGAGGCCACATGTTACCCTGGAGGATGCACAGAAGGTAAACCCACAAATATACCCGTTATTCATTCACACCTTCACATTTCCCTGGAGCCACCAGAGGGAGCCCTTGGAGAGTATGCATATATATAAGGGTAGTAGAGAGACGTCAGTTAGATGAAGGCAGTCTAGCTGAGAGTTAGCTAGTTGTTGGTGTTACCTCAGATGAGCAGAGAGGAAGAGTTACCTCAGAACGTGCAGACTGTTAGTTCCCTTGGAGTGTGGAAAGTAGCTCTTGAAGTGTGCATAGATCAATCTGACGGAAGGTCCTGATAGCAACTTCAGACAGAGCCTCAGAAGGAAGCGAAGGAAAGGGAACTGCAGTGTTTGAAAGACGGAAGACTACAGCTTGCACTTAGTTTATTGTGTGGAGTCCAGTAATGGTGGGAAAGATTGCCACTTAACTGGTCAAAACTGAGTCAACTGAGGTATTGTTAGTGAGCAAGCATGCCGATGCTTTGAGAGCGGTGAAGAGAAGGAGAAACTGCCATCTACTGCTAGTGTGTGCTTATGTTAAAGGTGAGAGTAGGACGAAAGGTGAGTGGAAAAAGGAAAGAGAGTGACAGGGGTTGAAACAGCATTGATCGCTTACCTCTACTCTGCACTACCGGACGCCAGGTCAGAGCTTGCTAGCATCTACACGACTAGTTGGAGAAACCGGAGACCCTGCTGGACTTCAGGTCGCAGGGCCCAGCAGTGCTGATACGTAACCGAGGTCAGGAAGGCGGGGGTCTAGCAGGACGCTGCATACAGAGACACTGTTCTGTCCACAAGAAGGCTTCACCACAAAGTCAGCTGGGCGTATACAAGAGGACAGAGTTAGACTTTGTTTCATACAGGTCAGAAACTCACACACATACAGGAGTACGGAGGCCCTACACCTACTCAGTGGGATTACTGGATGTGCATCCTCCACCCTGACAGCTTCCCGGGACGTGCCTGAAACTATACCATCAGTAAAGGTACAGAAAGAGACTTTCGTGTGTGTGTCTGCCTTATTGATCCTGCACCCCTACACCGCCATATACCCTGAGGGATCCAGTCTTGCCTGTGGAAGACTTAACACCTTGCTGCCCAGTAACAACCCCTCAGTGTATCTACCATGCAGCGCTGGTCACCCTGACCAGGTACCACAGGTGACGTCACGAATAAACTGTATATATCCTTTAATCTACTGTAACTATCCCACATCTTAAGGTGAGCCCCCAGGGCAACGGACCGAGCTGCGCTACCCGTGACATCCCCCATTGAAGTGAACGGGCTCGGTGCCGAGTACCCCACAGGCCCTGGCTACGGGCGACTCAGCTTCTTCTGTCTCTTTTCCGTCATCTACCCTAAAGGTCAATACTTATGTTTGCACTGCCTCTGCGCCCATATTAATTCCCATTGTTGCATAGTTTAGCATTTCAGCCCCTCCGTTATCTCGTTCCTAGACTGCACCTCTCAGCTTGTGACAAATATTCTGATGTTTCACTGGCGCTATTAATGAATATGGAATAAATGTGTGCATATATGTATTAAGTATACATAATTTTGCGTGAATATTTCTGTATATATTCCTTTGTATATTGTTTAAAATGCCTCTTATACACTTTTCCTCATAAAGTTTTTTTCATGATTGTACCTTGTATGAATATGTATATATGTATATACGCTCCACCGATCCTGTATATAATTTTATAACTGCACCTTTATAATTTTCCATCTTTTGTATTTATTTTCTTTGGTTAGGTTTGAGAAAGACCCAATGCGGGGTCGAAACGTTTCCTCAACACGTTATTTACGCTGTGGTGTTTTCAATAAATCCTTTTCACTTGCATTAAAAAAATTTTTGAGTGCGGCTGTTTTTCCTTTTTTCTATGATTTATCTGGACTAGCTCCAGGTTCAGCCTGCACCTATCCGCTATTACAGAGTGCACGCCTTTCCTGTTATAATATGGGGACATATGAAGCTCTATTACCACTGTGGATGTAATGTGGGGACATGTGAAGCTCTATCACCACTGTGGATGTGATATGGGGACATGTGACACTCTATTATCACTGTGTATGTATTGTGGGTACATGTGACGCTCTATCATCTTTGAGGATGTAATGTGGGGACATGTGAAGCTCTCATTGTGGATGTGATATGGGGACACGTGATGCTCTATCATCACTGTGGATGTGGAGACATGTGATGCTCTATCACCACTGTGAATGTGGAGACATGTGATTCTCTATCACCACTGTGGATGTGGAGACATGTGATGCTCTATCACCACTGTGGATGTGGGGGACACGTGATGCTCTATCACCACTGTGGATGTGGAGACATGTGATGCTCTATCACCACTGTGGATGTGGAGACATGTGATGCTCTATCACCACTGTGGATGTGGAGACATGTGATGCTCTATCACCACTGTGGATGTGGGGGACACGTGATGCTCTATCACCACTGTGGATGTGGAGACATGTGATGCTCTATCACCACTGTGGATGCGGGGGACACGTGATGCTCTATCATCACTGTGGATGTGGAGACATGTGATGCTCTTTCACCACTGTGGATGTGGAGACATGTGATGCTCTATCACCACTGTGGATGCGAGGGACACGTGATGCTCTATCACCACTGTGGATGTGGAGACATGTGATGCTCTATCACCACTGTGGATGTGGAGACATGTGATGCTCTATCACCACTGTGGATGTGATATGGGGACATGTGACACTCTATTATCACTGTGGATGTGATATGGGGACATGTGACACTCTATTATCACTGTGGATGTATTGTGGGGACATGTGACACTCTATTATCACTGTGGATGTATTGTGGGACATGTGACACTCTATTATCACTGTGGATGTATTGTGGATACATGTGACGCTCTATCATCTTTGAGGATGTGATATGGATATATGTGATGCTCTATCACCACTGTGGATGTGATATGGGGACATGTGACACTCTATTATCACTGTGGATGTATTGTGGGGACATGTGACACTCATTTTCACTGTGGATGTGATATGGGGACATGTGACACTCTATTATCACTGTGGATGTATTGTGGGGACATGTGACACTCTATTATCACTGTGGATGTGATATGGGGACAGGTGACACTCTATTATCACTGTGGATGTATTGTGGGGACATGTGACACTCTATTATCACTGTGGATGTATTGTGGATACATGTGACGCTCTATCATCTCTGAGGATGTAATGTGGGACATGTGAAGCTCTCATTGGGATGTATGATGATGGGACACGTGATGCTCTATCACCACTGTGGATGCGATGTGGGAGATGTGATGCTCTATCACCACTGTGGATGTAATATGGGGACATGTGACACTCTATTATCACTGTGGATGTATTGTGGGTACATGTGACGCTCTATCATCTTTGAGGATGTGATGTGGAGACATGTGAAGCTCTATCACCACTGTGGATGTGATATGGGGACATGTGACACTCTATTATCAATGTGGATGTATTGTGGGTACATGTGATGCTCTATCATCTTTGAGGATGTGATGTGGAGACATGTGAGCTCTATCATCACTGTGGATGTATTGGGACATGTGACACTCTATTATCACTGTGAATGTATTGTGGGACATGTGAAGCTCTATCATCACTGTGGATGTGATGGGGACATGTGACACTCTATTATCACTGTGAGTATTGTGGGACATGTGACACTCTATTATCACTGTGATGTATTGTGGGGACATGTGACACTCTATTATCACTGTGGATGTATTGTGGGACATGTGACACTCATATTATACTGTGGATGTATTGTGGGACATGTGACGCTCTATCATATTAGATGTGGAATGTATTGTGGGTGACATGTGACACTCTATTATCACTGTGGATGTATTGTGGGGACATGTGACACTCTATTATCACTGTGGATGTATTGTGGACATGTGACCTCTATATCACTTTGAGATGTGATGTGGAGATGTGATGCTCTATCACCACTGTGGATGTAATTGGGGACATGTGACACTCTATTATCACTGTGGATGTATTGTGGGTCATGTGACATGTGAAGCTCTATCACTGTGGATGTGATATGGGGACATGTGACACTCTATTATCACTGTGGATGTATTGTGGGTACATGTGACACTCTATATCACTGTGGATGTGATTGGGGACATGTGACCTCTATTATCACTGTGGATGTATTGTGGGTACATGTGACACTCTATTATCACTGTGGATGTATTGTGGAATGTGACGCTACTATCATCATGAGGATGTGATGTGGGACATGTGAAGCTCTATCACTGGATGTGATGTGGGACATGTGAAGCTCTATCACACTGTGGATGTGATTGGGGACACGTGAATGCTCTATCATCACTGTGGATGGATGTGGAGACATGTGATGCTCTATCACCACTGTGGATGTAGGGGACATGTGAGCTCTATTACACTGTGATGTATTGTGGGAGACATGTGATGCTCTATCACCACTGGGATGTGGAGACATGTGATGCTCTATCACACTGTGGATGTGATATGGGGACATGTGATGCCTCTATCATCACTGTGGATGTATGTGGACATGTGATGCTCTATCACCACTGTGGATGATGTGGAGACATGTGACTCTATCATCACTGTGGATGTGTGGGGACATGTGACACTTATACTGTGAGTATGGGGAGACATGTGACCTTACACACTGGGATGTGATATGGACATGTGACACCTATTACACTGTGGATGTATATGGGGACATGTGACACTCTATTATACTGTGGATGTATGTGGGGACATGTGACACTCTATTCACTGTGGATGTATATGGGACATGTGACTCATTTAAACATGAGGATGTATGTGGGGACATGTGACACTCTATATATTGAGGATGTGAATGTGAGAAGTGTGATCTCTTAATACCCCTGTGGATGATGTAGGGGACATTGACACTCTATTATCACTGGGATGTATTGTGGATACATGTGACCTTTTATTTGTTGTGTCTTACTGTGTACAGTGTATACACTGTGATGATGGGGACATGTGACACTCTATTATCACTGTGGATGTATTGGGGACATGTGACACTCTATTATCACTGTGATATGTGGTACATGTGAGCTCTATATTGGATGTGATGTGGAGACATGTGAACCTCTATCACCACTGTGGATGTGATATGGGGACATGTGACACTCTATTATCACTGTGGATGTATTGTGGGTACATGTGAAGCTCTATCATCTTTGAGGATGTGATGTGGAGACATATGACGCTCTATTATCACTGTGGATGTAATGTGGGTACATGTGACACTCTATTATCACTGTGGATATGTGGGACATGTGATCCTATATCATCACTGTGGATGATTGTGGACATGTGAAGCTCTATCATCACTGTGGATGTATTGTGGGACATGTGACACTCATATACACTGTGGAGTATGTGGGTACATGTGAGCTCTATCATCTTTGAGATGTGATGTGGAGACATGTGACGCTCTATACCACTGTGGATGATTGGGGACATGTGACACTCTATTATCACTGTGATGTATTGTGGGACATGTGATGCACTATTCATCACTGTGGATGATGTGAGACATGTGACTGCATATCACACTGTGGATGTATTGTGGACATGTGACACTCTATATCACTGTTGAGATGTATTGTGGGGACATGTGAACTCTATCACACTGTGGATGTGATATGGGGACATGTGACACTCTATTATCACTGTGGATGTATTGGGGACATGTGACACTCTATTATCACTGTGATGTATTGTGGGGACATGTGACACTCTATTATCACTGTGGATGTATTGTGGGGACATGTGACACTCTATTATCACTGTGGATGTATTGTGGGTACATGTGAAGCTCTATCATCTTTGAGGATGTGATGTGGAGACATGTGATGCTCTATCACCACTGTGGATGTGATATGGGGACATGTGAAGCTCTCATTGTGGATGTGATATGGGGACACGTGATGCTCTATCATCACTGTGGATGCGATGTGGGAGATGTAATGCTCTATCACCACTGTGGATGCGATGTGGGAGATGTAATGTTCTATCATCACTGTTGATGCAATGTGGGGGACATGTGAAGCTCTGTCACCACTGTGGATGTGGTGTTGAGTGACTGTGCTACTTTCCACAGACACGAGACACTGCTCTGTTATTTCCAATACTGATGATAGCGGTTAGCGCAGGGGCAGATACTGACAGTCACAAGTGTGCAGAGGGCGGTGCTGGACCCTGAGGTGGGGCGGTGCCAGCTCTGGCTGTGAGGTTAGATAAAGCACAGGGAGCGATCAAGCTTGGTAGAGCTGCAGGTAAACTAGGTGGTTGCAGGGAATGTGAAATTCAGAAGGAATGAAAGGCAGAAACAAAAAACAAAATGTAAAGGGGTGTTTTATATCACAATACAGGATAGATTAACTTAAAAAAAATTGGATTTCAGGGTCTGACTATTTCTAATATAGTCCTAGCTGCCTGTTTGTTTTTTTGTTGTTTTTTTTACAGTGTCTTATGAATATTATTCTTTCAGCGTCGGACTGGAACACCTTGGGCCCACCAGAGAAAATCATTCTTGGGGCCCACTATGTGGCTACATTGAAATAAATACAAGACCACCAATTGTGCAGTAAAACACACTAATATCAGGGTATAATATAAGGTAGTACATGTCTTAATTATGTAGCAGGAGTTGGGGTAGCCTCCCTCATAGATTATAAAGCAGCCCCCCTCATAGGGGATAATGCTGCCCCCCTCATAGAGGATAATGCTGCCCCCCCTCATAGAGGATAATGCTGCCCCCCCCTCATAGGGTATAATGCTATATATATATATATATATAGATAGATGATAGATACCATATATACTCGAGTATAAGCCGACCCCCCTAATTTTGCCACAAAAAACTGGGAAAACTTATCGACTCGAGTATAAGCCTAGGGTGGAAAATGAGATTATGCCCCATATGATGCCCCATGTATTATGCCCCACAAGATGCTCCATAGATTGTGCCCCATATGCTGCCCATGTATTATGCCCCCATAGATAATCCATAGATTGTGCCCTCATAGATGCTCCATAGATTATGCCCCCATAGATTATGCCCCCATTGATTATGCCCCCATAGATGCTCCATAGATTATTCCCCCATAGATGCTCCTTAGATTATGCCCCCATAGAAGCTCCATAGATTGTGCCCCATAGATGCTCCTTAGATTATGCCCCCATAGAAGCTCCATAGATTGTGCCCCCATAGATTATGCCCCTATAGATGCTCCATAGATTATGCCCCCATAAATGCTCCTTAGATTATGCCCCCATAGATTATGCCCCCATAGATGCTCCTTAGATTATGCCCCCATAGATTATGCCCCCATAGATGCTCCATAGATTATGCCCCCATAAGTGCTCCTTAGATTATTCCCCCATAGATGCTCCTTAGATTATGCCCCATAGAAGCTCCATAGATTGTGCCCCTATAGATGCTCCTTAGATTATGCCCCCATAGAAGCTCCATAGATTGTGCCCCCATAGATTATGCCCCTATAGATGCTCCATAGATTATGCCCCCATAAATGCTCCTTAGATTATGCCCCCATAGATTATGCCCCCATAGATGCTCCTTAGATTATGCCCCCATAGATTATGCCCCCATAGATGCTCCATAGATTATGCCCCCATAAGTGCTCCTTAGATTATGCCCCCATAGATGCCCCATAGATTATGCCCCCATAAATGCTCCTTAGATTATGCCCCCATAGATTATGCCCCCATAGAAGCTCCATAGATTATGCCCCCATAGATGCTCCATAGATTATGCCCCCATAGAAGCTCCATAGATTATGCCCCCATAGATGCCCCATAGATTATGCCCCCATAGAAGCTCCATAGATTATGCCCCCATAGATGCTCCATAGATTATGCCCCCATAGATGCTCCATAGATTATGCCCCCATAAGTGCTCCTTAGATTATGCCCCCATAGATGCTCCATAGATTATGCCCCCATAAGTGCTCCTTAGATTATGCCCCCATAGATGCTCCATAGATTATGCCCCCATAGATGTTCCATAGATTATGCCCCCATAAATGCTCCTTAGATTATGCCCCCATAGATTATGCCCCCATAGAAGCTCCATAGATTATGCCCCCATAGATGCCCATAGATTATGCCCCCATAGAAGCTCCATAGATTATGCCCCATAGATGCCCCATAGATTATGCCCCCATAGAAGCTCCATAGATTATGCCCCCATAAATGCTCCTTAGATTATTCCCCCATAAATGCTCCACAGATTATGCCCCTATAAATGCTCCACAGATTATGCCCCCATAGATTATGCCCCCATAAATGCTCCACAGATTATGCCCCCATAGATTATGCCCCCATAAATGCTCCACAGATTATGCCCCCATAAATGCTCCACAGATTATGCCCCCATAGATTATGCCCCCATAAATGCTCCAGATTATGCCCCCATAGATTATGCCCCATAAATGCTCCAGATTATGCCCCCATAGATTATGCCCCCATAAATGCTCCAGATTATGCCCCCATAGATGCTCCACTGTGCCCCATAGATGCTGCAAAAAAAAAAAAAAAGACATACTCACCTCTCGTCGCTGGGGGCCAGGTGCTGGTGTCCTGGGCACCTGCGATATTTACCTGTCACCGGGTCCACTGCTGAGCGCCGCTGTCTTCGGTCCTCTGGCAGTGAATGCTCAGGCAGGGGCGCGGCGCTCACTAATGACGTCATCGCGCCCTCTGCCTGAACATTGCAGCAAAGAGAGGACGCGATGACACAGCGACGCTCAGCGTTTGGAGCGGGTGACAGGTAAGTAATGATATTCACTGATTCCCACGCCCAAGTGGGTGTGGGAATCAGTGAATATTCATTTCTCTTTAGCAGCGGGGACAGGGGCTCCTGCCTCCTGTCACCCGCTGCTGCTCTGCTGGCACGGGGCCCCCATGGCAGCTGCGTGGTGTGCCGCTATTAGCGACACGCCACCGGCTGGGGGCCCCTGGAGCAGCGGGGCCCTAGGCAACTGACCCCTGTATGCCAGCAGGTGCCAGGGCCCCCCAGATGCCAGGGCCCACCGGAGAATCCTCCGGTTCTCCGGTGGGCCAGTCCGACCCTGTTCTTTGCTATTACAAACTTTGCTCATTACAGCTTTTCATATACTGCATCAGATATATGCAAAGCTGTAGAAAGTAAATAGTCAAAGGTATCAATCACATCAAGCAATCATATGATAGCTATTACCTCAGTCTACAGCATGTTTAACCATTTCAATGAATTAGCGCACAGATGAAGGCCACAGGTATTCCTACTCCAAAACTCACAATTTTTCAAAAATTTCCAAACTGATTTTGAGTCCATTGTGTGAAAAAGAGACATTAAAGTGTTCTATTACCATTTACTTAGGTTTGGCTTACATTCACAAATTTGCTAATTTTACCCATAAGACACAAAGGGGCATTATGTTGCCCACTGGCAGTATTCATTTTACAATGGAATCATGGCTTCTGGTGTAAATAGATGTCATAACTCTCAATGTGAGAACATAACATTAACTTTACCACTTTGTCAAATCTGAAACTTAGCCTCTCTACATGTTATTGTTTACAGTGATATTAGATGGATCACTAGTTCACAAAGCCTTATGCTTTTACCATTTGAACACATAGAACCACCAATCTATTTCTTTTGTGCTTCCATTTGTATGTCCTGTTGCTTTTACAAGATATAAGCCCAAACTTCCATGATTTTATTTTATATTGTGGCCATGGTTATTTTTGGTCTCTTTGTCTATATTTTGTATCTCCTAATTATAACTAGCAGATGAACATGTTAAAATGTAGAGATATTTCTTCTTTCTGTTGTTCTTTTTTAGCTGCTAATTTGCAAATAAGTGTTAACAAACAAGAGAAAATGCAAAACAAAAGATAAAATATGTGAAGCTAAAAAGTTCAAATGTGTTCACACTATAGAATTACATGTGGCACCTGGTTGCCACGGTGACATTGCCTCCCTCTACAGGGTGGTGATGTCATGCCTGGAAGCAGGAAGAGATCCCCATGCGAGGTAATAGACAGCATCCAACACTTGTTCTAACTCCAGACCAAAAGGGGCGGAGCTTAACCCCTTAACGACCAAGCCATTTTGTAGATTAAAGACCAGGCCAATTTTTACAATTCTGACCACTGTCTCTTTATGAGGATATAACTCTGGAACGCTTCAACGGATCTTGGCGATTCTGAGATTGTTTTCTCGAGACATATTGTACTTCATGATAGTGGTAAAATTTCTTCAATATAACTTGCGTTTATTTATGAAAAAAACGGAAATATGGCAAAAATTTTGAAAATTTTGCAATTTTCAAACTTTTAATTTTTATGCCATTAAATCAGAGAGATATGCCACAAAAATTAGTTAATAAATAACATTTCCCACACGTCTACTTTACATCAGCACAATTTTGGAATCAAAATTTTTTTTTGTTAGGAAGTTATAAAGTGTTAAAAGTTGACCAGCAATTTCTCATTTTTCCAACAAAATTTACAAAATCATTTTTTTTTAGGGGCCACCTCACATTTGAAGTGAATTTGAGGGGTCAATATGACAGAAAATACCCAAAAGTGACACCATTCTAAAAACTGCACCCCTCAACGTGTTCAAAGCCACATTCAAGAAGTTTATTAACCCTTTAGGTACTTCACAAGAATTGAAGCAATGTGGAAGGAAAAAATTAACATTTAACTTTTTTTCCCAAAATTTTTCTTTCGACACAATTTTTTAAAATTTTGTCAAGGGTATCAGTAGAAAATGAACCAAAATATTTGTTGTACAATTTCTCCTGAGTACAGCGATACCCCATGTGTGGGGGTAAACCACTATTTGGGCGCTTGGCAGAGCTCGGAAGGGAAGCAGCGCCATTTGACTTTTTTAGCTGGAATTGAGATTGGACGCCATGTCGCATTTGGAGAGTCCCTGTGTGCCTAAACAGTGGAAACCCCCCACAAGTGACCCCATTTTGGAAACTAGACCCCCAAGTAACTTATCTAAATGTGTAGTGAGAGCTTTGAACCCCCAAGGGCTTCACAGAAGGTATATAACGTAGAGCCGTAAAATTAAAAAATCATATTTTTTCCACAAAAATTATCTTTTCATCCCAATGTTTATTTTCCAAAGGATAAAATGACCCCAAAAGTTATTTTGCAATTAGTCCTGAGTACGCTGATACCCCATATGTGGGGGTAAACCACTATTTGGGTGCATGGCAGAGCTCGGAAGGGAAGCAGTGCCATTTGACTTTTTTGGCTGGAATTGAGATTGGACGCCATGTCGCATTTGGAGAGCCCCTGTGTGCCTAAACAGTGGAAACCCCCCACAAGTAACCCCATTTTGGAAACTAGACCCCCCAAGGAACTTATCTAGATGTGTAGTGAGAGCTTTGAACCCCCAAGGGCTTCACAGAAGGTTATAACGTAGAGCCGTAAAATTAAAAATCATATTTTTTCCACAAAAATGATCTTTTCATCCCAATTTTTATTTTCCAAAGGATAAAAGGACCCCAAAAGTTATTGTGCAATTAGTCCTGAGTACGCTGATACCCCATATGTTGGGGTAAACCACTATTTGGGTGCATGGCAGAGCTCGGAAGGGAAGCAGCGCCATTTGACTTTTTTGGCTGGAATTGAGATTGGACGCCATGTCGTATTTGGAGAGCCCCTGTGTGCCTAAACAGTGGAAACCCCCGACAAGTAACCCCATTTTGGAAACTAGACCCCCCAAGGAACTTATCTAGATGTGTGGTGAGAGCTTTGAACCCCAAAGGGCTTCACAGAAGGTTATAACGTAGAGCTGTAAAATAAAAAAATCATATCTTTTCACTAAAATGATCTTTCCACCCCCAATTTTTATTTTCCAAAGGGTAAAAGGACCCCAAACGTTATTGTGCAATTTGTCCTGAGTACGCTTATACCGCATATGTGGGGGTAAACCACTATTTGGGCGCATGGCAGAGCTCGGAAGGGAAGCAGCGCCATTTGACTTTTTTGGCTGGAATTGAGATTGGACGCCATGTCGTATTTGGAGAGCCCCTGTGTGCCTAAACAGTGGAAACCCCCCACAAGTGACCCCATTTTGGAAACTAGACCCCCCAAGGAACTTATCTAGATGTGTGGTGAAAGCTTTGAACCCCCAAGGGCTTCACAGAAGGTTATAACGTAGAGCAGTAAAATTAAAAAATCATATCTTTTCCACAAAAATGATCTTTCCACCCCCAATTGTTATTTTCCAAAGGGTAACAGGACCCCAAAAGTTATTGTGCAATTTGTCCTGAGTACGCTGATACCCCATATGTGGGGGTAAACCACTATTTTGACGCATGGCAGAGCTGGAAAGGGAAGGAGCGCCTTTTTCAAATGCAGATTTTGATGGAATGGTCTGCGGGTGTCATGTCACGTTTGGAAAGCCCCTGATGTGCCTAAAAAGTAGAAACCCCCCACAAGTGACTCCATTTTGGAAACTAGACCCCCCAAGGAACTTATCTAGATGTGTGGTGAGCACTTTGAACCCCCAAGTGCTTCACAGAAGTTTATAACGTAGAGCCGTGAAAATAAAAAAATCATATTTTTTTCCACAAAAATAATCTTTTTGCCCCCAAATTTTTATTTTTATAAGGGTAACAGGAGAAATAGGACCCCAAAAGCTATTGTGCAATTTGTCCTGAGTACGCTGATATCCCATATGTGGGGGGGAACCACTATTTTGACGCATGGCAGAGCTCGGAAGGGAAGGAGCACCGTTTTTAAATGCAGATTTTGATGGAATGGTCTGCGGGTGTCATGTCACGTTTGGAAAGCCCCTGATGTGCCTAAACAGTAGAAACCCCCCACAAGTGACTCCATTTTGGAAACTAGACCCCCCAAGGAACTTATCTAGATGTGTGGTGAGCACTTTGAACCCCCAAGTGCTTCACAGAAGTTTATAACGTAGAGCCGTGAAAATAAAAATATCATATTTTTTTCCACAAAAATAATCTTTTTGCCCCCAAATTTTTATTTTTTTAAGGGTAACAGGAGAAATAGGACCCCAAAAGCTATTGTGCAATTTGTCCTGAGTACGCTGATATCCCATATGTGGGGGGGAACCACTGTGATCGCCTTACTGCGATCTTTGGGAGGCACAATGAACAAATCCACAAAAGGTGAAGAATTGGTTTTCTTTTTTCTCGTGCGGTATTAGTGATTAGGCGACTTTATTCCTCGGATCGGTGCGATTACAGCGATACCAGATTTATACTCTTTTTTCATGTTTAGCTTCTGTCACACACTAAAAGATACTTTTTTTTGGAATAATTTTTTGTAAGAAATTTTTGCATCGCCGTATTTTGAGAGCTATAATTTTTCCATATTTCGGCCGACAGAGTTATCTATGGGCTTATTTTTTGCGGGACGAGCTGACGTTTTTATTGGTACCATATTCAGGCACATAACGTTTTTTGATCGTTTCCTATTCCGATTTTTGTGGAATCAGAATGAACAAAAACCAGCAATTCAGGAATTGTTTTTTTTTTTTTTTTTTCCTCTGTTCCGTGTGTGGTAAAATTGATAAATCAGCTTTATTCTTCGGGTCACTACGGTTACGGCGATTCCTCATTTATATATTTTTTTTTATGTTTTGGCGTTTTTTACACAATAAAAAATTTTTGCATCAGTTTATTCCGCGAGCTATAACTTTTTTATTTTTTCGCTGATGATGCTGTATAGCAGCTTGTTTTTTGCGGGACAAGATGACGTTTTCAGCGGTACCATGATTATTTATATCTGACTTTTTGATCGCGTGTTATTGCACTTTTTCCAAGCGGTATAATGATACCGCTTGGAAAAAGTATAATTTACTACTTTTTTGTGTTTTTTTTTACGGCTTTCACTGAAGGGGTTAACTAGGGTTATGCTTTTATAGATGGGATTTTTACGGACGTGGCGATACCTAACATGTGTATGTTTTTTGTTTTTTATTTTTTTTATTACATAAAAATATGTATTTTTTAGGGGATTTTTTTTTAATTATTTTTAATATTTTTTTTACAATTTTTTTAAAAAATGATTTTTTTAACTTGTCCCTTTATGGGACTTTCACTTTTTTTACTTTTTATTGCAGTTACAATGCATTGCAATGCTCTGGCATTGCAATGCATTGTACCTATGGGGAAAGCTGCTGTGACATGATCACAGCAGCTTCCCGTAGCTAGATGACACGGAGGTTGTCATGACAACCCCCGGGTCATCAAGGCAGAGATCAGGCCCTGCAAATACATTGCGGTGGCGCTGATCTGAGGCAGAGGGAGCTCCCGACCCTCTGCCTCCCCCCCTGAGCTCTGCGATCGCGCTCGATCGCAGCAGTCAGGGGGTTAACAGCCAGGGGCGGTGGGGGCTCCGCTCCTGGCTGTCAGTGCAGGAAGCCTGGCCACTGCAGCGCCGGCTCCTGCACTGATCGCGCTGGGGAAGCTGAAATTTCAGCTTCTCCTGCACGATCGCTGCTGTGTTTGGTCAGTCAGATTGACTGACCAATCACAGCGCTGTGGGTGCGGGGACCGACGGCAAAGGTCCCCGCACCGCTTGCCGTGCCTGTCAGCTGTCTGTGACAGCTGTCGGCACTGATCTACCACTGCGTGTTTACAATCAGTGGTAGATCAAAGCCATGACGTGCAGAGTCCGTCCTGGTGCCGGAACTGGCACCTTGCCATGACGGACTCTGCACGTCAGTGGACATTAAGGGGTTAAGGGAGTGACAGTTGGTGGGAGGAGTTAGTGCTGAGGTAAGGAGATTGTTCTGGAAAGAGTCAGTTGGTCTGAGGAGAGGGAAGAAAGAGGATCGGAGACAAGTACTCTGGGAAAGGCAGCTGCGTCAGAGCTGATCCCGGAGCGGAGCGCTGATAGAAAGGACGCCAGAGTCCTGGGCTGTTCGGGTACTGTACTCCCCGACAGCCGAATCTGGAGGGCAGGGACTGTAAGCTCCCTGACCACACAGAACACCTGGAGGCACGGCAGCAGACCAAGCACCCAAGGCTGCCAGTGAACAGACAGTGCCTGTGATAGGCTCACGCTGTTTGCCATACAGGTTAAAGCCAACACGCAAGGACCAAACAAGAGAGCGCAGCAGGAAGGCGTCTAACCCCACCTGGCAGGGCGGATCCCCTGAATGCTTCCAGGCGAGTCAGACTCCTGCTATCAGCTATAACTAGTACCCCGGAGTGCATTTTCACTTACCAAGAAGTAAAAGATAAAGAAAACTGCACTTTTCTGTGTCTCTTACTTAATCTCTGCACCTCAATGTTTACCATCACCTAAACAGACTGTCATATCTGCCCTGGGACCCTGCTCTACCCGTGGGGAGCAGCAACATCTCTGCTGCGTCACCAACCACCCCAGTGGAACTGAACCGCAGTGTCGGTCATACATAGCGTACACCTCAGGTGGTGTCACAAACTAATTCCCCTAAAAGCTACCCCCACCATCATCTTTGACAATTTTATTCGACGCCCAGGGCCACGGACCGGGCCATTGCTGCCATGAGACTTCCCCTTTAAGAAATGCCTGGCCCGCGACTGATTACCCCAGGGCCCTGGTGGGGCGCACCACACACCCTTTTATTTATATATTTGTTAGATGAGATTGAATCTCATAATACATTTTTGCATATGTACAAAATGAAAGCTGTAAATGGTATATATTCTAAAAAAAATAAGCTAGTTTATCTTTAAAGTTAACTACTACTGGCTAACCTAGTACAAAAAATATATTTTTCCTTAAAGCACTACTCCAGTGTTTTGGTTTTTTTTCAGCACTAAAGTGGCATTAAATGTAAGCTCTCTGTTCACGTTCTTATATTCACCTTTCCATGACTTCACCTTTTACCAATGCCACGGCACCATCTTGTACCCGTAAATGGCCGGAAGTCAGAAATTACGTCACAAGAGCTCAATACAAGTCTGAGAAAGCAAGAATGAGGCTCTCATTGAGCTACAGTATATTGAAAAGTGACCTACGGCACGTTTCATGAAACAGTGGAGCTGCCAGCAGTTCATTTTTGCCAGAGGCCAACGAAACGAATAAAGGCGGTGGCAGGTAAGTATGAGACAGAAGGCAGGGGAATTACATTTAAAGTACCATTACAGCAGTGCAATAAAAAAAAATCCAGGGTGGTGCTTTAAAATTATTTACATCTCAGTGTTTGAGCTGAGAATAACCAAAGACTTGTTTCCATAATATTGGAGTTAGCAAGCAGTGCAGCTTGTACTCACACCAGTTATACCCACGCTTGTTCTGGTGACACTCATCTCAGATGTGACAGGTTCATAGGAATAACCATTACGGTAAATATTGATTCTAATATTAGACAATATTGGGACAGCAGCTTCTGCTAAATAAACTACATATGTGTATTTGTATATAAATATTTCATACAAATAATAAACCCTGAATCATCCTTTTACAGTGATAAGGCTTTTGCTGAAATTTGCAGAGTATTTCACCCTCTGCACTACACTAAGTATCAAATGAATTCTCTTCATGTGTTGCCTACATGGTTAATGCAGCCCATAATCCATTGAGAAGAAACCATATTGCAATAAGACGAAACCTCAATAATTTATCAAAAACTGAAAAACAAAGCTCTAAAAAATAGCTTAATATCTTATAAACTCTCCAAAAAACAATTTAAAATTAATTACAGAGGTGAATAATTATATGTTCAGAAAAGACAATAATGGTTCAGCAAAAAGCAAATTAGGCATCGAGGAGGGCATGTTGTAGAATTCCCTGATAATCCCTACTCTCTACCTTCTTAACTACAGAGGTTGTCACCCTATTATTTGTGAAAAGGCACTCCCACTCAATGTCGGATAACCCCAAAAACCTTAATAAACACCTACCATATATAATCGAGTATAAGCCGAGATTTTCAGCCCATTTTTTAGGGCTGAAAGTCCCCCTCTCGGCTTATACTCGAGTCATATACCGGGGGGTTGGCGGGGGAGGGGGAGTGCAGGTGTACTATATACTCACCCTCTCCTGGAGCGTCTCTGCAGCCCCTGCTCTTCTCCCACGGTCTCCAGGGCCTGTGTTCAGCCATCAGTGGTACCGCTCATTAAAGTCATGAATATGCACATATTCATGACTTTAATGAGCGGTACCACGTGACCGCTGAAGTTAGGCATAGGTCCGGAGACCGTGGGAGAAGAGCAGGGCTGCAGAGATGCTCCAGGAGAGGGTGAGTATATTCCATATTCACCTGTCCTCGTTCCACCACTGCTCGCCTCTGTGTCCTCGCTTCCTCTAGCTGTGAATGTTCAGGTCAGAGTGCGTGATGAAGTGGTTAGTGCGCACCGCGCCCTCTGCCTGAGCATTCACTGCTGGAGAACCCGGAAGACAGCGGCGCTCAGCGGTGGTCCGGGGACAGGTAAATATTGCAGGTGCCGGGGCCTGACTGTTATGTTTCGGTAGCTGAGGAGTGCAGGTAAAAAAGGCAATACACCAGAGCAGTTGGAATCTATGAAATTGCAGTACCCTGACTAACCACCACAACTAGAGGCAGCCGTTGAGCATTCCTACGTTGGTCCTAGACGCCTCGTCACAGCCTGAGAAACTAACTACACCTAATGATAGAAAGAGGAAAGCTATCTGCCCCGGAGCAGATCCCCAAAGAACATAGAAAGCCCCCAAACATGTAATGGCGGTTAGACAAGAAGAAATACTGACACAGACAGAAAATAGTATGAGCAAACGTTGGGGCCCAAACTACCTAAATAGAAAAGGATAGGAAGGGCACTTACTGCAATCCCAAAAAACCCTGAAAAGCACCAACTCTACTAATTTCAAAATCACCTGAGATCACACGACCTCCACCACCTAAATTAGTTCTCTGGTGTAACAAAATCAAAACAGCAGCCACTGAAAAAACTGGAAAAAGCAAACGTACAATCATCAGTGGCTGAACTAAACTGAGAGGGCAAAAGCCCCCGGAGGGGACCCTGAAGGCCCCCACAGAAGTGCAGGACAAAATGCAAAAATCAAGCACAAAAACAAAAAGAAGAAAATGTCTTATCTGTTAGCAGGAGATGCAGACACGACACAGCAGGCTACAAAGGAAACAGGACTCAAGGATTGAGACCAGAACAATTGATCACCGGCAACCCTGATGGGAAGGCGACTCCCTTATATAAGACCAGTCAGTAACACCTGATTCCCACTCCTCACAATCTTCACTGGACAGTCCAGTACCGCTTGTAACCACCAGGGGGAGCCTCCGCTCAGAACTCATTTCAAGTCCATTCACAACACCTGACCCAGCGGTGACACCTGCACCTGTCCCCCATAGCGCGCCAGTGTCCCCGCCTGCTCAGGACACCGGCACCTGGCCCCCAGCGACGAGAGGTGAGTATGTCATTTTTTTTGTTGCAGCAGCGGCAGCATAAGGGACCTATAAAATGGGGCATAATCTATGGAGCATATGGGGCATAATCTGTGGAACATATGGGGCATAATCTATGGAGCATAATCTGTGGAACATATGGGGCTTAATCTATGGAGCATATGGGGCATAATCTGTGGAACATATGGGGCAAAATCTGTGGAACATATGGGGCATAATCTGTGGAACATATTGGGTATAATCTGGGGAACATATGGGGCATAATCTGTGGAACATATGGGGCATAATCTATGGAGTATATGGGGCATAATCTGTGGAACATATGGGGCATAATTTGTGGAGCATATGGGGCATAATCTGTGGAGCATATGGAGGCATAATCTGTGGAGCATATGGGGCATAATCTGTGGAGCATATGGGGCACAATACATGGGGCAGAATATGGGGCATAATCTATGGAGCATCATATGGGGGCATAATACATGGGGCAGCATATGGGGCACAGTACATAGGCAGCATATGGGGCATAATCTATGGAGCATCATATGGGGGCATAATACATGGGGCAGCATATGGGGCACAATACATGGGCAGCATATGGGGCATAATACATGGGGCAGAATATGGGGCATAACACATGGGCAGCATATGGGGCATAATACATGGGGCAGCATATGGGGCATAATACATGGGGCAGAATACGGGGCATAATACATGGGGCAGCATATGGGGCATAATATATCGGGCAGCTTATGGGGCATAATATATGGGGTACCATATGGGGCATGATATATGGGGCATAATCTAAGGAGCATTATATGGGGCTCCTGATTTAATATGGCTATTCAAAAACATTTAACCTACTTTAATTTTACTTTTATTGATATCTATTTTTAATTTTGAAATTTACCAGTAGCTGCCTCATTTTCCACCCTAGGCTTATACTCGAGTCGATAAGTTTTCCCAGTTTTTTGTGGCAAAATTAGGGGGGTCGGCTTATACCCGGGTCGGCTTATACTCGAGTATATACAGTAAGCTAGAATTAAAGTGCAGCATTGGTAGTTAGCAAAAAATCCTGGATATATTTCTAAATCAAACATATATGAATCTAAAGGGACATTGCCCCAATATTGAATAATACATCAAATTCCTGTATCTACATATATGTCCAGCAAAAGCAAATCCCTAAAAAGAATAATTTAGAAAGATAATAGCTTAGAAATTCAGGGAATCATTTCAAAAGACCAATGTTACTGTCTATCAAAAAAGTACCAGGAAAATTGCAATGCATAAAGCAATTCTTATCTTAGATAGACTCAGGCCGTATATTGAGTGAATCTGTATGACATGTCCCGACGCCTTTACTCCTAGAGTCTTCGGGGTTCATCAGGGTACTTGACATGCTGAAAGAGCATTGATTCTCTGACTTCAAGGATGGTGTGTGGACATATAAGTTTATACTGGAATTTGATGCATTTTTTAGTGTGTGGGCAACATGTCGGATTTTTGTATATATCCAGTATTTTTTTCTCATTAACTATAATTAAATACAGCACAGATAAAGTGTTTATTAGGGTTTGTAGGGTTATTAAACATTTTGTGGGAGCACCTTTTCACAAATAATAGCGTGCCAACCTCCATAGTTAGGAAGGGAGAGGGTAGGGATTATCAGGGAATTCTAGCCCCCGCCCCATGCCCTAATTTGCTTTTTGCTGAACCATTATTATCTCTATGTACATATATTGATTCACCTCTATAATTAATTTTTTAAGTTTTTAAGATATTATCAAAAGTTATATTTTAGGAGTCTTGTTTTTCATTTTTTGATACATCATGCATTGAGCCTTAATGAATTAAAATATCAAGATAATGCCTTTTTTAGAGCTCATGTACATGACCGTAATTTTGGTCTGAGAGTTATCCAACAAAACATCAGTGTTGTCACGATGTGTGACTCAACCCAACTATTGGTCGGTGAATGGACAGCACAACTCACACACAATGGGATGGGAAAGGCGAGAGGAAGGCCCTAACAATAGGGAATGAGGGATGGTCACCACCTGAGCTCAAACCTGAGCCTGTCCCTGCACTCCCCTAACGCCCTATGTGGGTCCTTCCCCCCACAGCTGTCAGGATACCTCGTCCCTATTTGTCACCTATAACTGTCCTGGCTAGTGCACTGGCCTGCAAGAAGCACTAGCCTCACCACTGCAGATAATACACACAGGGGGAAGTGACAAACACCAAAGGGACAAGGTTACAAATAAACCACAACACTTAGCTGTATGAACACCGCTGCTAAGCTCCACACAGCAGAAAACACAGCAACTGGACTCCAAACACAAGACGTGGCTAACACTAGAGAGCTGCTCCTGCTAGGCTGGTTTCCAGAAAGGACCTGTATCACTAACAGTGAGCTGATGCATCAGGTGGCCTTTTAAAGGATGGTGGTAGTGGTCACCACCTGCATCAGCTGACCCAGCAGCACTGCAATTACACCAGCTTGCCAGTGGGGAAAAACTGAGATTAACCCCCGCTGGCCTGAAAGGAAAAAAGTTTTAATTGAGTGGAACCAGAGCTGCCACAAATCCAAAAATGGATCGTGACAGGTGTGCTCTCAGACCAATGTTATTCTACGGGGCCAGACACATGTTAAAATTTTTTTTTTTGGACCAAGCCAGTCCAAGGAAAAAATCGTAGCTTACTAAAATTGTATCCAATTATCTGATTCGCCCTTGGCCATGTAAGTCAATGAGTCTGTGGAAAACATCTCACTGCAGTCCAATTTTCACAGAATGAAGAAGATGCAGACATTTTTTTCCATCTTCTACTCATCCGAAAAAAACAGATCATGCTCTGATCAGTGTGATTAAAATAATTGGCCCGATTTTCTTGGATGAGAGAATACACGTTGGTGTGACCCTAGCCTAAATGTAAAACTACATTTTACCATATTTTGGTTGTACTAAAATATTGCAGTCAGAAGTTTGTTTGGAGTTCATAGAAATCTGAGTATCTGTACACGTTTTGTATTTCTGGTCATATGGTGTAAAATTTAAAGGCATTTAATAAACAAATTCCATAAATAGTGTTTTAAAATGCAAAAAAATGCCTGATTGCATCCTGACCACAAACAGTTTCTCTAGCTCTGACATGTTAGAAGATATTTAAGATGTATACACCGCAAATATAGGTAGTAGGAGTCAGTCAACCAGTAAAATCAGTGACTTGTGATTTTTCTTTATTGAGGTAGAGGAAACCACAATGATTTCAATATGATTGCGCATAAATAGCCATCAATAAACTAAACTCCACATTACTTACAGAATTTGCTCAGACTACATGACACTTCAGAATTTTAATCCAGTATGTCCAAAAACTATTTATGCTGGCCAATGTTCAATAAAATGTATTAACTGGCTAGTAAAATAGGCAGGTAGTTGGAAACGTGAAAACATAATATCATTTTACAAGTAGATCTGTAAATACTTGCTGGCAATCATTAACAATATGTAGTGGGTGATATGCCCACATTGTATATGAGAAACAGAAAAAAATACAGCATCAAACTATAACTGCAATAAAACTCATTCTGATAACATTGTAAAAGGAATCACACTGCAAATGTCATAAAAGGAATTTAGCACATAACACTGCAAAAGTTTTACCAATCTACATATGCACAAAACATTTACTTTCACAGCAGGATATAAATAGGAGAGATTCACTGCTTAAAGGGAACCTGTCAGAAGGGTTAATCATAGTAACCTCCACACACTGTCAGGTTGGCACTGTTATACTGAATAAAATGATACCTTGGTTGATTTTATCCATCTTATATGGCTGTTTCTTAATCGTTATTTTCAGATTTGTGTTAATGATATGCTGACTTCTGACAGGTCACTAATCCCTCAGTGACCTGCCCCTAGTTTGCATATAATGAATACCATCACATACTAGAAAAAAAAAAACGCTTCTGCAGGCAGATGCCGGCCATGGCACCTGCTCTCCAGCATAATCGCATGGTTAATGAACAGTTAATCCCTTTTGCAGATTTACTTGAGCGAGGAAAAAAAAAAGTAATTTTGAAAATGGCGCCCATCGCGCCTGCGCAGTAGCAGCTATCGGTTTGTATGGAGATCTGATAGCTGTTGTTGCGCAGGTGCTGACGGCACCAACTTGCTGGAGAAGAAAAAAAAATGTCCTCCACCAACATGGCGCCGCCCGTGCATGTGCAATAGCTGCTGTCGACGATCTCCGAGACCTGCTACTGCGCAGCTGCAGGAGGCGCCATTTTGGAGGAGGTCATTTTTTTTCTTCTCCAGCAAGATGGCGCTGCTGGCACCTGTGCAACAGCAGCTATCAGATCGCTATACAAACTGATAGCTGCTACTGCACAGGTGCCAGAGCGCCATTTTCAAAATGGCTTTTTTTTCCTCGCTGAAGTAAATCTGTAAAAGTGATTAAGTGCACAGTAACCATGCGATTATGCTGCCTCGCAGGTGCCACAACTGGCACTTGCCTGCAGAAGCGTTTTTTTGGGTTTTTTTTGAGCATGTGATGGTATTCATTATGCAAACTAGGGGCAGGTCACTGAGGGATTAGTGACCTGTCAGCAGCCTGCATTATGAATTTATAATCAGAGCACCAAATACATGGACCCCGCCTTAGGACACGAGCATATCATTAACGCAAAACTGAAAATAAAGATTGGGAAACAACCACAAAACAGATTTCATCAACTAGGGTATTATTTTATTCAGTATAACGGAGCCAACCTGACACTGTGTGTAGGTTACTATGCATAATCCTGCTGACAGGATACACTTCAAAGGTTGTTCTGTTGATTGATTTTCTGGAGCGCACTGTTCCCCGGCCTCCAAGCTTTCTTCTTTGCAGGAGTGTTGTGCTCCCCAATGACTGACAGTTTCGATGGGCAGAATTGTTGTGTCAATGCCCTAGCTGTGCTCTCACCTATGCTGCATGCAGAGGCAAAACATCAGAGGTGCACTGAAGCTGGCCAAATCCAACAATCCCACCAGCTTCAGAGCAGTGCTTGCAAGATTCAGAGCTAAAAGCTTCACACCTTTGCCCTGTATTTAAGAAATCAAGCCCCTCTGCTGTGGAGGTGACTGAAAAATCTAGACAGTAAAAAATGGAATTAAATATCCCTCTATTCTTGATAACCAGAGGATATTTAATAAGAGGTTAATTGCAAAGTTGCTAATTATGGACACTATGGGTTACCCAGCTATGATAATGTGAAAACCTCTTTAATGCTAAGCGTCACTGTCTTAGTTTAAAAGCAATATCATATAGTGATTCTCTATTACAGCTATGGAGCAAAGAAAATTCATAGATTTGTAAAAAATTATATGCAAAAATAGAAATATAGGACTATAAGTATTATGTCTTGATGCCTTATACATAGTTCACTACTCTTTGTTGTCCTACAAAGTAGATAACATGAAAAACTGCTCCATGGCAGATGAATACTTTGCGTTACAAAGTATTAGAATGTTATAATTCATTTACTCATTTTAGAGTAGCAGTAACTTTATGCCAATTCCCTTTCTAAATGGAAGTCTGTATAATAAAATGTTCAATTAGGACCAGCAAAGCAAGAAATTGTGATTCTGTTTTATTTCAATTATCTCAAAAGCCAAGGTAACCAAGAAATTCACATTGCAAAATAGAACTCAACTCTACAGTCAGACAAAGCAGAAACATTGGCTAAAAACATTTGGATCCTAATTTTTTTGCCAATTGTTTGGTCACGTGTCATAAATACAATAATTGTAAATCCTTCTTATACTAAGAGAATACAAGTTTAAGGGTGCTGAGCTGAGATGAGCCGATCAAGTTAAATTCAAATTTACAAGAAAATTGTACCAAGAGATTCGATTCACATTGAATTTATCCTCTGAAAATTGAATGTCCATTATTGACTTATGGAGCTTAATAAACGTAAGATGCTCACCTCTCCAGCCTTTCTGCTCCTCACTATCACCCATCCAGACCTCAATGAATCTTCCTGCCTCTGACCATTGAATTCTGGTCATCTTCAAGCTAGGCCAAGGCTCTTGACTCTGACAGAATGTTTCTGTTCAAGTACCTGTAAGGTTACAATGTCATAACATTCGTCGGGGCTCACATCAGAGCTGGAATTCCCGACCTAGCTTGAAGAGTGCCGAGGATTTAATACTCGGCAGTGGTGATAAAAAAATCACCAAGGACCAGATGGGTGACAGTAAGCAGTGTTACGGCCAGAGAGGCAAGAGTTGAGGTAAGTTTAAGAATTTTTTTTCATTCAGAAGCGAATTACAAAAATCTGCACTTTGGCACATGCAGATTCTTCTAGTAGTCAAATAGAATTAAATAACACATGAATATATTTGTTCATCTCAAGTTCTGATAGCTGAGCTCTGAATAGTAAGTTGACAGAAAACACAGTAGCAGAAATTATTAGTTTGTTAAAGAGACTAGTAGGAACCTTGGAATTGTCTTCCTCAACTGATAACAACTTTGTCACATAGATACTTCATCCATAAGCATGTCTGACCTTTCTACTATATAGATAACAAATGCTATAACTGCTGGTAGCCACATTAGCCCATTGGTCTATCTGACCGAGTTTAAGAATGCAGCAGTCGATCGAAATGTTCCGGTTTGACCCCCTTGTGCCTCTTGTTCCCAATCATGCTTATGACCAGGCATATTTTAAATTATGAAATATAGGATTTGATTTTATGGATTGAACCTGGACTCTCTTACTTCACAAATTTGAGACATACCCCTTGTCTCATGATTGGTTCAGATTGTTTTTTAGGACCTTCCCTTGCAGCTCTGCATCCTCAGGCTGACTGCTGGGTAAAAACAAGTCTATCACATGCTTACTAACAATTGAAAGCATGGATTATCAGGTAACTGCCACATACATACTGAGGCCAGTGAGATGGATCACTTTCTTAACAACCAGATGTATGCCTTTTTACAGGGTACAAGTGTTGCCTTAACAGTGACCTTTGTCATAGTGATACTGATCATTATATGTTAGCCGTTTAATAAAGATGTCAAACTGTAATCTCTGAAGGAATTTATAAAACGTTATATCAGTTTAAGAAAGAACTAAAAAAGTCTGCACAAAAAATGCCATTAGTATCGGTGTGACTGTAAGAACCTGAAAATTTAATTTAACTTGTTATTCAATATAAAACATCAAGGTTAAATACAAAAGCAAAAAAAATCATTTTCCACAATAAAGTAAGATTTTTTTGCAGCACAAAAAAGATAATTTGCTTTTTCTAATGTATCATGAAAAAACTTGTTCAAATGTAACTTTTACATTACCATTAATCTGCACTGACTGCTGTGATTCATGCAATAAATTAGAATGATATTCACCCTCCCTCTATAATGATTAATATCAATCTCTAAGTATATAGAATAGTTCACTCCAGTATCCAAAAAAGGCACAGCAAAGTATAAATGGATAAAAGTAACAAATAGAGGCACAAATCCATTCAGATATCTGTATATTCAACCAATCTTAGTACTCCAACTAATATATTGGTCAACCTAATTTTTGGGTCTCAGAGCGTACTGCATAGTCAGTAATAGAGGGAGAGTTGGATTAATGTGATCCTGAGAGTAGTCTCTTCATAACCGCAGAGGTTGGCCCTCTAACATTAATGAACGCAATGACACCACCACTGCTCAACAGCTTCCCCTGGATGGTTCCTGTTATTCTCTATTTGCTCCAAGAACTTGACCCTAAAACACCCATGTCCAGATAAAACATCATAATATACACAGAAATAGAAACATACTCCGGTTCAGGAAACAACATCTTAAATCCAAGAGAGGAGGCACGCAGAACCATCAAAACACAAACATGCAAACATATATATGTCGCTTCTGACCCCAATATACTCATCTTTCTACAGGGGTCAGCTTTCCTAAACTATTTCCCCGCTGGGATTCAGAGGTTCTTCAGGGGTAAAATAGGGCCATAGAACATGATGCGATTGCGTGACCCAATTGTTCACCTCTCATGACTGTCTCCTTTAAGACCGGCACCTCAGAGTTACTTTTATCCATTTAAAAAAAATATTTAGACTTGAGAGTCCTCAGTGGTTGATACCTTTTAATGGCTAACTGAAAAGATGGTAACAAATTGCAAGCTTTCGAGACTACTCAGGTCTCTTCATCAGGCTAGGACTAATACAAAATCTGAAGAATCACATATTTATACACATATAAATATATATATATGTATAAATATGTGATTCTTCAGATTTTGTATTAGTCCTAGCCTGATGAAGAGACCTGAGTAGTCTCGAAAGCTTGCAATTTGTTACCATCTTTTCAGTTAGCCATTAAAAGGTATCAACCACTGAGGACTCTCAAGTCTAAATATTTTTCTATCTACTGGCTAACACGGTACGAAGATACACATCTTTTCTTTTATCCATTTATATATTGTTGTATCATTTTTTAGATAGTGGAATGAGCTGCTCCATATATCTAGACTTTAATATTAATAATTTCATTTTAACAGGGATTTATATTTTTCTATTTTATTGCATAAATCACTGTAATCATTGTAAATAGGGCCAATAATTATTTTAATAATTATTTAATAAAACCTAAGTTTTGAAAGTTTTTTCACATTTTGCATGTCTCTTTATCATGCTTTTCCATCAAATGCTTGAATGTTTTATTTCACAAATAGCATAAAAAAATTACACAGGCCTGTAAAACCACGCTTATTAAAAAATGATAGCTATGCTGCTGAAATACTGAAAGAGAAAAACTAAAAAAAAAATAGCTTGTCACTAAGAGCCAAACTAGGCCTGATCATTAGGGGTTAACAGAGATGTTCCAACTATGAATAGATTTGTTTTCATAGCGTCAAATTGCCATTATATATTGATCTTTTTTTCTACCTGCAGCTAAGACTTTTATAGTTCACCTGGCTGTCATTGGGTTGTGTTCTAATTACTAGAAGGAGACAGATGTAGCTATATACACAGAAACATGGCGTTGTTGAAAAATAAACACTTTACCTTACAAAGAAAAGTTTCAAACTTTATTAACCCCTAACTAGCAGTTAGTAGAATTAGAAAAATTACTGAAAGTCTGTTCATTTTTCAGAGCAATTTTTAGAAACCTTAAGCAACACTATGTTCTTCTCCACCTTTTAAGTCTTATATTTATTAGTAAGTGCAATTTAGCAGCTCAATCATGATGGCCATGAATGAGATGATCTGGTACGAGCTGCACTAAAGCACTTATCAGTTTATCATCACTATTTCCAAACAGCAATGTTGTCCATTATTGCCTCCTGCTGCAATGATGCAAAACAACATTCCTCCTATTTCCTTCAGAATACAGATGGCTCCTTTACCCTTCACCAAAACCTGGGCATTTATGCCTGTAAAATTCACCTGCATGCTGACAAGCAGAACTAGGAGGTGGACAATCCTAGCAACAACGACCCCAAATGAATCCCTGCACAATGTCAATGTCACCCATGCAGAACACAGACAAGAGTGCACTTCCCAAAGTCCTGATAGCCCCAGTCCTTCCCACTATTACTAGGTGCACATGGACTTGAAACGCTGTGGTGATGAAAGCGGCATTCATAGTAACACGCACACAAGCCCCGAAGCTCGGAGTCTACCTAGTAACAGAAATCTGCATTCCAGCTCTCAAACAGAGGGAGACATTAATATTACCAGCTTATCCTGCAGCTTCTTTATTGCAATTCTATGCGGTCACTTCTATCCTTCTGTCCCTTCCCACGCTCTAATTTCCAGTAGTTACACAGCATAAGAATATCCCACAGTAGGCAGAAAGTCACAGCAGCTTGTCTGCAATCCAGGAACGTGTTCACAGCCTCCTTATTACTATAGTACACAGTGACAGGCGAGGGAGGCAGCAGCCGGTGCAGCTCTGTGGATGCAGCCTGAATGGGGAGGATGGCCAATCCCTGGGCTTGCAGCTCCAGCATTCACATACATAGCAGATTGGGAGCTACCACTGCACTCCCAGGCCAGGGAGGAAGTCTCGGAGAAGAGGGATACAATCAATTGTAATCCTGCCACGTTACTGTCAGTCTGCGGAACCTTCATTGTCACTTCTTCACATTTATGATACATAATCAATTCAGATCCTGCCATTTAACTTTCTCTTTGCTTAACCTTCCTTTTCTTCCCTGCAAGTTTTAATGCATGGTACAAAATGTATTGAAAGCCTGCTATTTATTTATTTTATTCATTTATATAGCGCCATTAACTCCACAGCACTTTGCATACATTATCATCACTGTCCCCGATGGGGCTCATAATCTACATTCCCTATCAGTATGTCTTTGGAATGTGGGAGGTACCCAGAAGATACCTACACAAACACAGGGAGCAAACATACAAACTCCTTGCAGATGTTGTCCGTGGATTTGAACCCAGGACTCCAGCGCTGCAAGGCTGCAGTGCTAACCACTGAGTCACCGTGCCGCCCTTAGAAATTTTTTTTTGCTGAACCTTATTTTCTTGTCCCTGCAAATTTTATTCCATGCTACTATCATTTGTTCAGATGTGCCATTTAATCATCTCTTTGCTGAACCATATTTTTATATCTGTGATTTTTAAGTCATTGCTCAGCTTTTAAAAATTCTCATCATTGCAATTTTTTATTTATGCTACCGAAATCCTATTAATCTCTTGCTAAGGGCAGGTTAGGATAGGATATGGGTTGAACTAGATGGACTTAAAGTCTTCCTTCAACCTTAATAACTATGTTACTATGTTAAGTGATCTGATGCACACATTGTTTTATTTTTAGTGAGTTTTATGATATATCCATGCAAGTTAATTTATCGCTGCACAGTATTGTAAGTTTATTAGGTTGATAACCTAAATTAGTATGTACCGTACATGCTTATACAATAAGTGCTATACAGGGGAAACACCCTTGCCTGGGGGGCAGAAGACATCTTGTCTAAAGGTACTGCCACACTAAACAATCCCGCTAGCGATCACTATAACGACGCATACTAATGCGATCGCTAGCGGGATTGTTTCTATATCGCTAAATGCTGCCGCATTTAGCGATATAGTTAACGACGCTATCGCCGTTAGCGATCTTCTTAACGACTTTAGCGGTACAAAAGTACCGCTAAATCGCTAAGAAAAGGTGCCACACAGCGATAAGATACTTACCCAGTGGGAGCGCCAGCGATGAAATAGGGTCCGGAACGATTCCAGCGACGAGCGAGATCACAGCAGGAAGCTCGTCGCTGGAAGCTGCCGCACTGAACAACATCGCTAACGGGATCGCTAAATAGTGACGTTTTTTAGCGATCCCGTTAGCGATATTGTTTAGTGTGGCATACCCTTAAGTGAAACATGCTGAATGTTTTCTTTGCAGTTAGGCATGACAGTTGCACATGTCATCACACAGCTAAGATTTCACTGGCTATTAAAATAATACGTCTACAGCTTGACCATTATACCTAATTATTTATCTACGTACCTTTATCCCACAAGATTTCAACACGGTCAGTGCATTTCTCTACATTTCTGGTGTATGTTTCCTCCATAAAACACTTTCATGTATTCAGTGTTTTCTATCCAAATCAGTGTTTTTCTCATTTTTCATGGCTCACATGCTCTGTTCACTTTTTTGAATTACGTTAAACTATCTTGTTCTACTGTACAATACAGAAGTCAGTCTCATAAATCACTGATCTATCTGCTGTCTTTCTCTCATAGTCCAGCTATTAGCCACATGATTCATCTTTCATAACTCTAATCCAACTGCTTTTACTGCTAACTTCAACCTCTCTTGTCATACGAAGAAAGTCTTTAAACCTAATTAACATCATTATATGTGCCCTTTCTAGGCCTTTCACAACTTTATACAATTTTTCATGAAGATGAATACGACTTGATGCAGTCTTCTTCTGACTTTGCCCAGTTTCAAATGTTATTAACTGTACTCTTCAAATCTCTAACCCCAGTGTTTTATACTTTACTATAAAAAATGATGGGTTTTCTCAAAATACACCTATTACTTATATCAAATTTTACACATAAATTACATTTTTAATTATTCTTCACTCTTTATTGATTAAAATCTCTTCCTTCTCTTGCCAACCTGGCACTACAGTGAAACTCTCCAAAGTGCCACTTGTTTTTTGACCTTTTGACTGATGGTACCAAACCTTATAACGCTTCTAAAACTTGTTTTCTTCACTGGTGCTCTCACTGTGCTGCACCTCTGAACCAAAACCCTTCCAATCAACCAAAAATAGTGTCTTGTTTCCTCTCGGTTTCATGTCAAGTATGGCCTTGACCTTGAAGACATCGCCAGCAGAGACAGGGGAAGGAAGAGTACCAGGATCCAGGAAGTAACGTCCGAGGACGATAGGCTTAAGGGGAGAGAGGAAAAGAGTTGTGGATTCGCAAAGAAGGAGACAACTTCAGCAGGTAGCATACCTCATTGATTCTCCGAAGCACTTCAAATGGACCAATGAACCGAGGAGCAAACTTGTAGGAGGGAACCTTGAGGCGAATGTGCCTAGAAGAGAGCCATACCTTGTTACCAGGTAGGAATGTAGGGGAATCTAGACATCTCTTGTCTGCATGATCTTTCATCCTTACAGATGCCTGTTCCAAGGAGACCTTGATCTCTGACCAGATCTTGGAGAAATCTCTAGTCAGATTCTCGGCTGTTGGATTACTAGAAGGGGTGTTCAAGGGAGTCGGAATCCTAGGATGGCACTCATAAACAACAAAGAACGGAGAATTGGAAGAAGGAGAACTCTACCCAAGGTAACAGAGCAATCCAGTCACTGTGGTGTGCGTTAACAAAGTGTCACAGGTAGTTGGTGAGTACCTGAATCATCCGTTCCACCTGGCCATTGGATTGGGGGTGATATGCTGAGGAGAAATCCAGAGAGACGTCTAGCTGCTTGCAGAGGGATCTCTAGAACCGGGACACGAACTGCAGTTCGCTGTTGGACACAATATTGAGAGGTAAACCATGAAGACGAAGAACTTGTTGAACAAACAACTCCACCAATTTAGGTGCAGAGGGAAGACCAGACAAAGGGACTAAGTGACCCATCTTGGAAAATCGATCCACCATGACCCATATCATGGTATCATATCATATCATCCGGAAGACACTGGCAAGTCGGAGATTAAATCCATCGAGATGTGTCTCCAGGGAGAAGATGGTACAGGAAGAGGAAGAAGATGCCCAGTAGGAAGCCTCTTGGGGGTCTTATTGCGAGCATACAACAAGCAGTGACAAAATCTCTGACATCTAGACTCATCTTGGGCCACCAGTAGTGCCGCGAAATCAGCTACATAGTCTTTCTCAGCCCCACATGACCAGCAAGCTTAGAAGAATGTCCCCACAACAGTACATGTTTCCTGTCCGGGACAGGGATGAGCACCTTACCTGAAGGCGGTTGCAACAGCCGTACCGGTGCTACCATGATCATTTTAGATGGCTCAATGATGTGTCAGAGTTCTTCATCTTGGTCATCGGAGATAAAAGACCTGGATAAAGCATCAGCCTTGATGTTCTTCTCAGCTGGGCGGAAGTGGAGATGGAAGTCAAACCGGGTGAAGAATAACGACCATCGAGCCTGACGAGGATTAAGCCTCTGAGCTGACTGAAGGTAAAATAGATTCTTATGATCAGTGTAGATAATAACCGGATGAACTGCACCTTCCAGAAGGTAATGTCATTCCTCCAAGGTTAGTTTAACGGCCAACAATTCCCTGTCACCGAAGAAATATTTTCATTTACAGGGCGAGAAAGCCTTGGAGAAGAACCTCTAGGTCACCATTCTCAAAGAAAGAAGCTTCTGCATGAGTACGGTTCAGGCTCCAGAAGAGGAAGCATTCACCTCCACGAAGAACTGCTTATTAAACATTGGTCTATGGAGAGTGGGAGCAGTAGAAAAGGCTTGTTTGAGAGACAGAAAGGAAGACTCCGCCTCAGGAGACCACTATTTACGATTTGATATCTTTCGAGTCAGAGCGGTGAGAGGTTTGGTCAGATCTGAGAAGTGCGGGATAAAATGCCGGTAATAGTTGGCAAACACTAGGAATCGTTGAATGGCTTTGGCTTCAACAGGACGTGGCCACTTGAGAACAGCTGACACCTCAGGATCCATTTCGAGACCTGTGTCAGGGATTATGTATCCCAGGAAGGGCAGAGAGCTCCGTTCGAAGAGGCACTTCTTATATTTGGCATACAGATGATTCTCTCTCAATTATTGAAGAGCCTGATGGACATTTCTTCTATGAGTAGGGAGATCTGGAGAAAACACTAAGATATCATCCAGATAGATGACTACACAAATGTAGAGAAGGTCACAGAAGACTTAATTGACAAACTCCTGAAATACTGCTGGTGCGTTACTTAGCCCAAAAGGCATTACCCGGTATTCGTAGTGACCCTCACGAGTGCTGAAGGCGGTCTTCCATTCATCTGCAGAACGGATCCTAACAAGATTGTAGGCTCCTCGGAGGTCCTATTTGGTGAAGAGCCTGCATCCCCAAAGATGATCAAAGAGCTCTGGAATAAGAGGCAGAGGATATTTACTCTTCACTGTGATAACATTGAGACCTCAATAGTCGATGCATGGATGCAAAGACTCATCCTCCTTTTTCACAAAGAAGAACCCTGCACCAGCAGGGGAGGAATTTTTCTGGATGAACCCCCGAGCCAGATTATCTTGATGTAGTCAGACACAGCTTGAGTATCGACAGGCAACAAAGGGTAAATCCGGCCTCTGGGAGGAGTAGACCTAGAATGAGAGCGATGGGGCAGTCATATGATCTGTGTGTTGGTAAAGTCTCCGCCTCATATTTGTCAAACACATCCACAAAGGACCAGTAGGCCGAAGGCAACCTGGATAGGGATGGGGAGGTTGCGGAGTGTGACCTGGCTGCACACGTGTGAGACAGTGAAGATGACATGACTGACCCCAATGGAGGACGTCACCTGTCCAACAATCCAGAACCGCTTCATGGATGCGAAGCCAAGGAAGACCTAGCAGAAATGGAGGAGAAAGATTTGGTAGTACATAGAAGGCAATCCTCCTTATGGAGAGCCCCAATCTGAAGTTCCACCTCCTCAGTAATGCCTAGGATGGAATCCTGCAAGGGTCTTTCATCCACAGAGGTGATAAGATGAGGATGCTACAAAGGAACAATAGGAATCCCAAACTGATAAACCACAGCTTGGTGCACAAAGTTACCTGCTGAACTGGAATCCAAAGAAACCATCTCAGAAAATCTGCTGCCTCCAGTCAACATCTGTATAGACACAGTAAGGGGTAGAGAGGAATCACTCACACCTAGGAAGGCCTCTCTTACCTGACCTAGGCGGAGAAGTTTTCCGGGCTTATGGGACATATTGGTGATGAAAATGGGTAGCACTCCCACAGTATAGACACAGCTTTTTGGCAAACCTGTCCTCACATTCTTGTTCATCCAACTTGATGTGGTCGACCTCCATAGGATCGGAGACCAGAGTTGGAACTGGAACAGGTGGGATGAGGGGGCTTTGGAAAGATGGAGCTAGACGGGGAAATCGCCTCTCATGGGTTTTTTTCCTTGGTCCGTTCCTGAAGGTGGAGTTCAATTCGAATGGCAAGAGATAAAGTAAACCAGGGTATCGGGTAGCTCTCGAACCGCTAATTCATCCTTAAGTCTCCCGGATAACCCACGTCAGAAGACCCCAATCAAAGGTTCGTTGGTCCACTGTAACTCAGAAGCCAGAGGATGGAACTGGATGGCATACTGACCGACCGAAAGAGAATCTTGTTGCAGGTTGATTACAGGAAAAAAGTTGTGATGGCCCTTTAAATCATGCCCTTTAAACACCTACAGGCATATGGGACTCGATCTCCCTGTACCCTGGAGATGGAACCCACAGGCTCTGTGCTTTACCTAGCCAAACATGTTTATTTCACTTTTCTGTTTTTCATGCTATCTATTAATCCAAAATTAGTCTTTGATACTCCTCACTCCCTCCATGTTTCTAACACAGATGCTTATAATAGCACTCATTGCTGAAAACTTGACTATTTAAGTTAAAATTAACAACATTCACCATTAAATTATTTCTCAGTTTCAAAGTTGCATCAATTCCCTTCTGCCCCACACTTCGTCTTCTGCATCTGATAGATTACCAGTAGACGTTTTCTTTAGGCTTCTAATTTCTTCTCAAACTATTTGCATTAGTGAGAATTTTCCCTCCCACTGTGTAGACTCTTGACCATTCTAATCTCTAATCTTTCTAATTATATTTCCCAACCACTGGATTGCTCTTCTTGACACTTGAATATTTGTTTTATATACTTGACACACTATATAAACTGCTCTTATTAAAATATTAAATTCATCTGCTTGTGACAATAGTGGAAAGGAATTATTTTGAGTTATGTGAACCATATGGTATTTCCACATGAATTATTAGCTCTTGCACAGTGCCCACATTGGTTTTGTTGAAGATGTTAGTTTATTACACTGCAATGTCTGTACTTCATTTATTCAGTTACCCTCTGAAATAAGTAGATGCAAAATCTGCTGGCACTGTACTAAAAAAGTACTTCAGATAACTCCTCAAAGCTCCCAGTTCCAGGGCTTCAGTACCTTGGACAGTTCGTATAGTTTCATCAGTTGTATTATTAATTTACAGTCACAAGCTGTTGACATTTAGATTTGAGTAGAAATTGATAAAATGTTTATTTGAATAAGGGTAAAATATAATGTTTCCTAAAAATGTAAGGAATTTTGGAGCTTTGAGGAAGCTGGAAAATTACCGCTAGGCAAATGACGCCCACTTGTTTGTTTCTGTAATTGTTTCCATATAGTTGTAATTTCCACTGTAACAGCACTCGTGTTCTGAATATTACTGTATGTATTCGCTCGCCTTTGCTTTCCATGCACAGTGTGCTAATAAAATGTTTGTTTCTACCCCGTCATCCAGGGCTTTGCATCCTGCAAATCAAACATGATTTATGAACAGATTGTGTCATGTGGCGTGCACTGCTTCTCATAGTATTTTTGTGCTCTCACTGTAAATATTGACTTGGGCATTCTGTCTGTTTGCTACTGTTTAGAGATTTGTGCACATATGCACATATATGTGTTAAATAATTTTTCATAGGGCCTTATTTGTTTAGTAGTGCTACATTTTAGTGAGAGTGCAATAATAGTAAAATGAACAATGGCTGATATGGAATGTTCTCATAATTAATCTCTATCTTTTATCCTTTTATCTCTCAATTCCTTATATCTATCTATCTATCTATCTATCTATCTATCTATCTATCTATCTATCTATCTATCTATCTATCTAATATCTATCTATCTATCTGTCCATCTACCTATCTAATATCTATCTCTCTATCACATATCTATCCATATCTATCACATATTTATCTTTATCTATCTATCTATCTATCTATCTATCTATCTATCTATCTATCTATCTATCTATCTATCCATCATGCCTCTAATGAAAGCATAATATGTATCACAGACCATTAGGTGCTGATACTTTTTTCCTCAAGTGCAGCTATAAATATCAAACAAATGCAAAAAGAATTATCTCAGTGGTTACTTTAGGCCATTATAACCTCATGACTCAATACTCCAATTATCTACGATGCTGTCAAAGACGCTGAAGTGCACATTAGAATTTTTTATGACACGCTACAGTACATGCTCGAGATATAATTTGTCCTATAGACAAGATGATATGGCTAAAAAGCATTTGAAAATAATTATTGCAGAGAAAACATGCAAGTTACAGTTTTTACTACTAAAAATCTGCAAATGACAGTAAACAATACAGGAAAGATGTATATCGTCGTATCGTGTTAGCCATATTTTTCAAATAAACAATACATTATTTTGTGAAATCTGAAGTCCCATGCCCCTGTTTTCCCAAAACTTTGATTTGAAGCAAATCAATTTGCAAGAATTGCAAAGCCTTCATATGCCTTTAAAATACATGTATAGTTAAGGGGAACACAAATGACTAGGTATACAGAGGAGCATCTACAGATATTGAATGGGGAGGTGACGGAGGAAGAAATAGGGGAAGTCATAGGAGAGATGAGTTCAACAAAAGCCGTGGGGCCAGACGGGTTTAATGACAGTTTCTTCAAGATTTTAAAGGAACAAATCTTACCTGTATTGAAGGATTTATTTAACAAGATATTAGGGGGAGAGCGAGTCTCGGCTACCCTTAATACAGCATACATTAAGCTCATCCCTAAAGCAGGAAAGAATTTAGAGGACCCAACTAGTTATAGGCCTATCTCGTTAATCAACCAAGATCTGAAAGTTTTGGCAAAGTTGATGGCTAATAGATTGGCATCGATATTGCCAGAGATTATAGATCTCCCCCAGGTGGGATTTGTTAAGGGATGCTCGGCAGTGACAAACATTAGGAAAGTAATGTTGGCAATTGACATAGCTGAGCAGAAAGGGGGAAAAATTCCAGCCTTGGTCACCTGGATGCGGAAAAAGCATTTGACAATGTGAGGTGGTCATGGCTGGAACTAGATCATCTGGGTTTGCATGGAACCTTTAGAAACTTTGTGCAAGTCTGTACGCGAACCCTCATGCTAGGGTGAACACCTCGGGATTCTTATCAAGAACGTTTCCTTTGTTAAAGGGAACCAGGCAGGGTTTGTTATTCAATTTAGCTATTGAACCACTGGCCAGACATTTGAATGATGGTCGATGGTTTGAAGGGTTCAAAGTGGGGGAAGAGCATTGTGTTCGGCATTGTTTGCTGATGATATTGTCCTGTTTATGAGTAGGCCCAAAACACAACTGAGTGAAGTTATAGCCCAAATTGAGGGGTTCGGGAAATTGGCAGGATTCAGACTTAACAAAGATAAATGTGAAATACTCTTTTTGGGCAAAAAAGAGAGGAGAGAGAGAGAGGCTCACTATGTGACTTTCCTATTGCCAGAAAAACAATTAAATACTTGGGAGTACTGGTGAGGAGGGATCCAAAAGCTTTATATTTCTTAAATTATTCCCCACTAATCAAACGTATAGAGAAAGAACTGCAGGGGTGGGCTAATCTTCCGCTGACCCTTTTGGGAAGAAATCATCTGATAAAAATGATGAGCTTTTCTAGGCTCCTTTACCCCATGCAGACAATCCCATTACTTCTCAAACATGCAGATGTAAAAAGACTGACAAAGGCATTCTCTCACTTTTTGTGGAGGGGAAAGAAACCGAGGATTAACGCTAAGAAATTAATGCTACCAACGGAGAGGGGGGGATCAGGCTGCCAAACATTAGAGACTATAATTTGGCTTGCATTTTGAGACATGCAATTGACTGGATTAGACAAACAAGTAGACATTCTGATTGGACTTTAGAAGTCGAATTTTGTAAGCCATGGGACCTGAGATCAATATTACATACATCCATACCAAATTTACCACCCAATCTTAAACACTCATTGCTTTGTAGGGACACAGTTATGACCTGGAAGGCGGTTAGGAAAAAGTTTGGGCTAGCTTGGAATATTTCGAAATTCATTAACATCTGGGCAAGCCCAGATTTCCCACAGGGTAGGGACAATGGAGAGTGGAGGGAGAAGGGGATAAGGACTTTAAGGAACTTGATGCATGATACAGAGCGGAGATGGATGACGTGTGGGGAAATACAGTTATATGAAAAAGTTTGGGCACCCCTATTAATCTTAAGCTTAATGTTTGATAAAAATTGGTGTTTTTGCAACAGCTATTTCAGTTTGATATATGTAATAACTATTGGACACAGTAATGTTTCTGCCTTGAAATGAGGTTTATTGTACTAGCAGAACAAGTGCAATCTGCATTCAAACAAAATTAATAGGGGTGCCCAAACTTTTTCATATAACTGTAAGAGAGAAATATGATTTGCGCCTGTTTCAGACTCTCCAGTATGAACAGATAAAGCATGGGATAATGAGGAAATTACTCAACATAAACAATGAATATGAGGTGAGGTGAACCACTTGGAGACAATTTTATTAAAGGACATCTGTGAGATTACCATTTCAGGTCTTTATAGGGATTTGAGAGAAACATTAGTTCCCAACATACCAGGAAAAATTTTAGAGGCATGGGCAAAGCAGTTTGGAGACCAAGAAGGGGAAGAAAAAATCTTGAAAGGGTGGATGGAGATGAGGAAGAAAGTGTCAGGAACACCGCACTGCACATGCTCACTGAGCCAGTGCACGTGTCCTGAATAAAACAAACTGTGCTCGAGGATACCTGAGGAGCGGGACAGCAGTAATGAAAGATGTGTACTACAGACTAAGAGGACCTGCAGCATGTGACTGCTGAGGGCGTGGCCTAAGCTCCAGAGATCTAGGAACTGCAGGAAAACTCCTAGCAGGGTAACGACGAGATAAAGTTACCAAGGGGCAAAGATAGGGACGAAAACCTGGACAGGCCGAGATCAGAGCACAAGATAGCACGAAGTACCAAAGGGTTAGACAGAACGGATAGTCAGGACGTAGCAATAGATCAGTAAACCAGAGCGGGCAATAGACAGTACAATAGGGACAAAACTGTAACGGAGTATCGATCGCCAAGCCAGGAGGTCAGAACCGGAGAAGACAATATTAGCAAAACGTGAGAGACAGAGAGCAGAGTAAGCAAACACAGACCGGGTCATACACGGGAGTCAAACAAGCAGAGCAGTATACACACAAACCAGGGGGGTCAGGCACACAGTCACAACAAAAGTATAACTGACAGAGAATCTCACTCTGGACTGGGTATAAATACCCTCCCAGATCCAAAGGGAAGCCAGCAAAAGTTAACCCTGAGTGGACAGGACATTAACCATGTCCTATACCATGACAGTACCCCCCCCTTAATGGGGGCCACTGGACCCCCAGGCCTCTCAGGATATCTGGCATGAAAAGTCTGCACCAGTCGATCGGCATGTACCGAACTGGCCGGAACCCATGACCGATCTTCAATGGAGTATCCCTTCCAAAGAATAAGGTACTGAAGTCTCCGGCGCACCCACCGCAAATCAATGATGCGCCCTACCTCGTACTCCAGTTGACCCTCTACCAACACTGGTGGAACCACGGATGAGGGATCTTCTCTAACCGTCCCCACAGGTTTTAATAGGGACCTGTGGAAGACGTTAGATATTTTGAAGAAGGTGGGCAACTGAAGCCTGTACGCCACTGGATTGATCACCTCTACAATCTTGTATGGGCCAATAAATTTGGGGCCCAGCTTCATAGAGGGTATCTTAAGCTTGATGTTACGGGTGGACAACCAGACCATTTCCCCCACTGTCAACGCAGGACCCAACCCCCTCCTCCTGTCCGCAAAATGCTTGTACTTCTTCTGGGCTTTGGAGATGTTCCCCTGCACCTCCCTCCAAAGGTTTTTTAACTGTTGAACCATCCCCTCGGCACCAGGACAACCAGAATCCATACGGGAAAATTCCCCAAACTGCGGAACAAACCCATAATTGACATGAAAAGGAGACTTTCCGGTAGACTGATTGATACAACAGTTGAACGCAAATTCTGCCATGGGTAAAACCTCACACCAATCTTCCTGTCTAGAGGAGGCCAGACATCTCAGAATCTGCTCCAACGACTGATTGGTGCGTTCAGTCTGTCCGTTGGATTCCGGGTGATAGGCAGAGGAGAATTATAATGTGACCTCCAACTTCTTACAGAACGCTCTCCAAAACCTGGCCATAAACTGCACACCCCTGTCCGACACCACATTCACAGGCACTCCATGCAACCGAACTATGTGCTGTATAAACAAGCGGGCCAAGGTTTCAGCAGACAGCAACGCGGGTAACGGCACAAAGTGGGCTTGCTTAGAAAATCTATCAACCACTACCCATACCACTGAATTGCCCTTGGATGATGGAAGATTAGTGATAAAGTCCATGGACAGGTGTGTCCATGGTTTATCCGGAATTGGTAAAGGCACCAATTCTCCGGCCGGCCGGACCTGAGAGCTTTTAGAGCGAGCTCACACCCCACAAGTATTAACAAAATTTTTTATATCAGTACCCATAGAGGGCCACCAAAAACCTCTAGCCACTGCCCCCCGGGTAGCTGCAATACCAGGGTGTGCACTTAACACAAAATCATGAAATTCTTGCAGGAGTGTGAGACGGAGCTGTTCGGGTACGAACAATTTACCTGGGGGTTTATTCCTGGGAGCTTGTGCTTCCAGAATCTCTCTCTGTAACTCAGAGGAGACTTCAGCTACAACCACTCCCGATTGAAGAATGGAGGAAGGAGGTTCTGGAGGGGACACAGAATCAAAACTTCGGGATAAGGCATCTACCTTTACATTTTTAAACCCTGGTCAGAATGTGATGGTAAAATGAAAGCGAGAAAAAAAAAAGTGCCCACCGAGCCTGTCTGGGGGCCAATCTCTTAGCGGACTCGATATAGGCCAGGTTCTTATGATCAGTGATGACCGTAATGGGATGAGCGGCCCCCTCCAAAAAATGCCTCCATTCTTCGAAGGCCAATTTGACCGCTAACAATTCCCTGTTGCCGACATCATAGTTTCTCTCTGCCGAAGAGAACATTTTAGAGAAAAAGGCACAGGGTTTAAGATTAGTCAGTGTAGAGGGGCCCTGGGACAACACTGCCCCCACCCCCACTTCCGAAGCGTCGACCTCCACGATAAAAGGTCTTGACGAATCGGGTTGTACCAACACAGGGGCTGAAGTAAAGCATTTCTTCAATGTAAGGAAGGAATTTTTTGCGGCCACGGACCAATTTTTTACCTCTGCCCCTTAAGAGTGAGGTCCGACAAAGGTTTCACTACCTGTGAAAACCCTTTAATGAACTTCCTATAATAGTTAGCGAAGCCCAAAAATCGTTGCCAGCCCTTCAGATCATGAGGCTGCACCCAATCTGTAATGGCCTGAACCTTCCCTGGATCCATGCGGAATCCCTCCCCGGATACAATTACACCCAGAAAAGACAGTTCTTGCATAAAAAATGAACACTTCTCCAGCTTAGCATACAAATGGTTCTCCCGGAGTCTCATAAGAACCGCACGTAAATGATGTAAGTGTGACTGACTGTCTACTGAGTATATCAGAATGTCATCCAGGTAAATGACTACATAACGTCCAATTAAATCAGAAAAAACAGCATTGATGAAGTTCTGAAAAACAGCAGGGGAATTAGTGAGACCGAAGGGCATAACCAGGTTTTCAAATAGCCCCTCAGTTGTCAGGAATGCTGTTTTCCATTTGTCCCCTCCCGGATCCTTATAAAGTTATAAGCCCCTCGTAGATCGAGCTTAGAAAACCATTTGGCCCCCCGTGAGATGGTTGCATAGATCGGTAATCAACGGGAGAGGGTACGTGTTCTTAACGGTAATTTTGTTCAGTTCCCGAAAGTCGAGACACGGTCGCAACCCATCATCTTTTTTCTTTACAAAGAAACATCCCGCTGCCACGGGTGATACCGAGGGCCGAATATGCCCTTTGCGAAGGCTTTCTTTGATGTACTCTTTCATGGCTTGGTGCTTGGGTAATTTGGCTCCAGGTAACAAATCAATGGCACAATCATACGGTCTATGTGGTGGGAGCGCCTCAGCCTCACTTTCGGAAAATACGTCTTCAAAGTCTTTCAGGTACTCCGGAATACCCTCCAGACTGACAGACGACACAGATACAGATTTTATCGGCTTGACAAGAGAAACAGAGTTACAACAAAGACCATTATTATTACATCCCCATCGGGTGATCTCCCCTTTTGCCCAATCAATGAGAGGATTGTGGCATTGCAGCCAGGGCATCCCCAATACCAGTCCTGCAGGCAGATTATTCAGAATAAAGCAACTTAATTTTTCCACGTGAGTGGAACCCACTTTCATAGAAAAAACTTCAGACATAAAACAAATTCCATCCCGGGTAAGAGGGATGAATCCACAGCCACAATTTTAACAGGATCTTTCAACCTGACTGTCCCTATCTTATTAAGAGTCACAAATTGGGCATAGAATCATAGAATCATAGAATCATAGAATGGTAGAGTTGGAAGGGACCTCCTGGGCCATCTGGTCCAACCCCCTGCTCAAAGCAGGATTCTCTAAATCATCCCAGACAGATGTCTGTCCAGCCTCTGTTTGAAGATTTCCATTGAAGGAGAACTTACCACCTCTCGTGGCAGCCTGTTCCACTCCTTGATCACCCTAACTGTCAAGAAGTTTTTTCTAATATCTAATCTGTGTCTCCTCCCATTCAGTTTCATCCCATTGCTTCTAGTCTTTCCTTGTGCAAATGAGAATAAAGATGATCCTTCTACAATGTGACAGCCCTTGAGATATTTGTAGACAGCTATTAAGTCTCCTCTCAGTCTTCTTTTTTGCAAGCTAAACATTCCCAAATCCTGCAACAGTTCCTCATAGGACATGGTTTGCAGACCGGTCACCATTCTGGTGGCTCTCCTTTGAACTTGCTCCAGTTTGTTGATGTCTTTTTTAAAATGTGGTGCCCAAAATTGGACACAGTATTCCAGATGTGGTCTGACCAAAGAGGAGTAGAGGGCAATAATGACCTCACGTGATCTAGACTGTATGCTTCTGTTGATATATCCTAGAATTGTATTTGCCTTTTTTGCTGCTGCATCACACTGTTGACTCATGTTCAGTCTGTGATCAATTAGTATACCCAAGTCTTTTTCACATGTGCTGTTACTTAGCCCTATTCCTCCCATTTTGTATATGCTTTTTTCATTTTTATTGCCCAGATGTAGTACTTTGCATTTTTCCCTGTTAAAAACCATTCTGTTAGTTGCTGCCCACTGCTCCAGTTTATTTATATCTTTTTTAATTCTCTCTCTCTCTTCTCTAGTATTAGCTACCCCTCCTAGCTTTGTGTCATCAGCAAATTTGATCAGTTTACCCTCAATTCCTTCATCTAAATCATTGATAAAGATGTTGAACAATACAGGGCCCAAAACAGAGCCTTGTGGTACCCCACTTGAGACATTCTTCCAACTGGATGTGCAGCCATTTACGACCACTCTTTGGGTCCGATCACTAAGCCAGTTATGAATCCACCTAACAGTTGCCTTGTCCATTCCATACTTAGTCATTTTTTCAATAAGGATTGTGTGAGATACTTTGTCAAATGCTTTGCTGAAGTCAAGATATACTATATCTACAGCATTTCCCTGATCCACCCAGTCAGTGATTCTGTCATAGAAGGAAATTAAGTTAGTCTGACATGACTTATTAGTTACAAACCCATGCTGACTCTGTTTAATCACTTCATTCTTATGCAGGTACTTACATACATGTTCTTTAATAATTTGTTCAAAGATTTTTCCTGGTATAGAAGTCAGACTCACCGGCCTGTAGTTCCCTGGGTCCACCTTCTTCCCCTTTTTGAAGATAGGAACAACATTTGCTCTTCTCCAGTCTTCTGGGACTTATCCTGTTCTCCAAGAATTTTCAAAGATTATGGACAGTGGTTCAAGAATTTCTTCTGCTATCTCCTTCAGTATTCTGGCGTGTAATTCATCTGGACCTGGAGACTTGAATTCATTTAGGTTAGCTAAGTGTTTCCTCACTGTCTTTCTGTTTATAGATATCCTGGATTCTTCTATTCCTTTAATAGGACAGTGAAGATCAGTTGATGTTACATTTCCTTTCTGAGAGAAAACAGATGCAAAATAGGAATTTAAAAGTTCAGCCTTCTCAACATCCTTTCTTACCATTTCATCATTTTCATCCTGTAAAAATCCTATAGCATCTTTGACTTTTTTTTTACTTTTGACGTATCCCCAAAATCCTTTTTTGTTGCTTTTGACATCTCTTGCAAGCCTTAATTCATTGTCAGTTTTAGATAATCTGATTTGTGCCCTGCAGGTTCTGCAGATGGCATTATATTCTTTTTAGATAAGCCTCCCTCTTTCCATTTGATAAACATTTCTTTCTTCCTTTTTAGCATGTGTTTAAGTTCTGTGGTCATCCATCCTAGTTTCCTTAAATGCTTCCCATTCTTCCCTCTTTTTGGAATTGTTAACGATTGTGCTTTGAGAATCTCATTTTTCAAGATGTCCCATCCTTCCTGGACATTTTTGTCCTTAAGTATATCCAGCCATTGGATCCCTCCAATTCTCTTTCTGAGTCCCTTAAAATCTGCCTTTCTGAAATCTAACCTTGACGTCTGAGTCTTCACAGGTCTTCCTCCTCTTGTTATCCAAAATTCTAAAATAGCATGGTCACTACCTCCTAGGGTCCCAGACACTCTTACCTCCTCATCCATTTCCTCCCTGTTTATAAGGATTAGATCCAAGGTAGCAGATCCCCTTGTTTTCTCCTCTACCTTTTGAAAGATAAAGTTGTCAGCAAGAGAAGATAAGAATTTCCTTGACCTGTTAGTTTTGCCTGAGAGAGATTCCCAACAAATGTCTGGATAGTTGAAATCTCCCATGACCACTATGTCATATTTTTTGGAGAACTTGGCCATTTGATGCATAAAGAGTTCATCCATATCTTCAGCATGCATAGGCGGCCTGTAGTAAATGCCTACAATGGTGTCCTTTCCATTGTTCTGTCCTTGTATTCTTACCCAAACAGTTTCCACAGAACTCCCAGTCTCTGAAGCATCAATCTCTGTGCAGATATACGCTTTTCTAACATACAATGCGACACCTTCTCCTCATTTATCAAGTCTGTTTCTTGCAAATAAGTTGTATCCTTCTAGCCTTGTATTCCAATCATGTGTATCGTCCCACCAAGTTTCAGTGATTCCAATGACATCATACTTCTTCTCCTGCGTTAGTAGTTCCAATTCTCCTTGTTTGTTGCCCATGCTTTGTGCATTTGTATAAAAACAAAGATTAATGGAGGAACCACAGTCAACAAAGGCGGTGGTCATAACAGAACCACCAGCAAGTTCCAATTCAACCTGGAGAACCATTTTAGCATGCGAAAAAAAATGTACCTGGGAGTCTGGGCAACCTCCACGATTGTCGCCCAGACTCAGTCGTTTTTCTGACGTTTTTACAGAAGAAGGGCAGGAAGGACAGTCCCTTTTCCAATGTCCAGAGGCTCCACAGTAAAAGCATAGACGGTTGTCTTTACGGTGTCTTCTCTCTCGTTCCTTTCCTGAGACAGCCTCCATCTCCATGGGCTCAGATGCGGGTGCGGTGTAACACAATTTGGAGTACAAGGGAGTCTCTTGTTGCATCATTCCCCTAGCACGGAGTCTCCGGTCCATACGGACCGCCTGCATCATGGCGTCCTCCAGGGTATCGGGAGGAGGATGTAATGCCAGAGCGTCCTGCAGACGGTCAGATAGGCCCCTGCGGAACAACCCCCTCAGGGCGGCATCATTCCAGGATACTTCCGCGGTCCAACGTCTGAACTCTGAGCAGAACCATTCAGCAGAGTTCCTCCCCTGTGTCACACTCATCACCATATCCTCAGTCATGAAAGATATAACGTGGCACTACCGTAGAAGGTGCAAAGTAGGAACCCAACCAAGTGATAATGTAGAAAAATAACTTGGCACTCAACTTTTAGTGGAAAATAGTAAATATTTATTGCAGTCCAGAATCAAAACCAACGTTTCGGTCCTAACCGGACCTTCATCAAAGTACTGCAAAATTTAACAAAATGATTTATAGAATATTTATATGATCAATAGTAAAATATATACATATAGTAAGGAAGTAAATGTATATTTGTCCAAACAAAATGAAGAAAAAAAGACTGAAAAGAAAAAAAGAAAAAAAGAAAGAAAAATGCCTACCCGACTACTTAATTAGTGGAGTCCAATTGTGGACATGTTGTAGCACAATGCATATTGTAATCTATGGACTGAATAAAATGCACATGAATGGGACGACCAGAGAATAGTGGAGAAAATATAGTTCGTGATTATAGCTATAGGAATAAATATGAGAACCACATACCCATGGATAGACAAAGTACCTTATTATTGTCCAAAAAAGACCAGTTCTGTTTATCACTAAAAGTGAAGTGAGTGTCAATATATTAATGGTTATGGACTAAATGGTACTAATGTATATAAATCCAGGTTAGCTGTATACCTGAAAAAAGGAGTCTTCACTGTGACCTGTAATACCAGTATCCACTGGGTTAAAGCTTATATCTGTGAATAAGAGGTATGTGGAAGTAGAACTCTTATTACTATACTAAAATACTGGTACTTAAAAGTGCAAGTAAATTGTGATAATAAATTACCATCTGGGGTTAAGAAATGCTCCTAATCTTTATGCAAAGTGGATCTTACTTCACCCTGTTTTAAAGTAAGTAACAGTGGCTCCAATGTACCTGAAAAGAAGTCAAATGGTGCTGCTATGTGAATGCCCATAATGAATCAATAAAAGTGAGCGCTGTATGAGCGATTAAAGATATCTTACCGGTGGTGACACAGTGGAGGGCTCGGGTCCTCACCCAATGCGGTATCCGCCGCTTGTTGGTGCGAGATACCGAGCCAATTAGCCGCCATTTTGCGTTCCAAGCCTGTAAACGTCTCATAGAGGCGTGTAAGGGGGTGTGTGATCACTTTGTCATAGCGTTATGCCTTTTAGGTATCATAGGAGACCAATGTCCAATATAAAGAAAATATTTACATAGGTATGCAATATATTTATTAATTTAAGCAGGGTGACAAACCAAGCAGTCGAGAGGTAAAGGATAATAAGGAAGTCCAGAGGTTAGGTAGGTAGAGGAATCTGAGTTCAGTGTTCAGTATAGGCGACTCTGTAAAAAGAGACAGCAGTATTAACATGATGTCACAATGCATTTAAACATATTGACAGTACACTGGAATGACACGAACAGAGAGTGGAATTTATATTAAATCCATAGATAGAAAAAGGCTGCGAGTCAAATAAAGGAATGAAGGTCATATTCTCTGTTTAGACCCCGAGGGGACAAAGTCTGTAATTGGTGAATCCAATAGGATTCCCTCCTTTTCATAAATTGTATGCCATCACCCCCTCGTCTAGATGGTGTTATCAGTTCAATAATCTGAAATTTGAGTTGTGCTATGGAATGACCTTGAGATATAAAGTGAGACGGTATAGGCAACAGCATATTCTTGCAACGTATAGTCGATTTGTGTTTTGAGATTCTATCTCTTATAGGTTGGGTAGTCTCACCAACATATAATAGGCCACAAGGGCATTTAATCAAATAGATTGCGTATGAGGAATCACAGGTTGAGTAATCTTTTATGTGATATTTTTTTCCAGAATGGGGGTGTACAAAGGTATCACCTTTTATCACATTATTGCACTGAGTGCAATGTAAACATGGGTATGTGCCCATTCTTGGTTTCTGTAGAAACCTCTGTGTTGATATGCGGCTTGACGTGCCCATGTCAGCCCTAATGAGTGAATCCCGTATGTTTGGAGGTCGTTTGTAGCAAGGTAAGAAAGGATTCTGGAACTCCTTCACATTTGGATGTGCTGTTTTTAAAATATTCCAATGTTTGCGTATACTATGATGTAAGATATGCACATAGGGATGGAATGCATGCACTAGAGGAATGCGATCCTTAACTGACCTACGTGGAGTCACAGTGGGATTTTTGGCCTCACTTAATAAAGTGGATGGATATCCACGTTCTTCAAATTTGCTATGCATTTCCTCTATTCTGTGAGCACTGACATCCGGATCTGAGACAATTTTACGTACACGCTGAAATTGTGACCTTGGTATGGACCTCTTAGTGGTTGAAGGATGTAAACTATTATAATGGATTAAACTGTTCCTGTCCGTTGGTTTGGTATAAAGATCTGTAGAGATAGCACCTGAGATGTCCTTAATGACTAGTGTGTCTAGAAAACTGACCTTCTCAAGATTTGAAGTTATGGTAAAGGTTAGGTCAGGCCATGCTTGGTTCAGTATATTAAAAAATTCTCTCAATGAATTTTCATTTCCAGACCATATGCAAAAAATGTCGTCTATGAACCTTTTCCAAAACAGACAATGAGTCTGGAATAGAGGTTCTGAATAGACTACTTCCTCCTCAAAACACGCCATGTAGCTGTTAGCGTATGGTGGGGCTACGTTTGAGCCCATGGCTGTTCCCTTAGTTTGTAAATAGAAATTGTCTTGGAACATAAAAATTTTTTTAGTGAACACTACCGTGAGTAGTTCTATACAAAATTCAATAACCTCCATAGGTTTGCTAGATGTCTGCAGTAGGCGACGTGCACATGAAATTCCTTTTTGATGGGGGATTGAAGTGTATAAATCCCTCACATCAAAGGAAACCAAGATGGCAGTATTCGGTACCGGGCCTAGATCTTGTATGGTCTGTAAAAAATGTCCAGTGTCCAAAAGGTAAGACGGGGCTTGTCTGGTTAAGGGTGTTAGAATTTTCTCCAAGAATATAGAGAGAGGTGACAATAAAGATTCAGTGGATGCCACTATCGGTCTACCCGGTGGGTTATCCAGACTCTTATGAATTTTTGGCAAGATGTAAAACACAGGAGTGATAGGATCTTTTTTTGAAAGAAACTCCAGTGTTTTAGAGTCTATTATCCCAAGTGAGACATAATGGGTCAGTATTTGTTGAATGGTTTTACTGAGTTCACTTGTCGGATTCGAACTCAATCTAATTAGTGTCGTTAAGCTGTCGCAGTGCTTCAGTAATGTATGTTGATTTGTCCATAACAACAATCGCTCCCCCTTTGTCTGCGGGTTTGATTATTGTTTGGTCATCCTTGCGTAAGGCTTGTAATGCCTGAAAATCAAATGTGGACAAATTGGGTTGGTAATGTAGTCTACCCCCCTCCATGTCCTGTCTCAATTCTTGGAAAGCTGTATCCACAAAATTTACAAAAGTTTCGACCGCATGTGAATTGTGTGGTGGTCTGTACATACTTTTATTACGTAGACCTAAGTCAGAAATAGAAAGCAGAGGTTGATGTATGGAGGGATTAATTGGTACATTATCAGAAGTAGAAGCAAACTGTACAGATAATCTTAACCGACGGTAAAACCGATGCAAATCCATATCCATAGAGAATGTGTCAAATTTATATGACAGGCAATACGATAGACCTTTCTGTAAAAGGTTATATTCAGTTATGCTCAAAGTCCACGATGAAATGTTAATTACCAACGGGTAATTACCTGAGAGCGTGTAGTCCGTGTGAGATCTGTGTCTCTTCTGTCCATGCCCTCTGCGGGTCCTCTTCTTCTTGGACGATGTCTCTGTCCTAAAAAATGCCCAGGCCTTGTCACGCTGTATAGCAGATATATATATGTGATGACAATAATCTATATCAAAAGGGCAACATACTATATAACATGCGCATAGCTATATGATAACATAGATTTACCTGACAGAAAGTCCAGTGGGTCAATACGGAATCCGTTATACGCTGTCTCCGGCTAGAGGGTGACCGGGGTCTAAGCTGACCCTAAACTGGGGTCCTAACTAATCCCTCAACCTGGAGGTACTGTTAAAGGTACAGAGGTCCAGGCCACCAGTGTAAACCCTGTCTCCTATCAATCCCTGCCAACTGTATTCTAGTCCTAAGAAGGACCCTGAATACCACCAAAGGGAATGAACAGGTAACGGTTAATGAACAGAAAGACATACAAGAAAGATAAGAAATAAAGTAAATAAAGTCTTACATACAACACTCACACACAGTAGGAACACCATAGGTCTCAGAGATAAACTATAAGCTGTAAGAGTAAAAACAACTAAGGAGCTCTTAGCTTAAGTATTCTCAGAACCGATCCAGTCTGCTAAACTATATGAATGCTTTCACCGGCATCCAACCCCCAGACTGGCAGGAATATAAAGGAAACTAATTAGAACATAATCAAAAGCAGCCGGGCGAGGCTGGACCTAGTCTTAGCAAAGAGCTAGGTAAAATTAACTCTCTCATAACCAAAAACAAAGAAACAGCAGCTCAACTGTGAGAAGTCAGAATGTGCAATCGCGACGATCTTCGTGGCGATGCACCCATGACAGTACCCCCCCTTCTACGAGGGGCCTCCGGACCCTCATGACCAGGTCTGTCCGGGTAAATTGTGTGAAAGGTCCGAACCAATCGATCTGCGTTATCATCCGACGCAGGGACCCACGTCCTCTCCTCAGGACCATACCCCCTCCAATGAACTTCCACGTAATCATTGACTACCACTGAAGGAGGAGGTAGAGGTGACGGTATGACTGGTGCCACATACCTTTTAAGCAACGACTTGTGAAACACATTATGAATTTTAAACGTAGGAGGAAGGTCCAGACAAAATGCCACAGGATTAACTATGGAACTGATCCTGTACGGCCCGATGAATCTGGGACCCAACCTCCAGGAGGGAACTTCAAGTTTTATATTCCTGGTAGACAACCACACCAGATCGTTCACCTTCAGATCTAGACCAGAAACTCTCCTCCTATCAGCCATCCGTTTGTAAGGGTTCTCCGTAACCTTCAGTCTTAAGCGATCTGGAACTATCAGTCTCCCTGGAAGTCCCACAGGGGCGTCCCCCTGAGCCCCCAATACCTCCCCCTCAAGCTCAGAGCATACAGCTGACACTACAACTCCCTCCTGAGGAATAGGAACCGGATCATCCATCCTCCCGGTCCCTGGGAAAGTACGAGATAAGGCATCAGGAAGCAACGTTATTGAGCAGTCATATGCGCGATGAGGAGGTAACTCTTTACACCCCTCCTCTGAGAACATCTCCCCAAAGTCCTCCAGAAAAGGAGGCAAAGTCCTAGGCACAACCGCACCGATGACCGTGCTCATGCAGTTATTCTTGCAAAATTCACCCCACTGGCTTATCTTTCTGGATTGCCAATCAATCACTGGGTTATGTTTAGCCAACCAAGGAAGTCCCAACACAATAGGAGTAGGTAGACCCTCCAACACATAACAAGACAATTGCTCTTTATGTATTGCCCCTACTCGAAGATCTATGTTATGAACAGCTTGTACCAAGCTACCTTGACCAAGAGGTCTAGAATCAATAGAGAGTATAGGGACCGGTTTGGCCAATACACTCAGTTGCATACCATGCACCTGGGCAAACCGAGCGTCCACCAGATTAGCCCCGGACCCACTATCAAGAAAAACAGAAATCCTTTCAGTTCTAGTACCAATCACCACTTCCGCAGGCACGAGAAACTGAGAGGGATTTGGGGACGAAATACACACTCCCAGGTTAACTCCTTGGCTCAAAGAGGTCCGGGATGGACACCCCCCAACAAAATGTCCCTCTCTCCCGCAAAAGAAACACCTTCTAGTCTTGCGGCGCACCGCTGATTCCCTCCTACAAAATGATGTCCCTCCCAACTGCATGGGTTCCTCAGAACAGACCAGAGGAACCTCAGTATAAGGGACTTTAGTAGTAGGTGGAGTCATCACGGGGGGCGGAGTTACCTCGCGTCTTCCCCGAAGACGTCTATCAATGCGAATAGTGAGGGCCATAGCAGCCTCCAGTGATGGAGGAGAATCATACTGAGCCAACACATCTTTTAATTTGTCAGACAACCCTTGACAAAACTGGCTCCTAAGAGCGGGGTCATTCCACTGAGTATCTGTTGCCCATCTACGGAACTCAGAAGAATATTCCTCCGCTGGACGATTTCCTTGCCGTATTTTACGTAACCTTTTTTCAGCAAGGGAGACTCGATCCAGATCATCATATACCAGACCCAGGCAGTAAAAAATCGATCCACTGACTGGAGATCTGGGGAGCCTGGAGGAATAGAGAACGCCCAAGATTGAGGATCCCCTTGTAAGAGCGAGATAACAATTCCCACCCTCTGCTCTTCACTCCCAGATGACCGAGGCCGCAGCCGAAAGTACAATTTACATGCCTCCCGGAAAGTAAAAAATTTGTCCCGCCCACCAGTGAACCTGTCCGGGAGAGCAACCTTAGGTTCAGATCTGGTTTGCTCCGGGGGGACAAAACCTTGGACTTAATGTCTGCCAACTCCATGGACAATCCCTGCAACTGCCGGGCCAGCTGGGCTACTGGATCCATGATAGCTGGGAGAATCTTTAGTATGGCCCGGTGAAAATGTCACGCTGTATAGCAGATATATATATGTGATGACAATAATCTATATCAAAAGGGCAACATACTATATAACATGCGCATAGCTATATGATAACATAGATTTACCTGACAGAAAGTCCAGTGGGTCAATACGGAATCCGTTATACGCTGTCTCCGGCTAGAGGGTGACCGGGGTCTAAGCTGACCCTAAACTGGGGTCCTAACTAATCCCTCAACCTGGAGGTACTGTTAAAGGTACAGAGGTCCAGGCCACCAGCGTAAACCCTGTCTCCTATCAATCCCTGCCAACTGTATTCTAGTCCTAAGAAGGACCCTGAATACCACCAAAGGGAATGAACAGGTAACGGTTAATGAACAGAAAGACATACAAGAAAGATAAGAAATAAAGTAAATAAAGTCTTACATACAACACTCACACACAGTAGGAACACCATAGGTCTCAGAGATAAACTATAAGCTGTAAGAGTAAAAACAACTAAGGAGCTCTTAGCTTAAGTATTCTCAGAACCGATCCAGTCTGCTAAACTATATGAATGCTTTCACCGGCATCCAACCCCCAGACTGGCAGGAATATAAAGGAAACTAATTAGAACATAATCAAAAGCAGCCGGGCGAGGCTGGACCTAGTCTTAGCAAAGAGCTAGGTAAAATTAACTCTCTCATAACCAAACACAAAGAAACAGCAGCTCAGCTGTGAGAAGTCAGAATGTGCAATCGCGACGATCTTCGTGGCGATGCACCCATGACAGGCCTGGGCTGAGGATCACGTCTCTCTGTTTCTGAGCCTGAGGTGGAAGGATCATTAGATGAGTGAAAATCAGACCTGATATTATATGGCCTAGAGATTGGTCTATTCTGCCACAGATAGACCCGATTGCCCTCATAATCTTCAGTATCTCTACGGAATTTTAACCTCTTCCTATTCTCGGTGTCTCGTCTATGCTGTTCAACATTGATCTTGATCCTATCCTTCATGGTAGTTAATTCCTCTGTAGTCCCGGCTGAGGCTAACTGAGTCTCTACGTTAGTTATCTTATCCTTGGTTTGAGCTATTGCTCCTTGTAGGTGTTCAGCCATGAGTGTCATATTGTCCAGAGAATATTTATTGAGTATCTGTTCAAATTTCTGACAGTACTCATTAGAGTCATTAAACAGAGTGGGACGGAGATTAACCCGCAAGCCTCGTGGTATCATGTTGACGCGCAGATATTCTGATAGAGTAGCATAATGAAGCTCATAGCTCACTTGATGGCGCAGTTCCCTCTCCAGGTCCCTTCCTCTGGCTTCACGTGGTGGTGTTTTCAAGAAGTCACTGGGAAGATGTAACTTGGACAGAATGTTACTTCTCTCATCAGGATTATAGGAAAATACATTCGAAGTCATATTAACAGTGTGCTCACATAAGGGTGAGAAGTTATGAAAGATATAACGTGGCACTACCGTAGAAGGTGCACAAGTAGGAACCCAACCAAGTGATAATGTAGAAAAATAACTTGGCACTCAACTTTTAGTGGAAAATAGTAAATATTTATTGCAGTCCAGAATCAAAACCAACGTTTGGTCCTAACCGGACCTTCATCAAAGTACTGCAAAATTTAACAAAATGATTTAAAAGAATATTTATATGATCAATAGTAAAATATATACATATAGTAAGGAAGTAAATGTATATTTGTCCAAACAAAATGAAGAAAAAAAGACTGAAAAGAAAAAAAGAAAAAAAGAAAGAAAAATGCCTACCCGACTGCTTAATTAGTGGAGTCCAATTGTGGACATGTTGTAGCACAATGCATATTGTAATCTATGGACTGAATAAAATGCACATGAATGGGACAACCAGAGAATAGTGGAGAAAATATAGTTTGTGATTATAGCTATAGGAATAAATATGAGAACCACATACCCATGGATAGACAAAGTACCTTATTATCTCCAGCAGGAGATGTGTGACTGTCTATTGGCAGTGTTAGATGCAGTAACCATGTAGTGTACCATATGACTGGACAGGAAATGAGATCTGTCTGTTTAGGACAGCCTCAGCTGCAGCAGCACTGTATGCACACAGAGCATGAGTGGTGGCATCAAAAGTGACTGGAGCAGCAAGTATTAGATATGATTGGACAAGCAAGGAGATATCTATATGTGTAGGGCTACCACTGGCAGCCCCAACCACTGGAGCAACACAGTAAAATTATACGACAATAGACAGGCAGATAATGCCTGGATGTGTGGGAGCATCACAATGGCAGCAGCGGATAAAGAAGGAACTCAATGGACAGGAAGGAAAATAGATGTTAGATTGATTTGATTTAATCACTGGCATCATCTATAGACAAATGAAAATCTGCATTTTCCATGATTTTCATCTTGACAAATGTAACGTTTTGCACACATGTAGATGACAGCATTGTCTGATTGGGCCTGAAAAAGACACCAGCTGTGCTGAATACCCTCTCTTACAGTAAACTGGGTCTGGACAAGACAGAACACTGCAAACTGGGCTAGCCATGGCTATCCCCTGATTATTCTTTTTAAGAATATTTGCAGAATGAAATTTAGGATGTGCGCCATGCAAGATGCAAAAGTTACTTAGTCAAAACGTTAATGCATTCAAAATGTTCCTGAAATTGTTACTTATGCCCAGTTGCAGTTTATGGGGAGCCATTTATTCTGAGCATTGCTGCATAATGTGGAGGAGCAAATTGTTTTCTGTGTGGCTTTGGTCATCCAGGCTCACAAGCTGTAAAAGAGTGTTTAAGCTTATATGAATGAAAAGACAGAGGGATGGGAGTTGATGCAACATTCTGCCTTGCTGCTGTTGATTATGGGGTCATGTTCATTGTGAGGGATGCAGAAGAGATGTAAGTGGAAAGGATAAGCATTGCCAAATGTGGGAACCAGACCTTAAAAAAGGATTCTTCACCAGACCACCTGTGCTAGTTATGGAGGTGCATTGCTAGCACTCAAAACATTGTCCCTGTCCTTAATTACTTCTATGTGTCAATGGTGCAGTACAGTCCTAGTTTTCTTGGTCATCAGAGGCATAGAGCAGGCTTCCCTTCTTCTGAGAAATAATGGCCACTGGTTATCTTACATCGAGGCTGTTTTTCAAAAGGCAGCGGAATTCATTAAGTAGTATGGCAGCAAATGCGCTACTAGGAACATGACTACGAACATAATACCATAGTAACATAGTTAGCAAGGCCAAAAAAATACATTTGTCCATCCAGTTCAGATTATATTCCGTCAGATTAAATCCCCAGATCTACAGTATGTCCTTCTAAAGAACCTAATAACTGTAAGATACAATGTTGTGACGCTTCAGGAAGACATCCAGGCCTACCTTGAACCCCTCGACTGAGTTCGCCATCACCACCTCCTCAGGCAAGAAATTTCAGATTCTCACTGCCCTAACAGTAAA
>JARQOD010000004.1:82155176-82175559 GCA_033576555.1 Oophaga sylvatica | reverse complement strand
AATAAAAATTAAAAAATTTGAAAATTGCGAAAATTTTCAAAATTTTCGCCAAATTTCCATTTTTTTCACAAATAAACGCAAAAATTAACCACCTAAATTTACACTAACATGGATCCCAATATGTCATGAAAAAACAATCTCAGAATCGCTAGTGGATCCGTAGAAGCGTTCCTGAGTTATTACCTCATAAAGGGACACTGGTCAGAATTGCAAAAAATGGCAAGGTCTTTAAGGTCAAAATAGGCTGGGTCATGAAGGGGTTAATGCTTACATTATGATTTGTATTAGTGATGTTTAAGTATTTCTTTGTATGGCGAGCATATATCCACTCTAAATTACATCCTGGTATACCCACCTAGTGTCTTTGTGAGTGGCTTTCTTACATTCTCTTTTACACAGGTTTTTTTTTTGCTGTTTTTATGTATTCAATAAAAATCTAACACATATATTTATTTAATATTAGCCTTGTGTAATGCTTTTCATTTGGATACTGTTTCTGCTTTATGGCTATATATTTGAGGATAAATTATTTGGTGTGTCTAGTATGCTAAAAGAACTATTCAATTCTAATTGTGGGAAACCCATCCTCTGCCATTATACAGGTGCTTCTCACAAAATTAGAATATCATCAAAAGTGAATTTATTTCAGTTCTTCAATGCAAAAAGTATAGAGTCATTACAAACAGAGTGATCTATTTAACGTGTTTATGTGACACCCCAGAGTCCGGTTGCCTTGGTGACGTTGCCTCCCTTAAGGGGTGATGTCATGCCTGGAGGCAGGGGAGGGGTCCCCATGTCAGATAACACAGTGTACATGTCAATTCCTGCTCCAAGCCAGAAAGGGGAGCTTCGTTATTGATTCTGGCCAGCAGTGGGGTTAGTGAGTCAGAAAGAAGTCAGCTGAGAGAGTAAACAGGAGAGTTGTCATGGAAACGAGAGCCAGCTGTTGCTCATGACAGGACAGTGAGAGATTAGAGTTGGCAGTGGGTTTGTGGAGAGGGAACAGAGACAAGAGCTCAGGGAATAAAAACTGCATATAGCTGACCCCAGAGCGGAGCGCTGATAAAAATGGACACCAGAGTCCTTGGTTGTGTATATAAAACGTTGGCACAACTCTAAAGATGTGGTGGTGGTTCTCAGGTAGGATCCCAATCCGTATCATATGCAAAAACTAACTGGCACACACCGGTGGTAATTTGAAAATTACTTATTTAATAAGTGCAGTACATTCAGTGGCAGACGTTTCAGTCTAAATGACCTTCATCAATGTACTGAAAACCAAAATAAATATAAATGCAAAATGAATATAAAAACAAAAACATAATAGAAAAAACAAGGTATTTGCAATGGAAAGTCTCTGGGTATAAATCTTAGATATGGTACATATTAATGCAAGGAAACACCAGCAACAGATTATAGCAATTCATAAATACCAAGAGTAACCTAATGATCAGAATCAAAAATGTGAAAAAGAAAGAAAGAACATTCCAAAGGAGATGGGCACATACCCATATGGTGCACTGTGAGTCCATATAATTTGGGTAGAAAATCCTATTGGAAAGATACACTTATGTAGAATAAAGGATATAATGCACCCATATAGCGGATGAGGGATGATGGGTATTACATACCAAAATGTGGAATGCCTGCTGAGGGAGGAGATCTGTCTGTGAAGAGGAGGAGGCTGCTTATGAATATATTAATGCTATTAGACCGATAACTCATGTGGCACTCTGAAAGTGGTAACATTACCTTAGAAGTCCTGTGAGTAGATAGGAGAGTGGATAGGCAGCATAGACGTGGTGTCCACCGCTTGTCTCGAGCATTTAAATGATCATGGCCTCTAAACCGGAAGTTGCCAACAGGAAGTGGCTCAGCGTGCGTTCCAGTGACGTCACCGCCAGCGTTCCATGAATCAGAGGAGGTGTGGGATAAAGAGAGAGTGTGAATGTGCAGGAAGCGCTGTGACAACGGTGCAATCGTTTCCTAGGTGATGTGGTTATTCCTACTATGAAGAGTGAACAGTGGTGATCCACACTAGGAAAAGGATTTCTTAAGACCTCAGTTTTGTAGGTTCTGAAACAAACAGATATATATTATGTTAATATCAGATTGCACAGTAAAAATCATACAATTATAAAGTGACAGTTACATAGTGTATATTCCATTAACCCCTTGGGGTACGTAATATGCAAGACATGGAAAACAGATCATATACATTGATATGGTGTGACTTTTGCCTCTAATGTGATAGAGTATAGTGTGTAGAGTCACAGAGAAATTCCATATATTCATGAATACAGAAATGATTGCACGTCAAACTCCCTATTTAACCCCTTGGGTGCTAGTGTATTTAATTTGTGTATCCAGTAGCTTTCTCTTTTCTTAAAGAATTTAACACGGTCACTCCCCCGTGTGAGGTAGTACTTGCTCAATTATTTGGAATTTTAATTGGGCTATAGTATGGCCAGTATTAATGAAATGAAAAGGAATGGGAAGTAATAGGTTTTTGCATCTTATAGTGGATTTATGCTTGGTATTCGATCTTTAATCGGTTGTGTGGTTTCTCCCACATATAGGAGTCCACATGGACACTTAACCAGATAAACCACAAAAAATGTATTGCAAGTGTAATAATGTGTACTGTGTATCTCTTGCCTGTATACGGGTGATGAAAAGAATCACCTTTGAGAACGTTATTACATTGCATACACTGTAAGCATGGGAAGGTGCCAAATTTGGGATTCTTAAGGAACCGTTGTTGTTTCTGTGGTTTTGGGGAGCCTATGTCTGCCCTAATCAAAAGGTCACGTATGTTTTGTGGGAGTCTGAAACAAGGAAGGAAAGGTTCTCTAAATTCGGCAATGTCAGGATGGGCGGTATTGAGAATATGCCAGTGACGGCGTATGCTGCTATGAAGGAGATATGTCGCGGGATGATAGTCATGGACAAAAGGGATCCGATTTCCTGTTTTAGGTTTGGAAAGAGAATTGCGATCTGAAGGTGTTAAAGTATCCAGAGGTTAACCCCTTTCGGTAAATTTTATGACGCATTTCCTCTATACGTTGTTGTTGAGTGTCTTGATTAGAGACTATTCTCTGGACCCTTTTGAACTGGGATTTAGGTATGGCATTTTTCATCTTAGTTGGATGGAAGCTTACGTAGTGGGGCAAGCTATTTCGACCAGTGGGCTTAACGTAGATATCAGTAGAGAGGGTTCCAGAGTCATCCTTGATGACCAAAGTATCCAGGAAACTAATCCGTTGTTTGTCATGTGTCATAGTAAAGTCTAAGCCCGGCCATGAAGAACATAGACAGGAGAAGAAAAGATTTAATGTATCAAGAGGGCCATCCCAGATGCAGAAAATATCATCGATGTACCTCTTCCACAGCAATGCATGCGTGCAGAAGAGGTCATCGGCATAAATGATACATTCCTCATACTGTGCTACATAATAATTAGCATATGGAGGTGCGGTATTCAAGCCGATTGCGGTGCCCTTGATTTGTAGATAAAATTTGTCTTCAAATAGGAAATAATTTTTGGTTAGTATAATAGAGAGTACGTAGGTCAATACCCCATATGGAAGGTATTAAGGCAGTACAGAAACTCCTAGAGTCATCTAACTTTCATTTAGAACAAACCAATCTATGCTGTGACCTACTCATCTGCTATATGGGTGCATTATATCCTAAATTCTACATAAGTGTGCCTTTCAATAGGATTTTCTACCCAAATTATATGGACTCACAGTGCACCATATGGGTATGTGCCCATCTCCTTTGGTTTGTTCTTTTTTCTTTCTTTTTCACATTTTTGATTCTGATCATTAGGTTACTCTTGGTATTTATGAATTGCTATAATCTGTTGCTGGTGTTTCCTTGCATTAATATGTACCATATCTAAGATTTATACCCAGAGACTTTCCATTGTAAATACCTTGTTTTTCTATTATGTTTTTGTTTTTATATTCATTTTGCATTTATATTTATTTTGGTTTTCAGTACATTGATGAAGGTCATTTAGACCGAAATGTCTGCCACTGTATGTACTGCACTTATTAAATAAGCAATTTTCAAACTACCACCGGAGTGTGCCAAATTAGTTTTTGCAGAGTCCTTGGTTGGGCAGGTGCTGTATGCCCTGAAAGCTGAATCTGGAGGGCAGGGGGACTGCAAGCTCCCTGGTCACACCAAACACCTGAAGGCACAGTAGCAGACCAAGAGCCCGGGGCTGACAGTGAAAAGGACAGTGCCCGTGATAAAGGCTAACGCTGTCTGCCATACAGGTTATAAACCATCATGCAGGAGAGGGCTGCAGCTTAGCTACAAGCAGTAGGGACCGAAAAGAGAGCGCAGAAGGAAGGTCCCCAACCTCACCTAGCAGGGTGGATTCCCTGAATCCGTCCAGGCTAGACAGACTCAATCCGTCATCTGTAATTGTTACTCCAGATTGCATCAAGTAAAAGATAAAGAAAACTGCACCTCTCTGTGTCCTTCACTTATTCTCTACACCCCAACGCTCACCACCATCTGAAAAATCAAATATATATTTGCCCTGGGGCCCTGCTCTACCCATGGGGAGCTGAACCATCTTTGCTGTTTCATCATCATCCCCAGTGGACCAAAATCGCAGCGTCGGCCACCCATTGCCGAACACCACGGGTGGCGTCACAACCAAACACCAAATAACTATCCTCCATTTTATGACACGGCCAGGGCCACAGAAACGGATCACGTCCCCGTGACCTCACCCATAGAACTGTCCTGTCCAATTTCAGCTACCCACGACCCTGGTGGGTGCGTCATGCTGATGACACTGCTGGTCCTCCATCTTTCAGGTCCTACAGAATGGTTGATAGTCTGCTGGGTCAGTTCTGCACCAAGCCGCTCACTTAAAAGGTTGTAAAATGCAAGGAAGGAAAGGTACGGCTGATTATGGCGCTCAGACCAAGACAGACACTTGTTTTAGATAGAAAAGAAACTTCTTTACTTGGTCATCATAATGACCAAGTAAAGAAGTTTCTTTCTATCTAAAACAAGTGTCTGTCTTGGTCTGAGCGCCATAATCAGCCGTACCTTTCCTTCCTAGCTTCTTTAGCAATGACCTTTTGTGGCTTACCCTCCTTGTGAAGTGTGTCAATGACTGTCTTCTGGACATCTGTCAAGACAGCAGTCTTCCCCATGATTGTGGAGCCTACTGAAAGAGACTAAGGGACCTTTTTAAACACTTAGGAAGCCTTTGCAGGTGTTCTTTGTTAATTTTTCTAATTTACTGAGATAATGACTTTTGGGTTTTCATTGGCTGTAAGCCATAATCATCAACATTAACAGAAATAAACACTTGAAATATATCACACTGTTTGTAACGACTGTACATAATACATGAGTTTCACTTTTTGTATTGAAGAACTGAAATAAGTTAACTTTTTGAAAATATCCTAATTTTGTGAGAAGCCCCTGAATATCACAGATATATGTACTTGAAAAGATAAGGGATTTAATATTTTATCGAGTATTTTTAAAATGATGTACGAGATTGTTTACAGTTCCATGGGATAATGAACTTGCAAACTACACAACAGATCAAATTAAAATTTTTCTCATAATTTCAATAAAAACAAGAAGAATAACTTACTTTTTAGAGAAAATACAAGTATGACATTATCTAGACACAATAATCTAAACCAGGTATTGTAGCCACAAAGTTCAGATTCTTCCAGGGTCATGAAAAATGCAGTCCAAAATATTTAGTTTTGCAGAGCTACTTAATCTTTGCATTTTTCTTTAGTTCTGTGTGTGCAGCAATGGTGGTTAGTATAAATATATCAATACTGACTGGCCTTCTAAACACACATCTAACCGCTAAGGATACCATTGTTTAAATGTGTGTTTAAAATTGCTCAATGTTATCTAATTAGATAATCAATCTAGCCACTCTCATGAGAATACTAACCATCATGGAATAAGTTGAGTTGGCTTGTCACTCTTTCTAACATTCACCTATGAATGTGACCTGAAAGACAAATCATCTAATGTGAACTTCCTACACACATACAAACAGCTTGACTATTTTTTCACACTATTACTTATGTTTGTCAATAATATACCTCTTTTATGTATTAATTATTTATTAGGTTTTTGTCAGACTGCAGACTCTATTGTAAACGCAATGAAATGGATACAGCACAGTGTAAAATATATATATAAAGAAAAAATAAAAAATATTGGATTAATAAATTAACATAAATTTACACAGAAATCTGAATCCCACTTCAAGGTGTGGATGGCAAACCCAGCCTAAATTATAAATTGAACACCCAAGTGCAAAGGAACAGGGGGACAGTCAAAAACTAACACCCAGGCAGTTTGAGGCAACAATGTAAATTTTATTACAGATAATATAAACATGTATAATAGCACAAGCATCAATTACAAGATAAAAAGGAATATGAACACACACCACTAAATATCCAATACCCCGGTATTTAACAAAATAAAAACAGGTAAGTATACAAATAGTGCATGGAAATTGTGATACTATGTACTGGTCCACAATAGTAGAGACATATATAAATGTGCACCCAAAACAAAATAAGTGTCATGGGAAGAAATTATATCATCTATGATCAATAAGTGCAACAATTATAAACACTGACCAAAAAATGAAAACATATAATGCAAAAATAAATAGCACCTAATGTGATAACGCTGCCTAGAACGCGCCCCCTAGGCAGCGTTATTACCGCTACTATTTTCCTCCCCCTGGTGTTTTCAGGTAATATACCATAATTTGGTATCACGTGGTTCATTGGAATTTTTTTTTTTCCTTTTGCACACTATTTTGGGCTATTATTGGCACTATGTGGTTTTTATAAGTGCATGTAATTTTTTGATTAGATTATTAGTTTTTGACTGTCCCCCTGTTCCTTTGCACTTGGGTGTTCAATTTAGACTCTATTGTAAAAAGGATTATCCTTTCAAATCAATATAACATACTATACAACCTGTATATTTGTTGAACTCTCCTCCTGTTGCACTATCCCTTTCTTCACTTTTGTGAGATAAGTTGCTAAGCTCTGATGAGGTGGATAATATCCATTTCCCATAGGCCACCTCAGTACAACAAATTCTAGGAACAGTTCCAACCTCAATGGCAATACCACCATTTAGGAGAAAAAATAAACACATAGATTTTCACATCCCCAAAATTGTCAGTGTTTCTGTTTACATATAAGATTTTATGATATTCTTTTATTGTCCTTCTGATAAATGGAGACAATTGATGGCTTTTATGTGCCTCTTCAGACAAGGAAGTTATTTTGATATATGTTTTTCAAGGTCAATGAGCCATATAAGGGTTTAGTGTTTGCAGAATCATTTTTTTTTTGTATTGGCACATTTTTAGTGTACACTGGATGTTTTTTTCAGATTTCTAATTTTAATATTCAGCATGATGACGTACAAATGGTAGCAGTATGGTTTTTCTTTACAGCTAATTTCACAGAAAATAAAACATTTTAGCAGCAGTTTTTTTGCACCAAACCACAAGTCATGATTTGGTAGGCTCCATATGTGGAACACCATAAGGTGCACCCCCTAGGGCCTGGGGTTACTTGGACCTAGGCCGGACAGTTCTTATAGCGGAAGTCACAGCAGCAGTGACCCTGTCTGTCGCCCTGGGCATCCAATAAAATTGTCAAAGATGATGGTGGGGTAGTTTGTAGGGGAATTAGTTTGTGACGCCACCCGTGGTGTTCAGCTATATATGGCCGATGTTGCGGTTCAGGTCCACTGGGGCGGATGGTGACGCAGCAGAGATGTTACTGCTCTCCACATGTAAAGCTAGGCCCCAGGGAAGATGTAACAGGGTGTTCAAGCGATGGTGAACATTAAAGTGCAGAGAATAAGCAAGGGACACAGAAAAGTGCAGCTTTCTTTGCCTTTTACTTCTTGGAAGATGAAAATGCAGTCCAGGGCACTAGTTACAGATGTCAGCAGGAGTCCGGCCCACCTGGAAGCATTCAGGGGATCCACAATGCCAGGTGGGGTTAGAGGCCTTCCTGCTGTGCTCTCTTTTCTGGTCCCTGCTGCGACCCTCTCCTGCGTGTTGTCCTGTGCCATGCCATAGTGGTTTCGGTGCCATGGCCACATCAGATCCTCCCGTTATCCATGTCACCACCCCCATTATCCATGTCAACTGGTCGGGGTGGGAAAAGGGACCTTTTCTTTTTCATACCTACGGGGAATCACTGCATGGAACTTGGGCCTGAGGAGAAGGGATTGGGACTGAGTGTCACTCACCACTGATGTCCTGTGCCATGCCATCGTAGTTTTGGTGCCATGGACACATCAGATCCATGGTTATGGGATTCAGGCACCTCAGTCCCATCTTTTTCCTGTCCTCGTGTTCCAGGCTTCCCGGCCACGTTTTACTCATGGCCACGATGTTCAGGATCCCCAGCCACATCTCTTTATGCTGCTCCTCAATTCTTGCCATCGGTGATACAGCTTCCGGACCAGAATGGGAAAGTTGTTGTGCTCAGGCTCCTCATTGGAGGCACATGCTTCCTCAAGTCCTCCAGGCTGCACCTCCTTCTCTGCCATTCAATGTCAAAATTCCATGAAACCTGGGCTAAGGCCACCGCCCCTGCCAGATAGGTTTTCGCACATTTTTTTCTTCCAGGACACCCACAATGGACGGAGCTTTCACTTGCTTCCATGTCATCGTCTGCCATTTTTTCCATTTCTGGGGTTCCTCAACTTCCTGAAAGCAAGAACTTTAGATCCTGATGCCTAAACCAAGTTGTAAGGTGCACAGGGTGGTAGTTATGGGCGAGGGGCTGTCTATCCACACCCTGGCACTCCACAAGTAAATAGCGTCCCGTCTGTCATGTGTCCTGCATGAATTGAATAACACTCGCTTTCTGTCCAGAGGGCTCCATCAGCGTCCTTGGTTCCTTATCCAGATGCGGACAGTCAACAGCAGACACATTTTCCTTTATAAACAGTACAACTTTAATCAGCAAATCAATTTCAGTCTTAGAAAGGGACACATCATCATATATTAAGGTGGTCACCATTTCCTCAGCCTACGTTTTTTGTCAGTATCCCCGTGACTTTCAGCCCTTTGCCCCCAAACTTCTGCTCCAAACTCTATTATCTGATAAGAGCAACACTATTTCCAACTCTATCTAAAACCAGGAAATGCTTCCCCTTATATTTACCAATGCCCCTCCTTAACTGGGATAGTTCCAGTCTAAATTAACCATTATATTGTTATACCTATTTCCTGATTCTACTGTCCCTCTAGTTCACTATCCTATCTTAACTATACATATCACTGTATTTTATTCCTACATTCAAGTCCTAACCTAATCCTGTCCCTGTCTTGTTACAATATCACATTATAATATTATTAAAACTAGTGATTTGTGAATAGTGAAATATTCAGATTCAGGAAAATCAGCACAAATAATTTCTAATATCCGTGTAGTCGTACAGAATAACGAATACAATGCAAGTCAATGGGAAAGCAGAATATTTTTCTGCTGGATCCAACAAACAAGCCTGGGGCCTGAGAAAAAAATCTAAAATGGATGGGAAAGTGCTAAAACTAAATGGGAACAGCATGGAGAAGTTGCCTACATGCCTTTGTGACACACATTGTATCTGGGAATAATGTTGTCAGACTAATGCGCTGGTTTTACAGATTAATAAGAAGATCTATGAAATCAAAGCTAATTTTTTTTAAAGGGAAAAATGCAGAGAAACATTTTTTCCTTCATAATTACATGTATATAACACAAAAAAAAAATATACAAAAAAGTTACACTCTATCGTGCTAAAACATGTCAATGTGAAATATGAAATATGAATAGCAATAAGGCTTTTGAATATTAGGAAAAAAATGAATGAGACACGATGCACAAAATTTGGCCAAATAATGTCTGCCCATAAACCATCGTCAAGGTGATCTCATAACTTATGGGTCCCTCCCTATGTGAACATACCTCTATTAGGCTGATAACTGAATTCCTGGGTGAATGTGAACACCTCTGTCAGCAAAGCCTGCATTTATGGGTAAATAGGGACCATGACCTGCTGTAATTAACATCACCACATGATGAAGGGCAGAGTGCTCGGTCAGAAAGCTAACATAGAAGAAACAAAAAACTGACTGGCACACCCAAACTAGTGTGAATACTGTAGGTGCATACCAGAAGCAGCTACCTCCAATGAGGAGAAGTGATGCCACAAATGCACATAGTCAAAGAAAAAGTTTCAAAGCATACCCATTGCTGCGGTCAAAAAAGTGCGCACGCCCCCTGAGGAAGCAATTTGTTTGTGAAACGTACATCAGGGACAGCTGGCCGGCCCACTTTTTTGACCGAAGCAATGGGTATGCTTTGAAACTTTTTCTTTGACTATATCCATTCTCTTGACCCTTGGCACTTTGGTTATTTGATGTTCATTTGTAACATCGCTTCTCATCATTGACATCAATGTAACCTTACTACTTTTACTCATACCTTGGTGGATGTTCTATGGGGGGGAAAATCCATGCTGCATTCTTCCATCAAATATGAACCCCTTCCCGACCTGTGACACAGCGTATGCGTTATGAAAGTCGGTGACAATCCGACCTGTGACCTTTACCCTGTGTCATGAAAGGATCGCTTCCTGCGGGTCAGGTGACCGGGGTCACTGAAAAGTCACTCGACCCGCAGTCACAAGACCCTTTGTGCTTCACCGCAGGGGGGTTGGCTTAACCCCCACATGGCTATGATCGCTCTGATTGGCTGTTAAAAGTGAAACAGACAATCAGAGCAATCTGTAATATTTCACCAATGAAATTTGGTGAAATATTACAATCCAGCCATGGCCGATGCTGCAATAGCATTGGCCATGGCTGGAGACCGAGATCCGACCCCCCACACTGAGTGACGGAGGCGATCGGCCGCCGCCAACGATTGATGGTGGCGATCGGTCACCGCCGTCACTAAATGCTCCCCTACTCCTTGCTTCCGCTCCCCCCACCTACCGATCCCCCCCTCACCTTCCGACCACCCCTACTCACCTCTCCCGTCCTCCGATGTCCCTGCATCCGTCCCGGCGTCCGTCCGGGATGCTTAATGGGCACCGCCATCTTGCAAAATGGCAGACGCATGCGCAGTGCACCTGCCGGCTGGCGCATACGCATTGCGCCCTCCAGAGTCCATAAATTTATTTTGATCACTGTAATAAACTCTCACAGTGATCAAAATAAAAAAAGTAAATAAATGCCCCATTTATCACCCCCATAGGTATGGACAAATAATAAAATAAAATAAAAATATATTTTTTTTCTTATTAGGGTTAGGGTTACTGTTAGGCTGTGTTCATATTGTGTTTAGGTCAGTCCGTTACACCGGGGTATAATGCGGTTACATCTGCTGATTCATCTGCGCTAGCGGATATAGCATAACGCGATCGCGTTATACTATACTGTTACCAGCCCGTCAATGCTATGTGTTGAAGAGGCTGGTAAAACGCAATATGAACCCAGCCTTAGGGTTAGGGTTAGCATTAGGGTTAGAATTAGGGTTAGGGTTAGAATTAGGGTTACGGTTAGAATTTGGGTTAGGGTTGGAATTTGGGTTAGGGTTAAAATTAGGGTTAGAATTAGGGTTGGAATTAGGGTTAGGTTTGGGATTAGGGTTAGGTTTGTGTTGGTTAGAGTTAGGATAAGTGTTAGGGGTGTTTTGGGTTAGGATTGGGATTAGACTTGTGGTTAGGGTTATGGTTAGAGTTGGGATTAGGGTGGTGTGTTGAGGCTAGGGTTATGGTTGGAATTTGGATTAGGGTTAGGAGTGTGTAGGGGTTAGGGTTGGGGTTAGATGTGTGTTGGGGTTAGGGTTGGAGTTAGAATTGAGGGGTTTCCACTATTTAGGCACATCACCGGGTCTCCATACGCGACATGGCGCCACCATTGATTGCTGCAAATTTTGCGTTCAAAAAGTCAAACAGTGCTCCCTTTATTCCGAGCCCCGACGTGTGCCCAAACAGTGGCTTACCCCCACATATGAGGTATCAGCGTACTCAGGAAAAATTGCACAACGACTTTGGATGTCTAATTCCTCCTGATACCCATGGGAAAAAAAATTGGGGACTAAAAAATTATTTTTATGGAAAAAAAAAGATTTTTTATTTTCACGGCTCTGCGTTATAAACTTCTGTGAAGAACTTGGAGATTCAAAGTGCTCACCACACATCTAGAGGAATTCCTTGGGGGATCACGTTTCCAAAATGGGGTCACTTGGGGGGTTTCTACTGTTTAGGCACATCATGGGCTCTGCAAACTTAACATGACGCCTGCAGACCATTCCATTAATTCGGCATTTCAAAACGTCACTACTTCCCTTCCGAGCCCCGACGTGTGCCCATACAGTAGTTTTCTCCCACATATGGGATATCAGCGTACTCAGGACAAATTGCACAACAACTTTTGGGTCTAATTTCTCCTGTTACCCTTGGGAAAATAAAAAAAATTGGGGACTAAAAGATCATGTTTCTTGAAAAAATATGATATTTTATTTTCATGCCAGGGCGTTATAACTTCTGTGTAGCCCTCGGGGGTTCAAAGTGCTCACACACACATCTAGATAAGTTCCTTGCGGGGTCTAGTTTCCAAACTGGGGTCACTTGTGGGGAGTTTCAACTGTTTAGGCACATCAGGGGCTCTGCAAACGTAACATGACGCCCGCAGACCATTCCATCAAAGTCAGTATTTCAAAACGTCACCACTTCCCTTCCGAGCCTCAACGTGTGCCCGAACAGTGTTCCCCCCACATATGGATAGCAATGTACTCAGGACAAACTGTACAACAACTTTTGGGGTCCAATTTCTCCTGTTACCCTTGTGAAATATAAAAATTGCGGGTTAAAAAATTCAGTTTTTGAGGAAAAAAATGATTTTTTATTTTCACGGCTCTGCATTATAAACTTCTGTGAAGCACGTGGGGGTTCAAGGTGCTCACCACACATCTAGATAAGTTCCTTGGAGGGTCTGGTTTACAAAATGGGGTCACTTGTGGGGGGTTTCTACAGGTTAGGCACATCAGGGGCTCTGGAAACGTAACAAAATGCCCGCAGACCATTCCATCAAGTCGGCATTTCAAAGCGTCACTACATCCCTTCCGAGCCCTGATGTATGCCCAAGCAGTGGTTACCCCCCACATATGGGGTACCAGCGTACTCAGGACAAACTGGACAACAACTTTTGGGTCCAATTTCTCCTGTAACCATTGTGAATATAAAAAATAGGGGGCTAAAAAATCATTTTTTGAGAAAAAAATGATTTTTTATTTTTTTACGGCTCTGCGTTATAAACTTCTGTGAAGCACCTGGGGGGTCAAAGTGCTCACTGTGCATCTAGATAAATTCCTTACAACAACTTTTGGGGTCCAATTTCTCCTGTAACCATTGTGAATATAAAAAATAGGGGGCTAAAAAATAAATTTTTTTGAGAAAAAAAATGATTTTTTATTTTTACAGCTCTGCGTTAAAAACTTCTGTGAAGCACCTGGGGGGTCAAAGTGCTCACTCTGCATCTAGATAAATTCCTTAGGTGGGTCTTGTTTCCAAATGGGGTCATTTTTGTGGGAGCTCCAAAGTTTAGGCACACAGGGGCTCTCCAAACACGACATTGTGTCCACTAACGATTGGAGCTAATTTTCCATTAAAAAAGTCAAATGGCGCTCCTTCCCTTCTGAGCCCTGCCGTGCGCCCAAACAGTGGTTCCCCCCCACATATGGGGCACCAGCGTACTCAGGAAATACTGAACAACACCTTTTGGCGTCCAATTTATCCTGTTACCCTTGGGAAAATAAAAAATAGCGGGATAAAAAATGATTTTTGAGAAACAAAAATGATTTTTTAATTTCACTGCTCTGCGTTTATAAACTTTTGTGAAGCACTTGGGGGTTCAAAATGCTCACTACACATCTAAATAAGCTCCTTGGGGGGTTTGGTTTCCAAAATGGGGTCACTTGTGGGGAGTTTCTACTGTTTAGGCACATCAGGGGCTCTGCAAACGCAAAATGACGCCCGCAGAACATTCCATCAAGTCTGCATTCCAAAATGATGCTCCTTCCCTTCTGAGCTCACCATGCGCCAAAACAGTGGTTCCCCCACATATGGGGTATTTTTATACTCAAGACAAATTGCACAACAACTTTTGTGGTCCAATTTCTCCTGTTACCCTTGTGAAAATAAAAAATAGCGGGCTAAAAAAATAATTTTTGAGGAAAAAAATGATTTTTTTATTTTCACTGCTCTGCGTTATAAACTTCTGTGAAACACTTGGGTGTTGTGCTCACAACACATCTAGATAAGTTCCATAAGAGGTCTAGCTTCCAAAATGGTGTCACATGTGTTTTTTTTTCACTGTTTAGGCACACAGGGGCTCTACAAAGGTCATGGTGTCCTCTAACGATTGGAGGTAATTTTCCATTCAAAAAGTCAAATGGCGCTCCTTCCCTTCTGAGCCCTGCCGTGTGCCCAAACAGTGGTATTTGGTCATGTACCCCCTCTTTTTTCATTTATCCATCTACTTTGTTCATTTTAATGTGTTCTGTCACGCTTTTGTGTCTTTTTGTGCTTTAATAAAATGTACTATTTTTTGCAGTTTTGACTTAGGTCCTCTTTTTGTTTAAAATGTAAAAAGTGATAGTCATCTATAGTCCTGCCTTCTTTATAATAAATTTGGTGCAAGGGATTGACATACTTGGCTACTTCCTCAGGTAGACACAGGAACCGTTCTGGTAAAGAATCACCAGCTGGTTTATTGTGGATAGCATAAACCTTGGCAGAGTTCAGCAAAATAAACAGAGCCTTGCTGGCATAAGGGTAAAATAAACAAAACACAGTTCATATGAGTCCATTCCCTGCAGGATTCACCTGCAGGTATCCCGCACAGTCCTTTAGCTCCTCTGGGAGCTATGGGGAGTTCCTGCCCCCCCAAGACACAACAACCCACTGACTCACATGGCCAGGTATTTACCACCCATGTGATAGTCACATGACCTTGATCTCACACAGGTCCTGGCAGGACTCTGTATGTGGAGATACGGTGGACCTCCGCCCACCCGCTCTATAAAGGTCCACTATAACCAGCCCAAAACATAAGTTCCTATTAAAACTCTCAGCACTTATTTTGCTGGAGGAAAAAACACTTTTACATCACTGACCGCAGTAGGCGCAGTGACATGTACCTCCCTTCACATACCATGCCAGTGTCTCTGTCACAATAGGTATCAAGTACTGGTGCATGAACCAGTGAACAGCCTGTATGTACAGATACAAATTTCTGAGTATTTGGAGTGTGTGGGAACAAATTATAGAAATGACTAAATTTTGAAGAAAATTTAGGAAGGGAGAAAAATTAATAATTCATTTACTGAGGTGAAGTGATAAGCCTGCTTGGAGAGAAATGGTATTAAGGCATGAACAAAAATAATCTTGGAGACAATAGCGGATGTTTGGAATTATGGAAGACATTAATCTTAGATCATTAGCACAAAAGAGAACACAGGTGGGATGGTAAACGGAATTAATAGTGGAGATATAGCGGAATACAGAACTACTGAGAGCATTGAGGGTGAGAGATATATGTTTATAGTTTATGTTGTATTCTATAATTGAACCAATGCAATGACAGGCACAGTGTGGATGCATTGGTGTAGTGACTGAACGGAAGTTTGATCCTCTCTTCTGCATTCAGGAAAAATTGGAGCTGTCCAGATAAGAACAACAGTAACCTTTGTTGCAATTTCAAAAGTGAGAAAAGCGTAGATTCTGGTTATGTCTTTGAGGTGCAGGTGACATGAGTGAGTTGATGTAGGGAGTGAAAGAAAGACCTGACTACAATATGACTTCAAAATAGAGTGTATTGCTTCGGAGTTTTTATCGAACCACACAGATAAATATAAATATTAGGTTTAGGTAGATTACCAGTGAGAGGAAACACATCAAATATTGCACTTCTTTAAACAGTCAGTAGTCAGATTTAAAACTTATGGCTAGCACAGCAAGCTTCTATCAATGTATAACCTGCTGCAAGGTAATCTCTATATATTAGTGGTCAGAAGACTGGAATGGAAGTTTGACAGCTCTATCGTTCTCTTGAAAGGCCAAGAGGGACTTGGCAAGTCAGGGAACTTTTCTTTTCACTGGGTTCCTTCATGTGAAATGATATTCCAATCTATTCTGGCTCGATGGAGAAAAAAAGGACAGAAATTCAGCCTTTTTCAGATAAATAGAATGCTATAAATACAGTGTATTATTATGGAAACTCCAGCTTGCTAGTCAGTAATAACAGAGAACCGGTGCAGTTTGGGTGCTACCTGAATATGTATACATGTAAACAATTGGAACACCAGCTTTTTCATTTTCAAGGTGAAATCTCAGACCATATCATCACATAGCTGTAAGCTAGCATTCTCATAAATTAGTGCAATGGTACTGCGACTCCCGTCTCTGGAGTTTTCTCATGATGAAGAGGCCATTCAACTACTTTTAGCCAGTTACAAGGAACTAAGGCATGCATTTACTGTGAGTAGGTGCAAGATGAAAAGGGGCATTGTCCACTGCTGACTTGGCTGCTCATAGTGGTTTTCCCCTAAATTACAGTGCATTAGATACATAATGTAAGCAGTCTTGAAAATCTTTCCATATTAAACTAAAAAGTGATATATTCTAGAAAGCTATTGTTCTTTAATTGAGCCACTAGCCCTAATGCCTCCCCTGGCCAGAGAGACAGGGCTAATCATTCCTTCTGCTGTGCCAATAGTGCATGGAGAGAAGAAGTTAAAGACACAAGACAAGAACTAGTTAACATCTAGTGAATTTACAGGGGTTATCTACCACAACTACCTAATACATTCGGGGCTCACAGTGGAGACCCTGCACGAGCTGTCAGGAATGTGTGGCTCTGTTCATTTGCTATTATCAGGATAAAAATCGAAGTAAAAAATGGGCTTCCAAGAGCGGTGCCAAGGATGTAGGGAGAGTTTTTGTTTCTTATTAAAATAATTTTTATTAAGCTACTCCTTACGGAGCCAGTCCAGCTCCTTCAACAGGCTATGATGCTGGACTTGCTTGGCAGTATGGAAGCCCAATTTGTACTTACATTTTTATCCTAATTATTTCAATTTGGACCTCTTGGTGGAGGTTCAGAGGGCACAGCTGCAGCCATGGAGGATTAATCATGTCAACACCAGGGTTGTGCCTGGAACTGTACAATTAATCCAAGTGTGTAGTAGTCACTTATTTTAACCTAATATTATCTGCTGATCCACACAAGGAGCAATTTCTATTTGTTTGTGTTTTACATTTGCGGTTATTGAACTTCTGAAAATGTTGCAGTTTAGCTAATGGAGTGACACAAAAAAGCTTTACATCTGACCACTTATTTGATGCTAAGAACTGCAGTAGTCAAGGGGTTAAACCGCTGCAATTGGACCTTGGTTGTAAGAAGTGCATGTCTGCTTTATAAAACAGCCAACGCTTGCCTTGTATAGAGTTGCATCAATATATAACCAGCCTCATTTTCACTTCTCGAAAATTAGGTTGATGGACCACTACTGGGTTTCAAAGGTGCGGTCATGTCATGAAGCAAAGATTTTATCATCAATTGTAAGTATTAATCACAATAATTAGAATACTGCTAAGTAATGTTAGTCAACTTATAAAAAGTTCTGTTTTTTTTTTTTGCCTGAAAAATCATTAAAAATAGAAAAATTAACTAATGCTACATCATTCTATCATTAGAAAAATAAATTCATCTAACAATGCAGTCTATTATTGCAGTAAAATATAAAGCATATGTATCTGTTTATATTGTGCTACATCAGTATATCAGTCTATAAGCAATGGAACATTTGCAGCGTCATCCTTTAAAAGTCAAAGGCAAAGATATTCTCTGAAGGTCCCATCATTGAGATACACTCACTTGATATGCCAGCCAGATATATTATTTTCACTCAGTGTCAATCTAGCAAAAAACTTCTGTAGCATTTATAATGTATACACTATGTACAGTCATGGCCAAAAGTTTTGAGAATGACACAAATATTATATTTTCACATGATCTGCTGCCCTCTGGTTTTTATGTGTGTTTGACAGATGTTTTTATCACAGACAGAAATATAATTGCAAACATATGAGTAACAAAAGCTTATATTGACAGTTAGAATGAGTTAATGCAGCAAGTCAGTATTTGCAGTGTTGACCCTTCTTCTTCAGGACCTCTGCAATTCTCCCTGGCATGCTCTCAATCAATTTCTGGACCAAATCCTGACTGATAGCAGTCCATTCTTGCACAATCAATGCTTTCATTTTGTCAGAATTTTTAGGTTTTTGTTTGTCCACCCGTCTCTTGATGATTGACCACAAGTTCTCAATGGGATTAAGATCTGGGGAGTTTCCAGGCCATGGACCCAAAATCTCTATGTTTTGTTCCCTAAGCCATTTAGTTATCACCTTTGCTTTATGGCAAGGTGCTCCATCATGCTGGAAAAGGCATTGTTGATCGCCAAACTGCTCTTGGAGGGTTGGGAGAAGTTGCTCTTGGAGGACATTCTGGTACCATTCTTTATTCATGGCTGTGTTTTTAGGCAAGACTGTGAGAGAGCCGATTCCCTTGGCTGAGAAGCAACCCCACACATGAATGGTTTCAGGATGCTTAACAGTTGGCATGAGACAAGACTGGTGGTAGCGCTCACCTTGTCTTCTCCGAATGAGGCGTTTTCCTGATGTCCCAAACAATCGAAAAGGGGATTCATCAGAGAAAATAACTTTACCCCAGTCCTCAGCAGTCCACTGCCTGTACCTTTTTTTGCAGAATTCAGTCTGTCCATGATGTTTTTTCTGGAGAGAAGTGGCTTCTTTGCTGCCCTCCTTGAGACCAGGCCTTGCTCCAAGAGTCTCCGCCTCACAGTGCGTGCAGATGCACTCACACCTGCCTGTTGCCATTCCTGAGCAAGCTCTGCACTGCTGGTAGCCCGATCCCGAGCTGAAACACTTTTAAGAGATGGTCCTGGAGTTTGCTGGTCTTTCTTGGGCGCCCTGGAGCCTTTTTGGCAACAATGGAACCTCTCTCCTTGAAGTTCTTGATGATGCGATAGATTGTTGACTGAGGTGCAATCTTTCTAGCTGCGATTGTAAGGTTCTTTGTACATGTTCTTGAAACTCAGTTTTCCGTCAGCCATTTTGCTTTCTGTCTTGCTGCAGCTATCTTGCCCTCAGTCAATATGGAGTTTTCAGCTTTCATGTTCCCGCCCTGATTCTCTCCCTCTTGCTTCTTAAGCAGCCACAGCTGTGCAATCAGTGCTTCAGAATCTAGCCTGCAGTGAACCTGTGACCTGACTCCTGGAAGCCTTGGACTATGTACTCCAGCTATTCCTACTGAGGAACTCTGAACACTTGTGGACTCTGGAACCCTGCTCTTTGAAAGATCCACGTTTGCATGGACTTACGGTAACAGAGAAGAAGATCCTGAACCTGTTGTGGAGAGTGATTGCTGAGCTTAAGTTACTCTGGCCTGCTGTGTCTCCTGCTTCTGTATCTGCAAACTGTGTGACTATTTTTGCCACTTGTATGAAGTAATACAAGACCTTCTATATCAAACCTGTGTCTCATGTATTTTCATCGCACCCAAGCACAAGACGCTATATGAACTGTACTACATACATTACAAGATTCTGAAGCCAAAACGTTAGTGTCTGCTGGGTCTGGGAAGGCTGTGTCTGCTGTAACTGTGGATATCAGACGTCCAGTTGTACTTTCTGTGATGACAGTGGTTGTGACTTCTCACAACCATTCCAGGTGAGCAATTCCCTTAAGTTTTTTTTTCTGCAGTGTTACCACAGGTAAACACTATTGTTTTTTTTTTTTTTCTCTTCCCTCTTTTGTGTCTGCTGTAACTGTGGATATCAGATGTCCGGTTGAACTTTCTGTGATGATAGTGGTTGTGACTTCTCACAACCATTCCAGGTGAGCAGTTCCCTTAATTTTTTTTTTTCTCTCTGCAGTGTTACCACAGGTAAACACTATTGGTTTTTTTTTTTCTTTTCTCTCTCCTTCCAGTACTCCTGTCTTAAAAGATCTGGAAAATGGAGGCCCGCATAAAGGAACTTTGCGGAGTGACTGATAATATCCTTGCAGATTTACAGACTATAAAAACCGTTTTACAAACCTACAGGACCTCACTAATCACAATTTGCAAGTGTTTGGACAGACTGCCCAGGATTTGCGAGCCAGGATTGAGGTTCTAGAGGAGCGAGTCCAGGCTCCTGCCGTAGCCCCAAGTTCTGGGATTCCCAAGTTGCGCCCTTTTCGTTTT
>JARQOD010000004.1:82123542-82155076 GCA_033576555.1 Oophaga sylvatica | reverse complement strand
CCTCCTCTACCTCTTCTTCCTCCACCTCCTCCAGGACAGTTCCCTGAGCAGACAATGGCTGACTGTCATCAAGGCTTCCCTCCTCCTCCTCCGCTGCAGACGCCTGATCCTTAATGTGCATCAAAGTTTGCATGAACAGTCGTGTGCATTACAGCCTGCCTCTGTTCGCACAGCCTCTCAACCTTGTTGCAACGTCTATGATTAGGTGGAGCTATTGCTGCAGCCTCTGCATATGACTAAGTCTACGGGCGAGCGACGGAAGTGCGAGCACAGTCTTTGCACCTTATGGAGCAGGGCTGTTAACTCCGGATAATTACTTAGGAAGCATTGCACCACCAGGTTCAAGGCAAGGTATGTGTCTGAGTTCTGCCAGTGCTGTGGCCGCCACAAAATTATGGCCATTATCACTGACTACCTTGCCTGGCTCAAGATGTAGACTACCCAGCCATGACTCAGTTTCTCACTGCAAGTAGTCGGCCAGTACCTCAGCGGTGTGTCTGTTGTCGCCCAAAGACATCATTTTTAAAACAGCCTGCTGACGCTTACCACTAGCTGTTCGATGGTGGGACACCTAGTGTGCAACACTGGCAGCTGCGGATGGAGTGCTCGTGCGACTGCGCTCACTGATTGTTTGAGTGCATGGACAATGCGGTCTTTCACATGCAGGTGGAGGGCAGGGATGGCTTTTCTGGAAAAGAAGTGCTGACTGGGTAGGTCATAGTGTGGGATAGCGTAGGCCATGAGCTCTCAGAACACTGCGCTTTCAATCAAATGGAAGGGCATCATCTCTAATGAGATCAGCTTGGCAATTTTGGCGTTCAAAGCCAGTGTACACGGATGAGAGGATGAGTACTTTCTTGTCCTACTCATAGTGTCTGCTAGGGTGAGCTGGACTTGAGAGCTGCATATGGGGGAACTAGCGGTGGACATGAAGGACTGAGAGGGGTTGGTGATGATGATGGTGGTGGTGATGGCCTCGATTCAGTACTTCATTGCAAAAACATTGTGATTCCCTGACTGCTTTGGCCTTGCGATGACACCTCAACATTTCTTGCTGGTGGTGTGCTAACCGGTGGGCTTACAGTGGGGGAAGCGATGGAGCGTTGCTGGCTACCTTCAGTAGATGCAGGTGCACATGTGCTACCTGAGGTTTTGTAGTCTGTCCACGCTTGCAAGTGCATGGTCATTAAATGTCTAAGCATGCAACTGTTATTCAAATGTCTGAGATTTTTCCATCGGCTAAAGGTCCCTCCGCATTTCTTATAGATAACCTTTGCCTCATCAATAGGATTTTGGTCAAAAAAGTGCCAAACTGCACTCTTCCTACTATGGTATAAATTTTCAGGGCTTGCACGCTGTGCTAATTTGACCATCTGGCCAAGCGGTCCTGCAACTCTTTATATTTTTTTAACATGTTTTTGGACAGCTACGGGCCTGCCAGATAACCACTACTGTGATGTCGATGCCTGCAGAGGATCCTTCTCCTTTTCTGAGCTATTGCCAGCGGCACCCTCTTTCCCCAATGGATGCCAATCCGTGTCAGCAACTGGGTCATCCATCACCTCCTCTTAAATTTCATCTGCACCTTCCTCTCTGTCACCATGTAAGGTGGTAAAGTATGCGGGGTGGGGCACCTGAGTTTCATCAGGGTCAGATTCTGACTCAGTAGACTGCGAGGGCAATGTAATGCTGTGGGTCAATGTACCAGCAGAATCATCTAGCAGTGGCTGTACATCAGTGCACTCCATGTCAGATTCATATTGGACTAGGGAATTCAGGATTTGACTTGATAACCCAGGCATTGCATGTGAAAAGAGCTCCATGGAGTAATCTGAAGTGTGGGCTGCCACATCCTTCACTTTTGGTGGGGGTGAAGGACACAAGGAAAGGTGTTGTTCATGACCAGGAGCCTGCACTGACGACTCAGTGCTTGCATTTTTTGAAATTTCAGAAGAGGGGCAGTAGAGCTGGAGGCTGTTTTGGCAATGTAAGTCAAAACCTGTTCCTGATGCTCCGGCTTTAAAATCGGTTTACCTACTCCCAGAAAAGGGAGCCTTCCAGGCCTTCTTGAGCCAGACGATGATGCCGGCTCGACACCTCCTGCCTTAGGTGCTATTGTGCTTTAGGCACTTCCAGCAGATGCACCACCACCACCATCAGTACCAGCTGGCCCCACACGCCCACATCCACGGCCTCTTCCACCATACTTCCTTAGTTTTGGGAAAATGTACCCAAAATACCAGCAGATATATGGTACTTTATCAGAAGCGTACAGCTGTATACAGTCTAGGGATAATTGTAAATCTCCGTATATATTTCAGGAGTCAGACACAGACGCTCTCAGGCTCAGTATGGATTAGACAAGAATATAAAAATCTGAAAAGGGTACTGTATCACAAGCGTACAGCGTATCACCAGATACCAGATATATATAGTATAGTGAAAATATTGTAAATCTCCCTATATATTTCAGGAGTCAGACAAAGATGCTCACAAGGCTCAGTATGGATTTCACCAGAATATAAAAAGCTGAAAAAGGGTACTGCATCACCAGATACCAGGTATATATAGTAAAGTGAAAATATTTTAAATCTCCGTATATGTTTCAGGAGTCAGACACAGACACTCACAGGCTTAGTATGGATTAGACAAGAATATAAAATGCTGAAAAAGGGTACTGTATCACAAGCGTACAGCTGTAAACAGTCTAGGGGTAATTGTAAATCTCCGTATATATTTCAGGAGTCAGACACAGACGCTTTCAGGCTCAGTATGGATTAGACCAGAATATAAAAAGCTGAAAAAGGGTACTGTATCAGCAGATACCAGGTATATATAGTATAGTGAAAATATTGTAAATCTCAGTATATATTTCAGGAGTCAGACACAGACGTTCTCAGGCTCTGTATGGATTAGACAAGAATATAAAAATCTGAAACAGGGTACTGTCACCACATGCCAGGTGTATATAGTATAGTGAAAATATTGTAAATCTCCTTATATATTTCAGGAGTCAGACCCGAACGCTCACAGGCTCAGCATGGATTACACCAGAATATAAAAAGTAGAAAAAGGGTAATGTATTAGAAGCTTACAGCTGTATACAGTGTTGAGGGTAATTTTAAATCTCCGTATATATTTCCGGAGTAACAGACATACGCTCACAGTCTCAGTATGGATTAGACCAGAATATAAAAAGTAGAAAAAGCGTAATGTATCAGAAGTGTACAGCTGTATTCAGTGTTGGGGTAGTTTTAAATCTACGTACAGTACAGACCAAAAGCCACACACACTGGTCCGAGAGCGGGCGACCGTGCCTGGTGTTGATGCGAGTAAGTCGTGCGACTAACTCGAATCAAACTCGCTAGTGTGACGTTGGCCTAAAAGTATTAGTGCTGTGTAGGTGCTGTGTAAAAAGCAGTCTGCACAGCAGTGTACACACAGCAATACAGCTGGCAGGCAGCCTAATAATCAACTCTGCTGCTGCACACAAGAAATTCCTCCCCTGTCACTGGCAGGCAGCCTAACAATCAGCTCTACTGCTGCACACAAGAAATTCCTCCCCTGTCACTGGCAGGCAGCCAATAACCATCGCTGCTGCACACAACAAAATCCTCCCCTGTCACTGCACACTAACTGTACAGCACAATCGCTATCAGCACAAGCACAGAATAACTTTTTTTTCCTGCCTAACTCTCTACCTTCAGAGAAACAGCGGCAGCAACCTCTCCCTACTGTTAAGATTGGCAGAAGTAAAATGGCGGTTGTCTGTCAGGGCTTTTATAGCCACTGTGACGCCACACAAAGCAAGCCAATCACTGCAATGCCTTTCTCTAAGATGGTTGTGGCCGCTGCCCATGTCATCTCGTTGCTCACAGTGTGTGTCCTTGCTCATTGGCTGAGAAAAGGCGCCTGCAAGCATTATGGGAAAACCAACTTTGGCGCTCGGGTCGACGACCGCATGGCCGACCACTCGCTATGGTCGAGTTTCGCTCGGCGAAATCGGACTTCGGCAAAAGTTGGTGATTTTTGAATCTGACTGACCTGTTTCGCTCAATATAAGCACAGCTGTTTGTTTAGCTTTTATTCATGAAGATATGGGAACCCCAGAAATAAAATGACATATGGTCCTCCTATCAATTCAAACCAGAAAGGCTAGACAGACAGGTATGGGTTGATATTAATAGCCTAAGAAGAGGCCAGAGAAATTGCTCTCTCCTTCCAGCCAATGGCTTTCCCTCTGCTGGTTATGAAAGTAACATGGGAACCAACACCATTTTTGTAATTTAATTTTTAATTTTACACAGAGTGTACACAGAGGATGCTGAATAAAACTCCCACCATTGTCGCTTGGTCACACTGATCTTGGAGAGGCCAAGCCACAATAATGAAAACTGCCTTCAACTGCCAGCGCCTGGAGGCAGCATGAACTGTACCTCTTCTTCCCAGGCGCTGGTACATGTCACACTGATGATACACAGATGTCATCCTTGTGTCATCAGTGTGCATGTGTGTGTCACGCATTTAGTCTGTGCTGCACAAGAAATACTAACATGCCTGTTGGTTTTTCACATGGACTCGTGATCCATGTGAAAAACCTGACATGTGCGCACCATCAATGAATACAATGGGTGTGCTTATGTCAGTATTTGCGGTTCTTAAAAAACTGACCACATACAGACATAAAAAATGTACATGTGAAGGAGGCTTTAATCATCATGGTGGTTCAGTGTTAAGAAAGTAGTATGTGCTCCCTGTGTTTCTGTGGATGTCCTCTTACATTATTAACCCCTTTACTCCCAAGGGTGGCTTGCACGTTAATGACCGGGCCAATTTGTACAATTCTGACCACTGTCCCTTTATTAGGTAATAACTCTGGAATGCTTCCATTGATCCTAGTGATTCTGACACTGTTTTCTCGAGGCATATTGTACTTCATGATAGTTGTAAAATTTCTTTGATGTGATTTTCATTTATTTGTGAAAAAAATGGAAATTTGGTGAAAATTTTGCAATTTTCCATCTTTGAATTTTAATGCCCTTAAATCACACAGAAATGTCACAAAAAATACTTAATAAGTAACATTTCCCACATGTTTACTTTACATCAGCACAATTTTGGAACCAAATTTTTTTGTTGTTAGGAAGTTATAAGGGTTAAAAGTTGACCAACGATTTCACATTTTTACAACACCATTTTTTTTTAGGGACCACATCACATTTGAAGTCACTTTGAGGGTCTATATGAGAGAAAATACCCAAAATTGAGACCATTCTAAAAACTGCACCCCTCAAGGTGCTCAAAATCACATTCAAGAAGTTTATTAATCCTTCAGGTGCTTCAAAGGAATTTTTTTAATGATTAAAAAAAATGAACATTTAACTTTTTTTCACAAAAAAATAATTTCAGGTCCAATTTTTTATATTTTCCCAAGGGTAACGGGAAAAATTGGACCCAAAAATTTATTGTGCAATTTGTCCTGAATACGCTGATACCTCATATGTGGGGGGGACCACTGTTTCGGCGCATGGCAGAGCACGAAAGGGAAGGAGCGCCGTTTGACGTTTTCAAAGCAAAATTGGCTGGAATTGAGATCGGATGCCATGTCGCGTTTGGAGAGCCCCTAATGAACCTAAGCAGTGGTAATCCACCACAAGTTACCCCATTTGGAAACTAGACCCCAAAAGGAACTTATCTAGATGTGTGTTGAGAACTTTGAACCCCCAAGGGCTTCACAGAAGTTTATAACGTACAGCCGTAAAATTAAAAAATCATATTTTTTCCACAAAAATGATCTTTTCACCCCCAATTTTTTTTCCCAAGAGTATCAAGACCACAAAGTTATTGTGCAATTTGTCCTGAGTATGCTGATACCCAATATATGGGGTAAACCACTGTTTGGGTGCATGGCAGAGCTTGGAAGGGAAGGAGCGCCGTTTGACTTTTTCAACGCAGAATTGGCTGGATGCCATGTTGCATTTGGAGAGCCCCGATGTGCCTAAACAGTGGAAACCCCCCACAAATGACACCATTTTGGAAACTAGACCCCTCAAGGATCTTATTTAGATGTGTGGTGAAACTTTGAACCCCCAGGTGTTTCACTAAAGTTTATAATGCTCGAGTGTGAAAATAAAAAAAATCATTTTTTTTCCACAAACATGATCTTTAGACCCCAATTTTTTTTTTTCTCAAGGGTAACAGGAGAAATTGGACAACGAAAGTTGTTGTCCAATTTATTCTTAGTATGCTGATACACTATATGTGGGAGAAAACTACTGTATGGGCACTCATCGGGGTAAGGAAGGGAAATAGTGACGTTTTGGATTGCAGACTTTGATGTAATGGTCTGTGGGCGTCATGGCGCGTTTGGAGAGCCCCTGATGTGCCTAAACAGTGGAAACCAATTTTATTAAGAAGATACAGTTAGGGTCTCATGTAGATTATCATAAATTTTCCCAAAAGAACAGAATACTTTATTGATAAAAGAAATAAACAATAGGTTCCCACCACAAGTGAACAAAAAACAGAAAACCAAATAACGTGTTCAAAAACCAATTTAAAATGGGGATACTAGAAGTCCCTGTTGAAAAGGGGGACATTGTGTTGCCTCTTCTCCCACTGGCTTTCCCTAGGACCCTGATTTACCCTGCAGCCACTATGGAATCCCTCTGCCCGATACCTCGGGGACCCCTTTTAATAGACATAAATATCCTGTGCTAAAGAGGACCCTATACCCCAAAAATTAAAAACATAAATAAATAGGAACACATACGGCAGTGAGTTGATATATGGGGTGAGGATTCAGATAAGAGTAGAACCTTAGCCGTCTATATCGACTCTTAATTATTGTGCATAGAAAGCCAACTTGATACTGAGTCGAGTAATATAGGCAATTCTAATGTATACACATTCAAAGTACTGACCCAACCAGCAGTAATGGTGATAATTGTGCTCCCAGCCAAGCAGTAGTGTATATTGTGGTTCTCAGACTAAGGACATTGTATATCACAGTCAAAACTCATCGCTGAAATAAACTGTTTCCACAGATGTATTTAACCGGCCCATCAAATATCACAGCCACTCAATAGTATCCCAAAACATGTAAATAGGCAGCAGTGGTCAGTCTATTGCAAAAAATATATATACCAGGTACTCATAAGTACTTAAATGTACATTAGAAAAATACTCATCTCCTTCACCCGTCATCTGCCATATAGTTAATTGCACCTCATTAGGCTCATCAGGAAGCCCGATATCTGGATAGCATGTGTCCTGATGTGATGCAGTGAACAGTGGAAACCCCCACAAGTGACCCCATTTTGGAAAGTACACCCCCCAAGGAACTTATCTACATGTGTGGGGAGAACTTTGAACACCCAAGTGCTTCACAGAAGTTTATAACGTAGAGACATAAAAATAAGAAATCTTATTTTTTTTCCACAGAATTGATATTTTTCCCTCAATTTTTTATTTTCCCAAGGGTAACAGAAGAAATTGGACCCCAAGAGTTATTGTGCAATATGTCCTGAGTACGCTGATACCCAATATGTGGGGGTAAACCACTGTTGGGCGCATGGCAGAGCACCGTTTGACTTTTTCAACGCAGAATTGGCTGGAATTGAGATTAGACGTCATGTCATGTTTGGAGAGCCCCTGATGTGCCTAAACAGTGGAAGCCCCCAATTCTAACTCGAACCTTAACCCAACACACCCCTAACCCTAATCCCAACCCTAACCATAACACTAACCACAAACCTATCCTTAACACACCCGTAACCCTAATCCCAACACTAACCCTAATCTTAACTTTAATCCCAACCCTAACTTGAGCCCCAACCCTAACCCTAACTTTATCCCGAACACTAACCCTAGCCCCAACCCTAACCCTAGCTTTAGCCTCAACCCTAACCCTAACTTTAGCCCCAACCCTAACCCTAACTTTAGCCCCAACCCTAACCCTATCTTTAACCCCAACTCTAAACCTAACTTTAGCCCCAACCATAACTTTAGCCCCAACCCCAATTCTAACTTTAGCCCCAACTCTAATCCGAACTTTAGCCCCAACCCTAACCCTAATGGAATAATTTCATTTTTTAAATTTAATTATTTTTCCATAACTGAGGGGGTGATAAAAGGGGGTTTAATTACTATGTATAGTGGTTTTTTATGTTTTGCAGCTGTCACACGCTACAAGACGCTTTTTATTGCAAAAAAAAGTTTTTCCATCACCACATTTTGAGAGCTATAATTTTTCCATATTTTGGCCCACAGAGTCATGTGAGGTCTTTTTTTTGTGGGATGAGTTGTCGTTTTTATTGGTACCATTTTCGGGCACATGACGTTTTTTGATCGCTTTTTATTACAATTTTTGTGACGCAGAATGAACAAAAACCAGCAATTCATAATTTCTTTTGGGGGGCGTTATACAGTTCCGCGTGTGGTAAAATTGATAATGCAGTTTTATTCTTCCGGTTAGTACATTACAGCGATACCTCATATATATTATTTTTTTATGTTTTGTCACTTTTAAACAATAAAAGCAATTTTATATTAAACTATCCAGCAAAGCCACTAAAGGAGACTCAAGGCCTCCAAAAATTCAATATAAACTGCAGAAAAAAACATCAACACTTACCTACCCAGATCTCAGAACAAATGCACTGCAGGGTGCAGCTAGCCCATAAAGCAAGATGTTAGCAGCACAGGTGCAAAATACCAGATGAAACAGCCACTCTCCACATACCCATATAGGGAGGGGGTGACTGCCCAGTATACAATTGCACAATAAAGGCCCACATAGGGTGCAGTTCACACAAGGATACTGCATAGTGTCCGGTTCACAGCCTATTAATCACGCCCTTACTCTTCGATTTGGCGGGCTGGCCAGTACACTCTCAATGCGCACCAGTGTGAACACCCCTCATGCGACACCAAACGTGCTTGGTCTTCGCTGTACCCCGAAAACTACAATGCAAAAAATACAAAAATAGTGGGGTATTAGTTGATATTTTGGCCAAAATACGTAAGCTTGTATCCTGCGCCAAAGGTCCCCACGCTTACAAGTCCTACACTACACTATCCAGCAAAGCCACTAAAGGAGACTCAAGGCCTCCAAAAATTCAATATAAACTGCAGAAAAAAACATCAACACTTACCTACCCAGATCTCAGAACAAATGAACTGCATTGTGCAGCTAGCCATAAAGCAAGATGTTAGCAGCACAGGTGCAAAATACCAGATGAAACAGCCACTCTCCACATACCCATATAGGGAGGGGGTGACTGCCCAGTATGCAATTGCACAATAAAGGCCCGCATAGGGTGCCGTTCACACAAGGATACTGCATAGTGTCCGGTTCAGTGCATTTGTTTCGAGATCTGGGTAGGTAAGTGTTGATGTTTTTTTCTCTCTGTTTATATTCAATTTTATATTAAAAATTATCATTTATTCTGTGAGCTATAACGTAATAATTTTTTCGCTGAAGACACTGTACTGCCGCTTGTTTTTTGTGGGACAAGATGACGTTTTCAGCTGCACCATATGTATTTATATCTGTCTTTTTGATTGCGTGTTATTCCACTTTTTGTTTGGCGGTATAATGATAAAGCATTGTTTTTTGCCTTGTTTTTTTTTAAAAGGTTCACTTAAGTGTTTAACTAGCGAGACAGTTTTATAGGGAGGGTCGTTACGGATGCAGCGATACTAAATATGTGTATTTTTATTGTTTTTTTATTTACATAATAATGTTTATTGGGAATTTTTTTTATTTATTTAGGAATTTTTTTAAAAATACTTTTACACAGTATAAATTTTTTTTTTACATCTTTACATTGTCCCAAGGTGGGACATTACTATATCATGTCAGATCGCTGATCTGACACTTTACAGAGCACTGTGTCAAATCAGTGATCTGACAGGCAATGCAAGAGGCTTGCAGGACCCTGAAGGACTCGGCAGCCTACAGGGAAGAAGCCCTCGGAACAACACGATCACATCGCGTTGTTCTGAGGGTCTCAGGGAAGCACGCAGGGAGCCCCCTACTGTGCGATGCTTCCCTATGCCACGGGGGTTAAAGTGCTGAGAGCGGTCCATGACCACTTCTGGCACTTAGTGCCGGGTGTCAACTGAGAGAATCAACTGACACCCGGCTGCGATCAGCCGTGCTCCCCCTGTGAGCGCGGCTGATCGCGAATGACGTACTATTCTGTCCATGGGAATTAAGTCCCAGGCAGATGGACGGAATAGTACGTCAGATGGCAGAGAGGGGTTAAGACATACTAATATGGAATTTAGTTTATGAGCCACATTGGGAACTGTGAAAATAATTTCTATAAATTTTTGCAGGTTATGATAGTGCTACAGTGCTCAGCATAAATAAGTAAACCTCTTTCGAAAAATAAGATTTTAATCAATATCTCACTGAATACAAGAACAATTTCCAAAATTTTAAATAGACTGAGTTTCTTAGAACATTTTTTTTTAGCCCATAATATTGAAAGTAAGCTTAAAGCGAACTTGTTACCTGGTTTGGCTGATACCAGTTACGGCCACCGCCTTTCAGGGCTTATCTACAGCATTTACAGTATAATGCTGTAGATAAGCCCATGATCCAACCTGAAAATAGAAGAAAAACAACTTTTATTATAGTCACCTGCGGGGCGGTCCAGTCCGATGGGTGTCGCTGGTCCTAGTATGGCGCCTCCCATCTTCTTGCTATACCGCCCTACTGCTTACTTCATGGCTCTGCGGCATCGCGCTCCTGCGCAGGTGTACTTATCTTCCCTGTTGAGGGCAGAGCAAAGTACTGCAGTGCCCAAGCGGGAAAGGTCAGAGAGGCCCAGCGCCTGTGCACTGCAGGAATTTGCTCTGCCCTCAACAGGACAGATAAGTATGCTTACGTAGGAGCGCGATGCCGAGGTGCCATGAAGCAAGCAGGAGGGTGGCATTTCAAGAAGACGGGAGGTGCCGGACCAAGACCTGCGACATCCATCGGACCATACCACTCCACAGGTGAGTAAAATAGAAGTTATTTTTCTTCTCTTGCAGGTCTGATCGAGGCCTTATCTACAGCACTATAGAATTACAGGTTCCCTTTAATAATGTAACTTTTATTACTGTAATAATTATAGTGGATAACTCAGGAGACTTCTTGTGTGGAACATGACAACTACAGGACACAGTCTTATAAGTGGAAAAGTCTATATTATCACACGGTGATTAAAACAGGTGCAAAGCAAAGTTCAAGTCCACAACACTTGGTGTAGATAATAAATGCAGCTTAACAGTCTATAGGAAACTTCAGAGAGAAATTCAATCAAGCAGAGAGTCTATGAAGCACAGTTAAACTTGAGGATACTTGACACGACTAAGTTAGTTTAGTCCAAGCACGGGTAGGCAGTTCAAATAATATCTTTAGCTCAACCAGGGAGGCCTGGGTGATAGTCTCAGTTTTAAGCAGCGCAGGGCTGCAACAGCTTACATGTCCAGCAAATGCAGTTGGGAGTAACACAAGGAGCCAGATGAAGGAGGATTACTGGAAACCGATGTATGCAGCAGGAACTCAGAGCAGAGTAGCAGGATCATAAAACAGGTTTACAGGAGCAGGTACAAAGCCAGGGAGCCACCAGAGGTCAGAAGCTGGATGCAAGGCAGAATACTCTAGCACAGACTAAAAGCTGGGGTGGAGTTATATAGCAGGAAGACACAGTGCACATGAGACCAAAACGCCATCTTGGACAAGGGCAGTAATGTAAAAAAAGTGATCAAAAATGTTCAGAGTCCTGACATTACTCCCTCCTTAGAAGTGGCCTCAGGATGATCCTGGACTTGGTTTCTCAGGGAATCTCTGATGAAAACAAGAAATCTTCTGTTGGGCATTGATGTTTTCCACCGGTTCCCAAGAGTCTTCATCAGGGGATATATCCCTGACATCTTATTAGATATTGGAGTCGATTCCTGCGAATCCTGGAATCAATAATTTCCTCCACCACAAATTCTTCTTGCCCGTCAATCACCACAGGCTGCGGAGGTGGCACAACACGTCACTGGAAGGTATTAGGAGATACAGGCTTTAGTAAAGAAACATGGAAAACTGGGTGTACCTTCATAGTCCTAGGCAGCTTCAGACGGCAGGCCACGGAGCTCACAATACCGTTGATCTTGAAAGGGCCAATGAACTTCTGTCCAAGTTTTTGTGAAGGAACGTTTAATTTCAGATTCTTAGTTGCTAACCACACGGAATCTCCTACCTTGAACATGGTGCAGGTTTACGGAATCTATCAGCCGATCTCTTATAACGTTCTTGAGCTGTGGTCAGGGACTCCTTCAGAACCTCCAAATTTTGCCTCATCGCAGTAAGCCTTTCCTCCACTGCCGGAACCGGAGAATTAATCAGAGACCTAGGTAAGATACACGGATGATAACCCAGATTGGCAAAGAAAGTTGTAAACTTAGTGGAGGCGCTCTGAGAATTATTGTATGAAAATTCGGCTAATGGTAGCAACTCCAACCAATCATCCTGGAGATGGCTGACATAGCATCTTAGATATTGTTCCAGCGTCTGGTTGGTACTCCGTCTGACCATTTGTCTGGGGATGGTAAGCGGAAGAGAGACAGACATTAATATTGAGTGCAGAGCAAAACCCCTTCCAGAATCTTGAAGTGAACTGTACTCCACGGTCAGAGATGATCTCATCCGGGACCCCATGCAGCCGAAAAACATTCTGTATAACCAAGTTCACTGTATCCTTAGCTGAGGGGAGGCCTGTGCATGGAACAAAATGAGCGGCTTTAGTCAGGCGATCAACTACCATCAAGATCGTATTCATGCCCCCGATGTAGGCAGCTCCACAATAAAGTCCATTGATATAGACCCCCAAGGGCGGGATGGAACAGGCAATGGTTGCAGAAGACCCGTAGGTGCCACATGAGGAGTCTTGTAACGAGCACATACCTCGCAAGAGAGAATATAGTCCTTGGTATCCTTCAGGCAAGTTGGCCACCAGAAAAATCGGCTTAGGAACTCTTGTGTCTTCTGTACCCCCCTGTGACCAGCCAACTTGGAGTCATGTACCAACTTGAGGATCTGCAGACGGACGGCTTCAGGGACGTAGATACGTCGATCTCTGAACCACATGCCACCCTTAAAGATTAATATCAACAGGTGGGTTGGTCAGAAATACATCACCGTCATAAGCCTCCCTGCATTCCTTCCACAAGTCTTGATCGTGGATAACTCCGATGAAATTGGCATCAGATAGAATGGTCTTGGACGGGGCTCCAGGTATGGAATCCGCAGCATAGATTCGGGATAAAGCATCAGCCTTCCCATTACGAGAACCTGGACAGTACGAGATAAAATTAAATTGATTTAAAAATAAATTCCAACGAGCCTGACGAGGAGAACGACTTCTAGAGGATCTAAGGAACTCTAAATTGCGATGGTCAGTTAGCACTACAATCTGTTGTGCAGCTCCTTGCAGATGATGCCTCCATTCCTTGAAAGCCGCAATAATAGCCAGCAATTCCTTGTCTCCCACATCGTAATTCTTCTCTGCTGAGGTTAGTCTACGGGAAAAGAAAGCACAAGGATGTAGCAGCCCCTTCTCTCCAGTTCTTTGAGAGAGAATAGCCCCCAAAGCATTATCAAAGCATCCACCTCCACAATGAAAGACAGTGTTGGATCTGGGTGTATCAACAGCGGCGCTGAGGTGAAACAGATCTTAAGACGATCAAAGCTTCTTGAGCCTGTGAAGACCACTTAAATGGCTTTTCCTTCTTTGTCAAGGAAGTAATGGGACGGACAATATCAGAAATATTTCGAAAGAAACGTCTGTAGAAATTTGCAAAACCAATAAAACTTTGGACCTCTTAATGTTCTTGGGTACCAGCCAGTCAAGGATAGCCTGAATCTTACCAGATTCCATGTTCAGCCCCTGAGGAGAGATGATATAACCTAAGAACTGTATCTCAGAATGATGGAACTCGCATTTCTCTGGCTTGATATACAGATGGTTCTCTTTCAGATGTCTTAAAACCACTTTGACATGTTCTTCATGTTCCTGTAGAGAGTCAGAAAAGATTAAAATATCGTCCAAATAAATCACCACAAATTGGTCCAACAAATCTCTGAAGATGTCATTAGCAAGGTGTTGAAACGTTGCAGGGGCGTTACAAAGCCCGAAGGGCATCACAAGATATTCAAAGTGTCCATACCGGCATCTGAATGCTGTCTTCCACTCATCCCCTGGACGAATAAGCACCAAATTATAAGCCCCACGAAGATCCAGTTTAGAGAACACCTTAGCATGGCGGACTCTTTCCAGTAGTTCGGGAATCAGAGGCAAAGGGTAACGGTTTCGTATGGTTACCTTATTGAGTTCCCGATAGTCTACACAGGGTCTCAGGGTCCCATCCTTCTTCTTTACAAAAAATATAGGTGCCCCTGCTGGTGAGGAAGAAGGACGTATGAAGCCTTTGGCCAGGTTTTCATCAATATACTCCTTTAAGGCTTGGAGCTTAGGTGCCGCCAAAGGGTATACGTTGCCAAAAGGAATAGCTGCCCCAGGAAGCAGCTCAATTGGACAGTCATAATGCCTGTGTGGAGGAAGCTGATCTGCATTCTTCTTGTCAAAAATGTCAGAGAACTCTTTATATGCTGAAGTTAAAGTAAATACCTGTACAGGTGATTCCGTAGCAGTGGAGTCAGGGACAACTTCAGTTGATGCTGGGTTGCTCCTTGTTGGAAAGATAACCTCCTTGGTCTCCCAGTTGATAGGTGGATGCTGAGAACGCAGCCAAGGGATGCCTAAAATCACAGGAAAATGAGGAGAAGAAATTCCTCAGAAAGAGAGTTGCTCCTGATGATTAGGCTCCAACAAAATCTCAAGGGGTGCGGTCTCCTGATCCACAGGCCCGGAGATTAAAGGTGACCCATCCACTGTTTCTATGGTAATTGGAGAGGCTCTTTGCTGAATTTCAATACCATGTTCTTTGGCAAATGCGATATCCATAAAATTGCCACCTGCACCTGAGTCAATCATAGCTGCACTGGAAATCCACTGTCCAGAACACAGGATCTTAATAGGGAGAGAACAGTGAGAGTTCTTTTCCTTCAGCTCCTTGGGTGGTGAAGTATAGAAAGTGAGTGGAATACAGCGTTTATAGGCAGACTACATTCTGAGATGTCAGATTCATCATCACAGTAGTCATACTCTCCTACCGCTGCTAGCACCTTGTAAGACCGCTTGGACACTTGGGACAGTTGATTAAAAAGTGGTCAGACTGGCCGCAGTAGAAACATAGACTTTCACAAAGTCGATGCTCCCAGCGCTCATTACTCTCGCGCTTCTGAACAGAATCAATTTGCATGGGCACCTCCTCCACCTCCCGAGATGTTTTACCTGCAGGCTCTCTGGAAGGAAGGGAAAAGTTAGAGATACGGTTCAAGGCAGCAAACTTCTCCTGCCTACGCTCAGTAAGGCGAATGTCAATGCGCACACAATGCTGTATAAATGTCTCTAGCTCTTGTGGTGATTCAGAGCAAGCTAATTCATCCTTTACAATGCTAGACAGACCCCTTTTAAAAATAGGCAATTGTGCATAACTGTCCAAATTGGTATCTACTGCTAATCTCCTGAATTCGGTAGCATACTCAATAATAGAACGTTTAGCCTGGCGTAAAGACAATAAAGCAGATTCAGCAGTTGCACGGCGATTAGGATCATCAAACATTAATGCCATAGCGGCCAAGAAACCATCCAAATTATTTAACCGCGGGTCACGAGACTCAATCATCGGATTCGACCAGGCAGTGCTCGTGCGGTCAGCAGCATTATTACACACAATACTTTAGATCTATAGTTAAGGGAAACGGTCAGCATGCACATCAAAATATAACATACATTGATTGACAAAGCTACGACATTTGTCGAGATCACCATTAAATCTGAATGGGGGCAACTTAGGTGGGCTAGCTGGTGGCGGTTTCCCAGAAGGTTGTGCCGCTATTTGCGTGCTTATGTCCTGAAAAGCCCGTCCATACTGGGACTCCATGCCAGTAAATTTATTTTCCTTGGCTGCCATGCAGGTGCTTAAGTCCTGCAAAGTTTGTCCAAGCACCTGTTCATTGCGTTGAAAGCTTCCAAATTTCTTTTGCAGACCTTCCACATCTTTCTGCAGTGATCTAATTATGGAAAACACCTGCTCTAATCTGCCTTCTGCAGTCATTGTTCCAGTAGTCTCCTCTTTTGGGGCTAGAGTATTCTGTAATAATTATAGTGGATAGCTCAGGAGACTTCTTGGTGGAACAAGACAACTACAGGACACAGTCTTATAAGTGGAAAAGTCTATATTATCACACGGTGATTCAAACAGGTGCAAAGCAAAGTTCAAGTCCACAACACTTGGTGTAGATAATAAATGCAGCTTAACAGTCTATATGAAACTTCAGAGAGAAATGTAATCAAGCAGAGAGTCTATGAAGCACAGTTAAACTTGAGGATACTTGACACGACTAAGTTAGTTTAGTCCAAGCACGGGTAGTCAGTTCAAATAATATCTTTAGCTCAACCAGGGAGGCCTGGGTGATAGTCTCAGTTTTAAGCAGCGCAGGGCTGCAACAGCTTACATGTCCAGCAAATGCAGATGGGAGTAACACAAGCAGCCAGATGAAGGAGGATTACTGGAAACCGATGTATGCAGCAGGAACTCAGCAGAGAGCAGGAAAAAGTTTACGGCAGGTAAAGCAGAGCCAGGTCAAAGCTGATGAAGCAGAATATTACACAGACAAAGCTGGGGTGGTTATATACAGAAGCAGTGCACATGAGACAAACCATTGAAGGCAGTAACACAAAAGTGATAAAATGTCTGATCCTGACATACTATTTTATCTTTACATATAACTGCAAAAATGAATACCTTATCTAGTTGTTGATCCATGATTTTAGACGACAAGACTTCTAAACATGAATGAACAAGGATGTAACACTGAAATTTATCTTTTGCATTTCCCTGGACTCTTTTAGAGCTGGATGCTATATAAGGAGTGATACTCAACTTGTCTCCTCAGAATATCCCATAAGTGTTTTGGCTGGGTACAGATCCGGAGACATGCTAGTTCACAAAATCACTTTCGCCTTGTTCTTCTTTTGAAATGCAACAGATGTGGGTTTTGGAACCGTGTAATCTTGGAAAATTGCTCGTATACCAAGGATGAGTGAACATTTCAGGGTTTGGTTCTATTCGCAGAACAATTAGACATTTGCACAGGCAAAGCTAGGGTTTCAGCTTGGGGGGGTGAAATATCTGAGTGGGCCCCAAACCAAGTAAACCTTACTACAGCTATGTGTTGCACCCTAATTGTGAGTATAGGGGAACATCAGCAGATGACTGGCAGTGATTGCAAGTAAACCTACAGCTGTGGCAAAAAATTAGAGACCACTGCACAGTTTTATAAAAATCAGATTCTCTATTGAAATTGATAGGTTGCAATTACAGTGTTATGTAGCATGTGACCACAGGGAGGCACTGATGGATCACAGGTCCAAATCTTAGTTAAGTGGTTCCCTTGGCCACGTCTGATAACGGGTCCTCCTCCAGAAGAAAACTGAGCTCCAAATGAGGAGATGCCACTTATTTCTTTTGACTCCTTCTCCCACACTCTGCACCCACCCCTGGGCTTGTGCAGTGTCTCTCCTCCCATCCCTGAGAATATGATTTTCAGTCCAGGACTGTGGATGCCCATAACATTTCACCCGAAGCTCTGAATTGAATGGCAGCAGTGCCACTAGATTTGGCTGGATTTTATCTACGCATAGAGACCAAATATGCCTACAGTATGTAATTCCTGGTGGCTAAGCTTTCTAACTCCATAAAATATTAGATATTAGAAAAAATGTATCTTTCAATTATAAGACAATTTTACACAAACCAAGGATTAGTTAAAAACAAAACTGCATCTTATTATGTGCGCAACTATTTTTTGCCCTTTCTATCAGTATATCATGGAAAACAATGTTGTGTTTGTTGTAGAAATTGCAGCCCTTCTGCTGTGTCTAAAATTATTCTGCAGCACATAGTGCAAAAAATAAAATCTTTTCAAAGGCAGTATTTTTTTGTGTCTCACTGCTAAAAATAAGTGCAGGATAAAGAAAAACCTCCAGTAGTAACAACAATTTAAACAATGACAGTTTACAAGGAAAAGTTTCCTCTGATTCTAGCAATTGTAGGTTATAAAACAGAAGAATAGATTTTCTACCGGCACTTGATGTCTGTAATTTGTATTACTGTGTAAAATGATGTATTTCTAAAAGTATTATTTTCTTTATAAAATAAAAAAGGAAAATGTAGGTCTGTGCATGTGCTATATTTCTGTCCCTGCTTTTGTTGAACTTTGCATGTTACTGACTCCACTAAGCTCACAGGAAAATAAAGTACACAGAACGTCTTGTGATTTGCAAAAAAATGTGTTGCATAAGAAGGTAAAAAGGTAACTCATGTGTGATGTCTGTTAGACTTTTTATTGTGGAATTTTGTAAATTTGTGTGAAAAGGTTTCTTCATTTTTTTATTTATTGACAACTGGCAAGCTCAATTTAAAATTACAAAAAAAGAAGATCTATTTAGAAATACAAATATTATTTATATACAGTCATGGCCAAAAGTTTTGAGAATGACACAAATATTAATTTTTACAAAGTCTACTACTTTTACTTTTTCTAATGGCAATTTGCATATACTCCAGAATGTTATAAAGAGTGATCAGCTTAACAGCAATTACTTGCAAAGTCAATATTTGGCTAGAAAATGAACTTTATCCCCCAAAACACATTTCAACATCAATACAGCCCTGCCTTAAAAGGACCAGCTAACCTCTTTTCAGTGATTGCTCCATTAACACAGGTGTGGGTGTTGATGAGGACATGGCTGGAGATCAATCTGTCATGATTAAGTAAGAATGACACCACTGGACACTTTAAAAGGAGGCTGGTGCTTGGCATCATTGTTTCTCTTCTGTTAACCATGGTTATCTCTAAAGAAACACGTGCGGTCATCATTGCAATGCACAAAAATGCCCTAACAGGGAAGAGTATCGCTGTAATGTATGTAGTACAGTTCATATAGCGTCTTGTGCTTGGGTGCGATGAAAATACATGAGACACAGGTTTGATATAGAAGGTCTTGTATTACTTCATACAAGTGGCAAAAATAGTCACACAGTTTGCAGATACAGAAGCAGGAGACACAGCAGGCCAGAGTAACTTAAGCTCAGCAATCACTCTCCACAACAGGTTCAGGATCTTCTTCTCTGTTACCGTAAGTCCATGCAAACGTGGATCTTTCAAAGAGCAGGGTTCCAGAGTCCACAAGTGTTCAGAGTTCCTCAGTAGGAATAGCTGGAGTACATAGTCCAATGTTCCAGGAGTCAGGTCACAGGTTCACTGCCGGCTAGATTCTGAAGCACTGATTGCTCAGCTGTGGCTGCTTAAGAAGCAAGAGGGAGAGAATCAGGGCGGGAACATGAAAGCTGAAAACTCCATATTGACTGAGGGCAAGATAGCTGCAGCAAGACATAAAGCAAAATGGCTGACGGAAAACTGAGTTTCAAGAACATGTACAAAGAACCTTACATTACTCTGTTATGTTTCGGTAGCTGAGGAGTGCAGGTAAAAAAGGCAATACACCAGAGCAGTTGGAATCTATGAGATTGCAGTACCCTGACTAACCACCACAACTAGAGGCAGCCGTGGAGCGTTCCTACGTTGGTCCTAGACGCCTCGTCACAGCCTGAGAAACTAACTACACCTAAAGATAGAAATAGGAAAGCTATCTGCCCCGGAGCAGAACCCCAAAGATAACAGAAAGCCCCCAAACATGTAATGGCGGTTAGACAAGAGGAAATACTGACACAGAAAGAAAATAGTATGAGCAAACGCTGGGGCCCAAACTATCTAAATAGAAAAGGATAGGAAGGGCACTTACTGCAATCCCAGAAAACCCTGAAAAGCACCAACTCTACTAATTTCAAAATCACCTGAGATCACACGACCTCTACCACCTAAATTAGTTCTCTGGTGTAACAAAATCAAAACAGCAGCCACTGAAAAAACTGGAAAAAGCAAATGTACAAACATCAGTGGCTGAACCAAACTGAGAGGGCAAAAGCCCCCGGAGGTGACCCTGAAGGCCCCCACAGAAGTGCAGGACAAAATGCAAAAACACAGCAAAAACAAAAAAGAAGCAAAAGTCTTATCTGTAAGCAGGAGATGCAGACACGACACAGCAGGCTACAAGGGAAACTGGAATGAAGGATTCAGACCAGAACAATTGTTCACCGGCAACTCTGATGGGAAAATGACTCCCCTATATAAGACCAGTCAGTAACACCTGATTCCCAGTCCTCACAATCCTCACTAGCACCGCTTGTAACCACCAGAGGGAGCCTCTGCTCAGAACTCATCTCAAACCCATTCACAACAGTACCCCCCCTTGAGGAGGGGTCACCGAACCCTCATTTGAGCAACCAGGTCGGTCAGGATGAGTTCTATGATACGCACGGATAAGTCTCCTAGCATGGATGTCCGAAGCAAACACCCAAGAATTGTCTTCCTGACCATAACCTCTCCATTTAACCAAATACTGGAGTTTCCGTCTAGAAAAACGAGAATCCAATATTTTCTCAACCACATACTCCAGATTGCCCTCAACCAAAACAGGGTCAGGAGGCACAGCAGCAGGAACCACTGGCTCAACAAACCTCTTCAACAAGGACTTGTGGAACACGTTATGGATCTTAAATGTCCCTGGAAGAAGCAAACGAAAAGAAACAGGATTAATATTCTCTATGATCTTATAAGGTCCAATGAACCTAGGCTTAAATTTAGAAGATGCTACTCTCATAGGAATATTCTTTGAGGACAACCAGACCAAGTCCCCCACTTTAAACCGAGGACCATCAGTCCTATGCCGGTTAGCAAACCGCTGGGCCTTCTCCTGAGAGAGGGACAACCTCTCCACTACCTGGTCCCAAATCTGTTGCATAAGCTCCACAACAGAGTCAACACCTGGACAGACAGAAGCCTCCGTCTGTCCTGAAGAAAATCGAGGGTGAAACCCAGAATTACAGAAAAACGGAGACATCAAAGTGGCAGAGCTAGCCCTATTATTAAGAGCAAATGCAGCCAAAGGCAAAAAAGAGACCCAGTCATCCTGATCAGCAGACACAAAGCATCTTAGATAAGTCTCCAATGTCTGGTTTGTTCTCTCAGTTTGACCATTGGTCTGAGGATGAAATGCCGAGGAGAAAGACAATTGAACACCCAGTTTAGAACAAAAAGTCCTCCAAAATCTGGAAACAAACTGGACTCCTCTGTCAGACACAATGTTCTCAGGAATGCCGTGTAAACGAACCACGTGCTGAAGGAACAACGGCACCAATTCAGAGGAGGAAGGCAACTTAGGTAATGGCACAAGATGTATCATTTTGGAAAACCTATCACAAATTACCCAGATGGTGGTCATTCTCTGAGAAACAGGAAGATCGGAAATGAAATCCATAGAGATATGGGTCCATGGTCTCTTGGGCACAGGCAATGGCATCAACAAACCACTAGAGCGAGAGCAAGGCTTGGAGCGAGAGCAAGTCCCGCAGGACTGCACAAATTCCCTGACATCACGAGACAAGGTAGGCCACCAAAAGGACCGGCTAACCAAGTCTCTGGTACCAAAAATTCCGGGATGCCCAGCCAATGCGGAACAATGAATCTCAGACATCACACTCTTTTTCCATTGGTCCGGGACAAACAATTTTCCAACAGGGCAGCGCTCGGGCCTATCCTCCTGACACCCCTCCAGAGCAAGTCTCAAATTGGGCGAGATGGCGGAAAGAACTACACCCTCTTTCAAAATAACAGAAGGATCAGATAACTCAGGAGAGTCCGCAAGGAAACTCCTCGAGAGGGCATCCGCCTTAACATTCTTAGTGCCAGGAAGAAAGGAAACCACAAAATTAAAACGTGTGAAAAACAAGGCCCACCTGGCCTGTCTAGGATTGAGTCGCTTGGCAGATTCCAGATAGACCAGATTCTTATGGTCTGTAAGGACCACCACCTGATGTTTGGCTCCCTCCAGCCAATGTCTCCACTCTTCAAAAGCCCACTTCATGGCCAATAACTCCCGATTACCTACGTCATAATTACGTTCAGTAGGAGAAAATTTTCGAGAGAAAAAGGCACAAGGGTTACTTTTAGAGGTCTCTGGATCTTTTTGGGACAAAACGGCACCTGCCCCAATTTCAGAGGCATCAACCTCCACCTGAAATGGCAGAGAAACATCAGGCTGCCGTAGAACAGGAGCAGAAGTGAATCTCTGCTTAAGTTCCTGAAATGCAGAGACTGCCTCAGGAGGCCAATTCACCACATCAGAACCCTTTCTGGTCAAATCAGTTAATGGTTTAACAATAACCGAGAAATTACCAATAAATTTACGATAAAAATTGGCAAAACCCAAAAATCTCTGAAGAGCCTTTAATGAAGTAGGTTGGACCCAATCACAGATGGCCTGAACCTTGACCGGGTCCATTTCAATAACAGATGGGGACAAAATGAATCCCAGAAATGAGATCCTCTGTACGCCAAAAAGACACTTTGATCCCTTCACATACAGAGCATTCTCTCTCAAAATCTGGAACACAGTTCGAACATGTTTCACATGAGAGTCCCAGTCATTAGAAAAAATCAAGATATCATCCAAATAAACAATCAGAAATTTGTCCACAAAATCCCTGAAAATGTAATTCATGAAGGACTGGAAGATGGAAGGAGCATTAGTGAGCCCAAAGGGCATCACTAGGTACTCAAAATGCCCTTCAGGGGTATTGAATGCCGTCTTCCATTCATCCCCGTGCTTAATGCGAATAAGGTTATACGCCCCCCTGAGGTCAAGCTTGGTAAACCAAGTAGCGTTTTTCACCCTGGAAAACAGGTCAGAAATCAAGGGAACGGGTATTGATATTTCACAGTAATATTGTTCAAGAGACGATAATCAATACACGGCCTTAATGAACCATCTTTTTTGGCCACAAAGAAAAAACCGGCACCTAAGGGTGAAGAGGATGGTCTGATATGACCCTTCTCCAATGATTCCTTGATATAAGACCGCATAGCGTCATGTTCAGGTACAGACAAGTTAAAAAGGCGACCTTTAGGGAATTTACTACCCGGCACTAATTCAATAGCGCAGTCATAGCTCCTATGGGGAGGCAAGGATGCAGATTTACTTTCGCTAAACACATCAGAAAAATCAAACAAAAAGTCAGGAACATCCTGAGCCTGGGGGGAGGCAGAAAAAACAGGAGTGTTGGTATTAACACATTGGCAGCCCCAACTGGTTACAGACACAGATTTCCAATCCAAAACAGGATTATGAGACTGTAACCAAGGGAAACCCAGCACGATAATGTCATGCAGATTATACAGAACCAAAAATTTGCAGCACTCCTGGTGATCAGGTTCAACCCTCATTATCACCTGAGTAGAAAACTGGGGTTTATTCTCAGCCAAAGGGGTAGAATCGATCCCCAGTAGGGGAATAGACTTCTGTAGGGGTATCAAGGGAAACCCACAACGTTTAGCAAAATCATAATCCATCAGGTTAATAGCTGCTCCAGAATCAACGAAAGCCTGAGCAGAAAATGAGGACAGAGAGCATATCAGAGTGACAGTTAATAAAAACTTAGTCTGAACACTACCCAAGACAACTGAGCGTGCAAAACGTCTTCCCCGCTTAGGGCAGACTGAAATAGCATGAGAGGCATCACCACAGTAGAAACATAACCCATTGCGCTTTCGAAACTCATGACGCTGTGCCCCAGACACCACTCTATCACACTGCATGGGTTCAGAAGCTGGTTCACAAGGCAACACCATTCCACGCATACTTCTCCGCTCACGCAAACGTCTGTCAATTTGAATCGCTAATGACATAGAATCATTGAGACCAGAGGGGACAGGGAATCCCACCATAACATCCTTTACATTATCTGACAGACCCTTCCGGAAAAGGGCCGCCAAAGCGTCGTCATTCCATTTGGTCAGGACTGCCCACCTACGGAATCTCTGACAGTATAACTCAGCGTCATCAAGCCCTGATTTAATGCCAACAAGGTTTTTTCAGCTTGATCAGTGACATTAGGCTCATCGTACAATAACCCCAAAGCCTGAAAAAACCATCAACATCACTCAAAACAGGATCCCCAGGTATCAGGGAAAAAGCCCAATCCTGAGGATCGCCGCGCAGGAGAGAGATGATAATTTGAACCTGCTGCGCTGCGTTTCCTGAGGACTTAGATTTTAAGGCAAAAAACAATTTACAATTATTTTTGAAATTCTGAAACTTAGCTCGATCCCCTAAAAACAAATCTGGCATGGGGATCCTGTTGTGAATGGGTTTGAGATGAGTTCTGAGCAGAGGCTCCTCTGTGTGGTTACAAGCGGTACTAGTGAGATTGTGAGGACTGGGAATCAGGTGTTACTGATTGGTCTTATATAAGGGAGTCATTTTCCCATCAGGGTTGCCGGTGATCAATTGTTCTGGTCTGAATCCTTCTTTCCAGTTTCCCTTGTAGCCTGCTGTGTCGTGTCTGCATCTCCTGCTATCAGATAAGACAATTTCTTATTTTGTGTTTTTGCTATATTTTTGCATTTTGTCCTGCACTTCTGTGGGGGCCTTCAGGGTCCCTTCCGGGGGCTTTTGCCCTCTCAGTTTAGTCCAGCCACTGTGTTTTGTACTTTTGCTTTTTCCAGTTTTTTTTCAGTGGCTGCTGTTTTGTTTTTGTTACACCAGAGAACTAATTTAGGTGGTAGAGGTCTGTGTGATCTCAGGTGATTTTGAAATTAGTTAGAGTGTGGTTTTTCAGGGTTTTCTGGGATTGCAGTAAGTACCCTTCCTATCCTTTTCTATTTAGATAGTTTGGGCCCCAGCGTTTGCTCTTACTATTTTCTTTCTGTGTCAGTATTTCCTCTTGTCTAACCGCCATTACATGTTTGGGGGCTTTCTATTATCTTTGGGGTTCTGCTCCGGGGCAGATAGCTTTCCTATTTCTATCTTTAGGTGTAGTTAGTTTCTCAGGCTGTGACGAGGCGTCTAGGACCAACGTAGGAACGCTCCACGGCTGCCTCTAGTTGCGGTGGTTAGTCAGGGTACTGCAATTTCATAGATTCCAACTTCTCTGGTGTATTTCCTTTTTTACCTGCACTCCTCAGCTACCGTAACATAACAGTATCTCCGGCCATAAAAATTGTATGGTACTCACAGAAGGGAAAAAATATTTTGAAGGAATAAAAGTTGTCAGAGATATTTTTCTGTTTGTTGCATTTTTTTTTTTTTTCCCTCTGTATCTCTGGGTGCTGGGGAGGATCTTTTCTCCCAATGGAGTTTGCACAGTTGTCTGGCCGTGTGGATCAGCTTGCCACTGAGGTTCGGAGTATTGCTATCTATCTTGCTAGGTTGCCTGTTGTGGAACCTAGGATTCCCATGCCAGATTTGTTTTTAGGGGATCGAGCTAAGTTTCAGAATTTCAAAAATAATTGTAAATTGTTTCTTGCCTTAAAATCTAAGTCCTCAGGAAACGCAGCGCAGCAGGTTCAAATTATCATCTCTCTCCTGCGCGGCGATCCTCAGGATTGGGCTTTTTCCCTGATACCTGGGGATCCTGTTTTGAGTGATGTTGATGCATTTTTTCAGGCTTTGGGGTTATTGTACGATGAGCCTAATGTCACTGATCAAGCTGAAAAAGCCTTGTTGGCATTAAATCAGGGGCTTGATGACGCTGAGTTATACTGTCAGAGATTCCGTAGGTGGGCAGTCCTGACCAAATGGAATGACGACGCTTTGGCGGCCCTTTTCCGGAAGGGTCTGTCGGATAATGTAAAGGATGTTATGGTGGGATTCCCTGTCCCCTCTGGTCTCAATGATTCTATGTCATTAGCGATTCAAATTGACAGACGTTTGCGTGAGCGGAGAAGTATGCGTGGAGTGGTGTTGCCTTGTGAGCCAGTGCTGAGCCCATGCAGTGTGATGGAGTGGTGTCTGGGGCACAGCGTCATGAGTTTCGAAAGCGCAATGGGTTATGTTTCTACTGTGGTGATGCCTCTCATGCTATTTCAGTCTGCCCTAAGCGGGGAAGACATTTTGCACGCTCAGTTGTCTTGGGTAGTGTTCAGACTAAGTTTTTATTAACTGTCACTCTGATATGCTCTCTGTCCTCATTTTCTGCTCAGGCTTTCGTTGATTCTGGAGCAGCTATTAACCTGATGGATTATGATTTTGCTAAACGTTGTGGGTTTCCCTTGATACCCCTACAGAAGTCTATTCCTTTACTGGGGATCGATTCTACCCTTTGGCTGAGAATAAACCCCAGTTTTCTACTCAGGTGATAATGAGGGTTGAACCTGATCACCAGGAGTGCTGCAAATTTTTGGTTCTATATAATCTGCATGACATTATAGTGCTGGGTTTCCTTGGTTACAGTCTCATAATCCTGTTTTGGATTGGAAATCTGTGTCTGTAACCAGTTGGGGCTGCCAATGTGTTAATACCAACACTCCTGTTTTTTCTGCCTCCCCCAGGCTGAGGATGTTCCTGACTTTTTGTTTGATTTTTCTGATGTGTTTAGCGAAAGTAAATCTGCATCCTTGCCTCCCATAGGAGCTATGACTGCGCTATTGAATTAGTGCCAGGTAGTAAATTCCCTAAAGGTCGCCTTTTTAACTTGTCTGTACCTGAACATGACGCTATGCGGTCTTATATCAAGGAATCATTGGAGAAGGGTCATATCAGACCATCCTCTTCACCCTTAGGTGCCGGTTTTTTCTTTGTGGCCAAAAAAGATGGTTCATTAAGGCCGTGTATTGATTATCGTCTCTTGAACAATATTACTGTGAAATATCAATACCCGTTACCCTTGATTTCTGACCTGTTTTCCAGGGTGAAAAACGCTACTTGGTTTACCAAGCTTGACCTCAGGGGGGCGTATAACCTTATTCGCATTAAGCACGGGGATGAATGGAAGACGGCATTTAACACCCTGAAGGGCATTTTGAGTACCTTGTGATGCCCTTTGGGCTCACTAATGCTCCTTCCGTCTTCCAGTCCTTCATGAATGACATTTTCAGGGATTTTGTGGACAAGTTTCTGATTGTTTATTTGGATGATATCTTGATTTTTTCTAATGACTGGGACTCTCATGTGAAACATGTTCGAACTGTATTCCAGATTTTGAGAGAGAATGCTCTGTATGTGAAGGGATCAAAGTGTCTTTTTGGCGTACAGAAGATCTCATTTCTGGGATTCATTTTGTCCCCATCTGTTATTGAAATGGACCCGGTCAAGGTTCAGGCCATCTGTGATTGGGTCCAACCTACTTCATTAAAGGCTCTTCAGAGATTTTTGGGTTTTGCCAATTTTTATCGTAAATTTATTGGTAATTTCTCGGTTATTGTTAAACCATTAACTGATTTGACCAGAAAGGGTTCTGATTTTGGTGAATTGGCCTCCTGAGGCAGTCTCTGCGTTTCAGGAACTTAAGCAGAGATTCACTTCTGCTCCTGTTCTACGGCAGCCTGATGTTTCTCTGCCATTTCAGGTGGAGGTTGATGCCTCTGAAATTGGGGCAGGTGCCGTTTTGTCCCAAAAAGATCCAGAGACCTCTAAAAGTAACCCTTGTGCCTTTTTCTCTCGAAAATTTTCTCCTACTGAACGTAATTATGACGTGGGTAATCGGGAGTTATTGGCCATGAAGTGGGCTTTTGAAGAGTGGAGACATTGGCTGGAGGGAGCCAAACATCAGGTGGTGGTCCTTACGGACCATAAGAATCTGGTCTATCTGGAATCTGCCAAGCGACTCAATCCTAGACAGGCCAGGTGGGCCTTGTTTTTCACACGTTTTAATTTTGTGGTTTCCTTTCTTCCTGGCACTAAGAATGTTAAGGCGGATGCCCTCTCGAGGAGTTTCCTTGCGGACTCTCCTGAGCTATCTGATCCCTCTGTTATTTTGAAGGAGGGTGTAGTTCTTTCCGCCATCTCGCCCAATTTGAGAGTTGCTCTGGAGGGGTGTCAGGAGGATAGGCCCGAGCGCTGCCCTGTTGGAAAATTGTTTGTCCCGGACCAATGGAAAAAGAGTGTGATGTCTGAGATTCATTGTTCCGCATTGGCTGGGCATCCCGGAATTTTTGGTACCAGAGACTTGGTTAGTCGGTCCTTTTGGTGGCCTACCTTGTCTCGCGATGTCAGGGAATTTGTGCAGTCCTGCGGGACTTGCTCTCGCTCCAAGCCTTGCTCTCGCTCTAGTGGTTTGTTGATGCCATTGCCTATGCCCAAGAGACCATGGACCCATATCTCTATGGATTTCATTTCCGATCTTCCTGTTTCTCAGAGAATGACCACCATCTGGGTAATTTGTGATAGGTTTTCCAAAATGATACATCTTGTGCCATTACCTAAGTTGCCTTCCTCCTCTGAATTGGTGCCGTTGTTCCTTCAGCACGTGGTTCGTTTACACGGCATTCCTGAGAACATTGTGTCTGACAGAGGAGTCCAGTTTGTTTCCAGATTTTGGAGGACTTTTTGTTCTAAACTGGGTGTTCAATTGTCTTTCTCCTCGGCATTTCATCCTCAGACCAATGGTCAAACTGAGAGAACAAACCAGACATTGGAGACTTATCTAAGATGCTTTGTGTCTGCTGATCAGGATGACTGGGTCTCTTTTTTGCCTTTGGCTGAGTTTGCTCTTAATAATAGGGCTAGCTCTGCCACTTTGATGTCTCCGTTTTTCTGTAATTCTGGGTTTCACCCTCGATTTTCTTCAGGACAGACGGAGGCTTCTGTCTGTCCAGGTGTTGACTCTGTTGTTGAGCGTATGCAGCAGATTTGGGACCAGGTAGTGGAGAGGTTGTCCCTCTCTCAGGAGAAGGCCCAGCGGTTTGCTAACCGGCATAGGATTGATGGTCCTCGGTTTAAAGTGGGGGACTTGGTCTGGTTGTCCTCAAAGAATATTCCTATGAGAGTAGCATCTCCTAAATTTAAGCCTAGGTTCATTGGACCTTATAAGATCATGGAGATTATTAATCCTGTTTCTTTTCGTTTGCTTCTTCCAGGGACATTTAAGATCCATAACGTGTTCCACAAGTCCTTGTTGAAGAGGTTTGTTGAGCCAGTGGTTCCTGCTGCTGTGCCTCCTGACCCTGTTTTGGTTGAGGGCAATCTGGAGTATGTGGTTGAGAAAATATTGGATTCTCGTTTTTCTAGACGAAGACTCCAGTATTTGGTTAAATGGAGAGGTTTTGGTCAGGAAGACAATTCTTGGGTGTTTGCTTCGGACATCCATGCTAGGAGACTTATCCGTGCGTATCATAGAACTCATCCTGACCGACCTGGTTGCTCAAATGAGGGTTCGGTAACCTCTCCTCAAGGGGGGGGTACTGTTGTGAATGGGTTTGAGATGAGTTCTGAACAGAGGCTCCCTCTGGTGGTTACAAGCGGTACTAGTGAGGATTGTGAGGACTGGGAATCAGGTGTTACTGATTGGTCTTATATAAGGGAGTCATTTTCCCATCAGGGTTGCCGGTGATCAATTGTTCTGGTCTGAATCCTTCTTTCCAGTTTCCCTTGTAGCCTGCTGTGTCGTGTCTGCATCTCCTGCTATCAGATAAGACAATTTCTTATTTTGTGTTTTTGCTATATTTTTGCATTTTGTCCTGCACTTCTTTGGGGGCCTTCTGGGTCCCCTCCGGGGGCTTCTGCCTTCTCAGTTTAGTTCAGCCACTGAGTTTTGTTCTTTTGCTTTTTCCAGTTTTTTCAGTGGCTGCTGTTTTGTTTTTGTTACACCAGAGAACTAATTTAGGTGGTAGAGGTCGTGTGATCTCAGGTGATTTTGAAATTAGTAGAGTTGGTGCCTTTCAGGGTTTTCTGGGATTGCAGTAAGTACCCTTCCTATCCTTTTCTATTTAGATAGTTTGGGCCCCAGCGTTTGCTCTTACTATTTTCTTTCTGTGTCAGTATTTCCTCTTGTCTAACCGCCATTACATGTTTAGGGGCTTTCTATTATCTTTGGGGTTCTGCTCCGGGGCAGATAGCTTTCCTATTTCTATCTTTAGGTGTAGTTAGTTTCTCAGGCTGTGACGAGGCGTCTAGGACCAACGTAGGAACGCTCCACGGCTGCCTCTAGTTGCGGTGGTTAGTCAGGGTACTGCAATCTCATAGATTCCAACTTCTCTGGTGTATTTCCTTTTTACCTGCACTCCTCAGCTACCGTAACATAACAGGATCCTAGGTTCCACAACAGGCAACCTAGCAAGATATGCAGCAATACTCTGAACCTCAGTGGCAAGCTGATCCACACGGCCAGACAACTGTGCAAACTCCATTGGGAGAAAAGATCCTCCCCAGCACCCAGAGATACAGAGGGAGAAAAAAAAAAATGCAACAAACAGAAAAATATCTCTGACAACTCTGACAACCTTTTTTCTTTCACAATATTTTTTTCCCTTCTGTGAGTACCATACAATTTTCAATTTTTTGGCCGGTGAAACTGTTATGTTTCGGTAGCTGAGGAGTGCAGGTAAAAAAGGCAATACACCAGAGCAGTTGGAATCTATGAGATTGCAGTACTCTGACTAACCACCACAACTAGAGGCAGCCGTGGAGCGTTCCTACGTTGGTCCTAGACGCCTCGTCACAGCCTGAGAAACTAACTACACCTAAAGATAGAAATAGGAAAGCTATCTGCCCCGGAGCAGAACCCCAAAGATAACAGAAAGCCCCCAAACATGTAATGGCGGTTAGACAAGAGGAAATACTGACACAGAAAGAAAATAGTATGAGCAAACGCTGGGGCCCAAACTATCTAAATAGAAAAGGATAGGAAGGGCACTTACTGCAATCCCAGAAAACCCTGAAAAGCACCAACTCTACTAATTTCAAATCACCTGAGATCACACGACCTCTACCACCTAAATTAGTTCCCTGGTGTAACAAAATCAAAACAGCAGCCACTGAAAAAACTGGAAAAAGCAAATGTACAAACATCAGTGGCTGAACCAAACTGAGAGGGCAAAAGCCCCCGGAGGGGACCCTGAAGGCCCCCACAGAAGTGCAGGACAAAATGCAAAAACACAGCAAAAACAAAAAAGAAGCAAAAGTCTTATCTGTAAGCAGGAGATGCAGACACGACACAGCAGGCTACAAGGGAAACTGGAATGAAGGATTCAGACCAGAACAATTGTTCACCGGCAACCCTGATGGGAAAATGACTCCCCTATATAAGACGAGTCAGTAACACCTGATTCCCAGTCCTCACAATCCTCACTAGCACCGCTTGTAACCACCAGAGGGAGCCTCTGCTCAGAACTCATCTCAAACCCATTCACAACATTACTCCCCCTTAGGGACAACCTCCGGATGGCCTCAGACCAGGCTTGTCTGGGTACCTCTGATGAAACTGGCAGAGCAAACGAGGAGCATTAACGTTATTGACTGGTTCC
>JARQOD010000004.1:82043204-82123442 GCA_033576555.1 Oophaga sylvatica | reverse complement strand
TTCCAAGTCAGCAAAGACTACTGCAACGAAGCTACTTTCGGAAAATAGTGTGCAGATACAGGGTTCCAGAAATGATAGAAAGTGATCAGGGACCCGCATTCACAGCAAATCTGACACACAAGACCCGATTAGCAGTAGGGTCAGATTTAGGCCTACACACTCCTTACCACCCCCAGAACAGCAGGAAGGTAGAAAAACTGAACGAGACACTTAAGAATAGAATGCTGAAAAATTGCCCAAGAGACACGCAAACCATGGCATGACACACTCCTAATTGCACTGTTTTAGCGTAAGGCACACTCCCAGAGACCCAGAAAAGCTGTTTCGTGCCTGCATCTTCTGCTAACAGATAAGACATTTTCTTCTTTTAGTTTTTTGGTGCTTGCAGTTTAGTTTCAGCCACTGTTGTTTGTTCATTTGCCTTTTCCAGTTTTTTCAGTGGTTGCTGTTTAGTTTTTGTTACACCAGAGAACTAATTTAGGTGGTAGAGGTCGTGTGATCTCATGTGTTTTTGTAATTAGTAGAGTTGGTACTTTTCAGGGTTTTTTGGGGTTGCAGTAAGTGCTTTCCTATCCTTTTCTATCTAGACAGTTTGGGCCCCAACGTTTGCTCATACTATTTTCTGTCTGTGTCCGTGGTTTCTTCTTGTCTAACCGCCATTACATGTTTGGGGGCTTCCTATGTTCTTTGGGGATCTGCTCCGGGGCAGATAGCTTTCCTTTTTCTATCTTTAGGTGTAGTTAGCTTCTCAGGCTGTGACGAGGCGTCTAGGACCAACGTAGGAACGCTCCACGGCTGCCTTTAGTTGTGATGGTTAGTCAGGGTACTGCAATCCCATAGATTCCAACCTCTCTGGTGTATTGCCTTTTTTGCCTGCTCTCCTCAGCTACCAAATCATAACACTTATGTAATTGAATTGGTCAAAAACTAATGTTCATTCTCGAGTTTTTCTCTTCACTGCCAGATTTGATGATCCTGTCCAAGAGCCCCAGATGACACCAACCTCTGTGTAACTAGAGGGAAAGCCTGTTTGGATCCATGTATCGCATTGCAAGGAAGCTCCCGTACCAGGAGAGACACCTAAGCCATGAAGGATGTCGTGGATGCTCTGACTGACCAGACAGATGACCTACTTTATGAGTTCAAGGCCAGAGACCAAGTTAAAGCAGGATTTGAGTCACTATTGCCACTAGTAACTATAAACAAAATGTTGATTGGATAAATTACATCTATTATAACCAGCAGAGATTTGTTAACTTCACCATAGATGCTGTAAAAGGTTTGGCAGCACAGTTAGGCCCCACTTCCATTATGGCATTCCAGAATAGAATGGCTTTGGATATGATTCTAGCTGAGAAAGGAGGTGTTTGCAAAATGATCAAAGACACCTGTTGCACCCACATCCCAGACAACACTGGCCCAAATGATAAAGTCACAATGGCAATACAGAAACTTACTGAGTTATCAGAGGAACTGAAACAGAACTCAGGTGTCACTGACCCATGGGATCGATACATTGGGTGGATGAGTGGGTGGCAGAAAATGTTGGCACAGGTTGGGACAGCCATTATGGGGGTTCTCATTTTTGCATTAATTACTGGTTGCTGTGTTGTTCCTTGTATCCGCAGGATAATGGAAAAAACTGTTCAGGAGACAACCAATTTGATGCCACTCACCATCTTGGACCTCGCACCAGTCCGGATGGAACTGCCTGGCTTGACCAGATCTCGAACTACCTCCAGACTGAGAATACACATCCTTGATGAAACATCATATCAACTATGAGACTATGATTGTGATAAACCCCCGACAGGGACAGTCCTCCTGACCGCCCATTTGCAAAAAATCTGTATTCGGTGGGGGAAGCATGTACTAGGGGTGTCTCAACTCGCCGGCAGCACAAAAGAGTTGCAGCGCTTTGGGCCAGGAGCAGGTTTTTAGGACAAGTGGTATCTAAGGGGGGACTGTCATGGAAATATATATGTATTCCATATATTCAAAGTATATTCACATATATGTATTCACAGTTAGATAGATCTCACTTGCTAAAAAACCCTGTGCTCACATATTTCTAGGCCAGCTATAATCAGTCGTTTTAAAGAAATCTGGCCTTCATAAGGCCTTCATAAGGCCTTCATGAGGAACGTACAAAAAGTCTTATTAGATATCTGTTGTTTACATTATAGTTATGCAAGACAACTAGGTCAAGAGAATATAAAACAATAATTCTGCAACTTCAGCTCTTTTTATCATGATTATCATAATTATCATATTTACACTAGAACAGCCAATAATCTAGCAGCTTTTAATTGTATGTTAATTGACTAACCAGCCCCTTTTTGTAAATGTATAAAACCTTGAATGAATAATAAATATATGTCTTTGACGAACTTATACTGACACTTGCGTTGTGGACAGTTTTCATTTCGTTCTGAGCGCTCAAAGAAGACATTATATAGAGATTTGGACATGGCAAGCAGCAAACACTGAAGGATATTTTTATCCTAATTAAATTTCCATATCACACACAGCCAAAGTGGTGTTGGAGACAGGGGTTTCCTGACCATGTTGTGGACTGATTTCTCAAGTAACGCTCACACGACTGTTAATACTGAAACGATTGCAAAAAACAGACAGGAGACAGCAGTTGTCAACTATGGTTCAAAATTACCTCTCCTCCCCTATCGATTTTCTCCCTCACAGTTCATTCCCCTTTGACTACTGAGCCTGTAAACTGGACACCTGGCCTGAATTGGCACAATATGCCTTACAAGAGCTCGCTTGCCCTGCTTGGAGTGTGCTATCAGAAAGAGTCTTCAGTGCTGCTGGATAAATCCTGACAGAAAGAAGGACCCAGCTGTCGACCCAAAATATAGGTGATCTCACCTTCATTAAAATGAACCATGCCTGGGTTTCAAAGGATTTTGTACCACCTTCCCCTGATGACACATAGGTTGCCAGCAAAATGTCTCGCTTTGTCCTCCTCTTCCTCTGACTTCTCTAATTCCTCCATTTGCAGCTGCTGAACGTCCAGCCTACACCTCAACATATGCCAGTATTTCCACCTCCCTAACTGGGCTGTAGCCCCCTGTGGCGGCGTCGGCACCTGGCGCACCCGGGAAGTGCCAGGGCCCTGAGCAGGTGGGGGGCACACTCGCCGTCAGAGACAACGGCGTACTATGAGGGGCCCTGTGCCAGTTCTCGGCATCCACGAGTGTGCCCCCCCAGCTTGCTCAGGGCCCCAGCACTTGCAATACTTAACTCTCCCTGCTCCACCGCTGTGACGTCTTCCGCGTTTCCTGACAGTGACATTCAGGTTAGAGAGCGCGATGATATCATGTCTGTGCGCCCTCTGCCTGAACAGTCACAGTGCAGAGAGCTGGATGATGTTGACGCTGAGGAGTCCAGAGTAAAGCACTGCCCAGCGAGGAGAGGTATTTCATTTTTTTTAATGGTTGGAGCAATATATGGGGAGCATTATACACTGGACAATTATATATGGGGCCCATCATACACTTGAGCATCATAGATAGGGCCCATTAAACACTGGAGCATTATATATGGGGCCCATTATACATTGGAGAATTAGACCTGGAGTCCTGGATGGCCACATGAAACCGAAGTTCCCATTTTTTCCATTTGGTACAGCCTGCAGCCTATGCATTGAATGCAGGGCCTGCCCTGAACCAAAATAACACACAACTCAATAAGGCTTTGAACCCACAAACTGGATGGCCACATGAAAACCCAGTTCAAGTTATTCATTTGGTACTTCCATATTATTTGGCCACACAGTGAATTGCTGAGCCTGAAGAATCTGCATTGGAGAATGTCAGTGTTGAGGATGAAGACCCGGCAGTGGAGAATGTCAGTGTTTAGTCTGGAAAGCCTGCAATAAATAATTTCAGTGTTGATGCTGAAGAACCTGTAGTGGAGAATTGCAGTGTTAAGGCTAAAGACCCAGCAGTGAACCATTGCAGTATTGATGCTAAAGACCCTGCAGTTTACAATTGCAGTGTTGAGGCTAATGACCCAGCAGTGGAGGATTGCGGTGTTGAGGCTGAATAACCTTTATGGTAGCATTGCAGTATTGATGAAGAACACCCGACAGTGTAGCATTTCAGTTTTGAGCCAAAAGAACCTGCAGTGGACAATTGCAGTGTTGAGGCTAAAGACCCAGCAGTGGACAATTGCAGTATTGAGGCTAAAGACCCAATGGTGGACAATTGTAATGCTGAAGCAGGAAAACCTGCAGTAAATAATTTCAGTGTTGATGCTGATAAACCTGCAGTCGACAATTGCAGCGTTAAGGCTTAAGAACCAGTCGTGGACAATTGCAGTGTTGACGCTAAAGACCCTGCAGTGAACATCCATGTGGCCTTAACGCTGCAATTGTCCACTGCAGGTTTATCAGCATCAACACTGAGATTATTTACTGCAGGTTTTCCTGCTTCAGCATTACAATTGTCCACCATTGGGTCTTTAGCCTCAACACTGCAATTGTCCACTGCTGGGTCTTTAGCCTCAACACTGCAATTGTCCACTACAGGTTCTTTTGGCTCAAAACTGAAATGCTACACTGTCGGGTGTTCTTCATCAATACTGCAATGCTACCATAAAGGTTCTTCAGCCTCAACACTGCAATGCTCCACTGCTGGGTCATTAGCCTCAACACTGCAATTGTAAACTGGAGGGTCTTTAGCCTCAACACTGCAATTGTGCACTGCAGGGTCTTTAGGGTCAACACTGCAATTAGTGTTGACCCTAAAGACCCTGCAGTGCACAATTGCAGTGTTGAGGTTAAAGACCCTGCAGTTTACAATTGCAGTGTTGAGGCTAATGACCCAGCAGTGGAGCATTGCAGTGTTGAGGCTGAAGAACCTTTATGGTAGCATTGCAGTATTGATGAAGAACACCCGACAGTGTAGCATTTCAGTTTTGAGCCAAAAGAACCTGCAGTGGACAATTGCAGCGTTGAGGCTAAAGACCAGGACATTGCAGTGTGAGACTAAAGACCATGGTGGAAATTGTAATGCTGAAGCAGGAAAACCTGCAGTAAATAATCTCAGTGTTGATGCTGATAAACCTGCAGTGGACAATTGCAGCGTTAAGGCTTAAGAACCAGTGGTGGCAATGGCAGTGTTGACGCTAAAGACCCTGCAGTGAACAATTGCAGTGTTGACCCTAAAGACCCTGCAGTGCACAATTGCAGTGTTGAGTGTAAATACCCAGTGATGGACAATTGCAGTGTTGAGGCTGGAAAACCCGCAGTAAATAATTTCAGTGTTGATGCTGAAGAACATGCAGTGGACAATTGCAGTGTTGACGCTAAAGACCCTGCAGTGGACAATTGCACTGTTGAGGCTAAAGACAAGGCAGTGGAGCACTGCAGTGTTGAGGCTGAAGACCCGGCAGTGGAGAATTGCAGTGTTGAGGATGAAAACAAAACAGTGGAGCATTGCAATGTTGAGCCTGAAGAACCTGCATTGTGGCATTGCAGTGTTGAGGAAGAACACACAGCAGAGGAGCATTTCAGTGTTGAGCCTTAAAAACTAGGAGTGGAAAATTACAATGTTGAGGCTGAAGAACCTGCATTGGTGAATTGCAGTGGTGAGGCTCAAGACACAGCATTGCAGCACTGCAGTGTTGAAGATGAACAACCACCAAAGTTCACATTATTATTAATTGGGTCTCCAAGACTGTTCGTTTATGCAGTGAATGCAAGGCTTGCCTCAAATTTGGATGCACCCAAATACCACTTGGAAGAGAGGTGGAAGAAGTCCTCCTAAAAAGCTGTTTCCATTACAAAAGAGTGGGACTCCTATGCTTGTAATGCCCATACACTTAGTGTACGGGCTGACAAGAATTTTCCCCTGGGGGGTACACGTCAACTTACTGTGTTTATATTTTTTGGTACGGACATCCTAAACACACTTGCAAATCAATATGGTGGCTGTTGCATCACAGAACACGTACACCCTGGTGATCTAGTGGTGGTGTGTCTGAAGAAACGTGGAGGACGACCTCTGGAAAATGTCTTTCCAGTTTAAAGGAGCATGTCTCCTATACTTTGTATTCCCAAACACTAAGGGCCCCGTCACACATAGCGACACACCAACGATCCCGACAACGATATGCACTTGTCAGGATCGCTGGTGTGTCGCTACATGATCGCTGGTGAGCTGCCAAACAGGCAGCAATCAGGACAGTGACACTGCGGGTAACGTCGCTTAGTTACCCGCAGTGTACGTTGGATACCAGAGCTCTGGTGCAGGGAGCTGGTAACCAAAGTATACATCGGGTTTCCAGGCGCTGAGCGGCACCTGGAAACCCGATGTGTACCTTGGTTACCAGCTCCCGTGCAGCAGCGCGCTGGTATCCAATGTACACATCGGGTTTCCAGGTGCCACCCGGCGCCTGGAAACCCGATGTGTACCTTGGTTACCAGCTGATTGCTGGTCTCCTGCCTGCCACACGCAGCAATGTGTGCTGGACTGGCCAGCAGGAGATCAATGATCAAAAAAATGTCCAGGACATTCAGCGACGATCAGCGATACCCAGCAGGGGGGCTGATCGTCGCTGAATGTCACACACAGCGATATCGCTGGGGAGATCGCTGTTGCATCACAAAACTAATGACTCAGCAGTGATCTCGCTAGCGAGATTGCTATGTGTGACGGGGGCTTAAGTGTATGGGATGACAAACCTTTCCCCCTGGGGGGTACACATCAACTTACTGTGTAAATATTTTTTGATACAGACATGCTAAAAACCCTTGCAAAGCAATATATTGGCTGCTGCATCCCAGAACATGTTCACCCTGGTGGTCCAGTGGTGGTGAGTCTGAAGAGAAGTGGAGGATGGCCTCTGGAAAATGTCTTCCTAGTTTAAAGGAGCGTGTATCCTATACTTGGAATACCCATACATTAAGTGTATGGGCTGACAAACATTTCCATCTGGGGGTACACATCAACCTTCTGTGTAAATATTTTTGTTAAGGACATCTTAAACACCCTTGGAAAGCAATATAGCTGCTGTTGCATCCCGAAATACGTTCACCCTGGTGATCTAGTGGTGGTGTGTCTGAAGAGCCATGGAGGATGGCATCTGGAAAATGTCTTCCCAGTATAAAGGAGCGGGTCTCCTATACATTTCCTCCGGGGGGTACACATCAACCTACTGTGCAAATATTTTTTGTTACAGACATCCTAAACACCTTTGCAGTTGGCAGTTGCATCACAGAGCACGTTAACCCTATTGATCTAGTAGTGGTGTCTGAAGAGGTGTGAAGGATGGCATCCGTAAATTTATTTACAGTTTAAAGGAGCGGGTCTCCAATACTTGGAATGTACATACAGTAAGTGTATGGACTGACAAACATTTCCCCCTGAGGGGTATATGTTAGCCTACTGTGTAAATATTTTTTGTTAAGCACATCCTAAACAACCTTGCAAAGCAATATAGTGGCTGTTGCGTCCCGGTATACGTTCACCCTGGTGATCTACTGGTGGTGTGTCGGAAGAGACATGAAGTATGGCATCTGGAAAATGTCTTCCCAGTTTAAAGGAGTAGATCTCCTATACTTGGAATGCCCATACACTTAAGGGTATGCCACACTAAACAATATCGCTAACGGGATCGCTAAAAAAACGTCACTATTTAGCGATCCCGTTAGCGATATTGTTCAGTGCGGCAGCTTCCAGCGACGAGCTTCCTGCTGTGATCTCGCTCGTCGCTGGAATCGTTCCGGACCCTATTTCATCGCTGGCGCTCCCGCTGGGTAAGTATCTAATCGCTGTGTGGCACCTTTTCTTAGCGATTTAGCGGTACTTTTGTACCGCTAAAGTCGTTAAGAAGATCGCTAACGGCGATAGCGTCGTTAACTATATCGCTAAATGCGGCAGCATTTAGCGATATAGAAACAATCCCGCTAGCGATCTCATTAGTATGCAACGCTAACGAGATCGCTAGCGGGATTGCTTAGTGTGGCAGTACCTTTAGTGTATGTGCTGACAAACATTTCCATCTGGGGGGTACACATCAACCTACTTTGTTATGGAAATCCTAAACACCTTTGCAAAACAATATAGTGGCAGTTGCATCACAAAACACATTCACCCTGGTAATCTAATGGTGGTGTCTGAAGAGACATGGAAGATGTCCCAGGAAAATGTCTTCCTAGTTTAAAGGAGCGGGTCTCCTATAATTGGAGTGCCCATACACTGTGTATGGGCTGAGAAACATTTGCTCCTGGGGGGTACATATTAACCTACTATGTAAATATTTTTTGTTACCGATATCCTAAACACCCTTGCAAAGCAATATAGTGGCTGTTGCATCCCGGAATACGTTCACCCTTGTGATCTAATGGTGATGTGTCTGAAGAGAAATGGTGTTAGGGTCTGCGGAACGCACCAAATATATGATGTAAAGAGGTGCGTTCGCAGCCTGGGGTCCACCGTGCAGGCGGAGCCTGTTGCTAGTAAAATGGCGCAAGAAGCGAACTCTGTTATCCCGCAGAGTCGCCAAAATAAACGCCGTAACGCGCTGTGGCAATATGTGCGAACTCTGTTATTTCACAGAGCCACTAGAAGGAGTGCCGCAGCGCTATATGGCGATGTGTGTGAACTCACTTAACACCAAAGAGTCGCAAAATAAAGACGCTAGGGCGCTCTCTAGCGTTGAAAGCGAACCCTGTTACGTCACAGAGCCGCAGAGACAAACTTCTGTGTCCTGTCAGGCACCCAGGTACACAGTTGACTGCTAAGCGAACATAGAACGTGATCATGCGCTAATGTCCACGGGGAGTCACCCGCAATCTATGGCGTCTGAACGCCAGGCCCTGAATACGGCAATCAAACTCCTCACCGGTTATGCCGGTAATCTAGGGCATATATATGTAAGAAGGAATGGGGCACGAAGCCCCTGCCAGCTCACCCAACTTCCACCAGAGCACGGAACCGCAAAGTCCAGACCAGGACATGGAATCCGAGGAGAAAATAGCACAGGCAGTCCGGCTTCTTAAAAGTGAAATGCTTTATTTCCAATGTGATACAATGTCACAAACGGTGTCCTCCAAAAGTGTACAACAAACGGAAGGGTGGCACCTAATAGAACAGCGACGCGTTTCTACCACCAAGGGTCTTTGTCAAAGCTGTGTGTCCCTTTGTGTAGATGCATTATATAGGTGTATAAAACCTATGGACTGGTTGTTACATCGTAGTGCAGCTAAAGCAGGTGTTGGACATTTGAGCTGTAATTAGAGATTTGACAGCTGATGCTAATTTGCCCAAACTGCATATCTGCACGTTCTCAAACCAAAGCCCAAACAAAATTAATGCAGGTGCACAGGGGATAAGTATTAAAAACATTCATAAAGTAACTCTTAATACAAGTGTAAATTATTATCAAGAAAGAAAAAGAAAATATTTTAACGAAAAAAGAAAACAACATATAAGTAAAAATAAATCAATAAATGTCTTGACTCGTAGTAGACTTCTTTTGTATTTTGTCTTGTGAAATCATTTTGGAGTCATAGTTGCTCACATACATAGCCAATGTAGTCCATCAGTATTGTGAAAATGACACAGAAACTTCGTTACATGTTATCAAATTTCCAGGAGGAACTAATGAGGACAAAATTTATAAGATATAAGAATGCACAAATGGTTATTAAAGGGTAGAAAAAAGGAGACAACCATACTGGGAAAACATATTGGAGAATGCAGTATATTGGTTGAGAGAAAATGGAATTATTTTTTCTCTTATGTACCTCTGCAAACTATAACATTAATATGCGGTACAAAGAGAGAGTGCATATTATAATCAGCAATTACAGGATAAGAGACCTTATATAAAGATATATAGCGATATCATCTAAGAGAAATATTAATAATCGAAGACATTTGAGAAGATCGCAGATATTTCATTAAGATCTCTTATATATTTTCACCATATATAGATAAACTTGATTTTAAAGAAATAGATTTGTTAGAGAATCTAAGACAGGTCTATATCCACAAATGCTGATTGATAACAACATCATAAATAGTACCGACATTACACTTTGATTCCTAAATGTATGAGCCGCTATGAATAGAGTTTCTAATAGCAAGACATGATCACAACATGGGCAGCACTATACACCCTCTAATTCTCCGATTGCAGATTATCTCAGAGGAGATTGATCACATACCACATTGGCAAGAATAAAAACCGCACATCTTCCCAGTGATCCATATCCACATATGTTGGTTGGTAAAAAAAATGAGAATAATAACGATGTTGCACTGAGGTCCCTAACTATAAGAACCACTATGAATGGGGAACCTAATAGAAAGATCTAATGTCTTGCTTCTATGACTGAATATGAGCAGAGGAAGATGATCACAACGCAGACAGCACTCAGTACCTTCAGATTCTCAGATCTACGATCAGCCCAGAGGAAAATGATCGTATACCACATTGGCAAAAAAAGAGAACCGCTCATATTCCCAGTGATCTATATCCACAAATGTTGATCAATAACAGCACCATAAATAATACCGGTATTGCGCTGAGGTCCCTAAATATATAAACCGCTACATGTGGAGAACCTGATAGAAAGATCCAATATCTTAATTTTGTGACTGAGTATAGGCAGAGGGAGATAATTACAGCACAGACAATACTGTGCACCCTCAAATTCTCTGATCTAGAATAAGCTCAGAAGGGGACGATCACATACCACATAAGCAGGAGTGAAAACCGCACATATTACTAGTAAGCCATATTCTCAAATATTGACATATATAATAGCGATGTTGCACTAAGATCCCTGAATATATGAGCCACTGTAAATGGAGAACCTAATAAAAAGCATCCAATATCTTGCTTCTATGACTAAGTATGAGCAGAAGGAAGTAATCACAGAGTAGGCAACACTATACATATTCAGATTCTCCAATCTAGAGTAAGCTCAAAGGAAGAACGATCATATACTGCAAATATTCCCAAAAATCTATATCCACAAATATTGATTAATAACAGCACTAGAAATGGTGCAGGTGTTGCGCTGAGATCCCTAAATGTATAAACCACTATGAATGAAGAACTTGTTAGAAAGATCCAATATCTTATTTCTATGACTGAATATGAGCAAAAGGGAATGATCGCAGCACAAACAGCTTTATGCACTCTCAGATTCTCCAATCTGGGATAAACTCAGAGGAAAAAAAAAATCGCATATCACATTAGCGGAAGTGAAAACCGCACATGTTCCCAGTGAGATCGTAATTCCCCAGATTCGTTTATGCCAAATATCACATTAGGTTTAGTGTATACACTGAAATTATATTCCCAAAGCAAAAGATGTGATAAATAAAGCGACTGAAAGTAGGAATGAAAACAAATTGTATCTCTGAATCGAATTGCGCAATTTTTAATAATAGTGCATAATTTCACAGCGTTTATTCAGTCCTTGAGGGTACCTGGTGTTAAGGTTAAAGATCCAGAACGCCTCTCTATTTAGAAGCCGTTTTCTAGAATCACCTCCTCTAGCAGAACTGAAAACTCGCTCTATGCCTATTATTTGCATAGAGTTGACGTCTCTCTGATGGTGCTCAATAAAGTGTTTTGATGCCATGGAGGCACTTTTGATGTCAATGTTTGTATTAATTATATCTCGTAAATGTTCTGTGATGCGGATTTTTAGTTTTCTTGTAGTGCAGCCCACATATATTAGGTTGCACAAAGTACATGTAATAAGATAAACTACGTTCACAGAGTTACAGTTAATGAATTGTTTGATATTATATATTTGAGTATTGCTAGAATCTTGAAAGGTTTTTTGAGATTTTACAACCTTACATGTTTTACACTTATTGGTACCACATTTGAAAAAATCTCTTGTTTTGAGCCAATTGTTCTGTGATGTATGAGAGGAAAAGTAGCTAGGAGATATTAAATCTCCTATGGTTGGAGCTTTTCTAGCTACAATGTTGATACCTGGAGATAAAATCTCTTCAAGAATTTCATCCTCATATAGAATAGGAATACAATTGTGTATAATTTTTTTGATTTGATAAAATTGTTTAGAGAAACGAAGGCTAACAAAAGGTTTTTTCTCTATGTTACTTGCATTATTAGAATTACGGTTCGATTCAGATACAAGCAATTGTTCTCTATCCCTTTCCTGGGCTATATTATTTGCTCTTTTAATTGACCAGTGAGGATATTTACGTTGTTTCATTTTAACACTGAGTTGCTCAAATTCCTTAAGTAGATCCTTAGGATCGGAACAATTTCTTCTGTGTCTGATGTGTTCCCCAACAGGTATTGCCTTAATGACGTGTTTAGGGTGTCCGCTTTTAGCATGAAGCAACGTGTTCCCACTTATTGGTTTTATGTGCGTTTTTGTGATTATTTCTTTACTTTCTATACCCTTCAGTTCTAAGTCCAAAAAGATAATCGAGTGGAAGTTCTGAACATATGTGAATTTTATATTCATGTTGTTGGAATTTAAATGTTCAACAAACAAAGGTACGATAGACACATCGCCTTCCCATATGATCAATGTGTCGTCGATGTATCTACCGTACCAATGAATGTAATCAGAAAAAGGATTTTCTTCTGAATATATGAATTTAGTTTCCCAAAAAGCCATAGTTAGATTTAGAAGGAGTGCCGCAGCGCTATATGGCGATGTGTGCGAACTCACTTAACACCAAAGAGTCACAAAATAAAGACGCTAGGGCGCTCTCTAGCGTTGAAAGCGAACCCTGTTACGTCACAGAGCCGCTGAGACAAACTTCTGTGTCCTGTCAGGCACCCAGGTACACAGTTGACTGCTAAGCGAACATAGAACATGATCATGCGCTAATGTCCTCGCGGGAGTCACCCGAAATCTATGGCGTCTGAACGCCAGGTCCTGAATACGGCAATCAAACTCCTCACCGGTTATGCCGGTAATCTAGGGCATCTAGGACACCGACCCTGACCAGCTAGCATACCAAACTCCTCACCGATTAAGTCGATATTCTAGGGGCTTATTTCAGCCGGGCCCTAACCACACACACACATGACCACACTGGCGCAAAGCATATAATGGTTGATATTAGTGCATGGCGGCTCAGCCATGCCACCCTTTTATAGTAATAGCTACAGGACCTGCCAGAAACAAGGACCAATGAGAAACTGTTCCAAAACACATGTAGTTTCAGGACCTTCCTGGCGGACCAATAGGAGCTGCTGCAGTACCTGAACATGTGACCCCTGATCTCCAATGAGAGATCTTACCCTGGGCATGCTCAGAAGGGGAAACGCAGGACTTCGTCCCAAAGACGTCTGCTCCAGCACTGGCTATAATAGCAGATCCAGGAGAGGCAGCAGCAAGTCTCTGCACAGTATTGGAATGGGCAAGACGCTGGGACCGATGTCTCTGCTGAGCAGGCTCCACTGCGGCCGGAGATGAATGGGGGACCGCAGCGGGACAGGTTCGAGACTCACCTTGTGCAGCAGTGGGAACTCGAACCCTAACACATGGAAGATGGCATTTTGAAAATGTCTTCCCTGTTTAAAGGAGCGGATCTCCTATACATGGAGTGCTCACACACTAAGTGTATGGGCTGACAAACATTTCCCCCTGGGGGTACAAGTCAACCGACTGTGTGTATATTTTTTGTTATGAACATCCTAAATATCCTAGGAAAGCAATATAGTGGCTGATCCCAGAGCACGTTCACATTGGTGATCTAGTGGCAGTGTGTCTGAAGAATGGCCTCCGGAAAATATCTTCCCAGTTTAAAGGAGCAGGTCTCCTATATTTGGAATGCCCATATTCTAAGTGTATGGGCTGCCAAATATTTCACCCTGGGGGGTACATATCAACTACTGTGCAAATATTTTTTGATACAGACATCCTAAACACAATTACAAAACAATATAGTGTCTATTGCTTCCCGAAACACGTTCAGCCTGGTGATCTAGTGTTGTTGTGTCTGAAGAGAAGTGCAGGATGGCCTCTGGAAAATGTCTTCCCAGTTTAAAGGAGCGGGTTTCCTATACTTGGAATGCCCAAACACTAAGTGTATGGGCTGACAAATAGAGTTGAACGAAACAGGTCGGTCAGATTCATAAGTTGACGACTTTCGCTAAAGCTGAGTTTTGCTGAGCGAAACCCGACAATAGCATGAGGTCGGCCATGCGGTCGTTGACCCAAGCGTCACAGTCGGTTTTCCCTTAATGCTTGCAGGTGCCTTTTTTCAGGCAATGAGCAAGGACGTACACTGTGGGCAACGAGATGACATGGGCAGCGTCCACCACCATCTTAGAGAAGGACATTGCAGTGATTGTCTTGCTTTGGGGGGAATCATAGTGTCTATAAAAACCCTGACCACCGACCGCCATTTTACTTCTGCCGATCTTAACAGTAGGGAGAGGTTGCTTGCTGTTTATCAGTAGGGAGAGCGTTAGGGCTGGAATGAGTAGTTCTTCTGTGCTTGTACTGATAGCAATTGTGCTGTACAGTTTGTGTGCAGTGACAGGTGAGGATTTTCTTGTGTGCAGCAGCTCTGGTTATTAGGCTGCCTGCTAGCTGTGTTGCTGTGTGCATGCTGCTGTGCAGACTGCTTTTTACACAGCACTAATACTTTTATTCTTTTTTTCTGCACACTTACCGAGCGTTCATTTTTTCCCACAAGGTATAGAGCTGTACGCTCCTCACACACTACCGTGTACCGGCTGGTATCACGGACAAATACATGCTGACTATCTGTGTGTGACTCTGTAAATATATACGGAGATTTAAATTTTCCCCTACGCTGTATACAACTGTACACTTCTGAGACAGTACCGTTTTTCTGCTTTTTGTATTCTGGTCAAATCCATACTGAGAGAGCGTCTGTGAGTGACTCTGGAAATATATACGGAGATTTCAACTTTCCCCTTCACTGTATACAGCTGTATGCTTCTGATACAGTACCGTTTTTCTGCTTTTTGTATTCTGGTGTAATCCATACTGAGTGAGCATCTGTGTGTGACTTTGGAAATATATACGGAGATTTAAATTTTCCCCTACGCTGTATACAGCTGTACGCTTCTGAGACAGTACCGTTTTTCTGCTTTTTGTATTCTGGTCAAATCCATACTGAAAGAGTGTCTATGTGTGACTCCAGAAATATATACAGAGATTTAAATTTTCCCCTTCACTGTATACAGCTGTATGCTTCTGATACAGTAAACTTTTTCTGCCTTTTGTATTATGGTCAAATTCATACTGAAAGAGCGTCTGTGTGTGAGTCCGGAAATATATACGGAGATTTCAATTTTCACCTACGCTGCATAAAGCTGTACGCTTCTGATACAGTATCGTTTTTATGCTTTTTGCATTCTGGTGTAATCCATACTGAGTGAGCTTCTGTGTTTGACTGCGGAAATATATACGGAGATTTAAGTTTTCCCCTACGCTGTATACAGCTGTACGCTTCTGAGACAGTAAGTTTTTTCTGTTTTTTGTATTCTGATCAAATCCATACTGAGAGAGCGTCTGTGTGTGAGTCCGGAAATATATATGGAGAATTCAATTTTCACCTACGCTGTATAAAGCTATACGCTTCTGATACAGTATCGTTTTTATGCTTTTTGTATTCTGGTGTAATCCATACTGAGTGAGCTTCTGTGTTTGACTCCGGAAATATATACGGAGATTTAAATTTACCCCTACGCTGTATACAGCTGTACGCTTCTGAGACAGTACCGTTTTTTCTGCTTTTTGCATTCTGGTCAAATCCATACTGAGAGAGCGTCTGTGTGTGACTCCGGAATTATATACGGAGATTTAAATTTTCCCCTATGCTGTATACAGCTGTAGGCTTCTGAGACAGTACAGTTTTTCTGCTTTTTGTATTAAGGTCAAATCCATACTGAGTGAGCGTCTGTGTGTGACTCCGGAAATATATACTGAGATTTCAATTTTCCACTACGCTGTATACAGCTGTACGCTTCTGAGACAGTACCGTTTTCTGCATTTTGTATTTTGGTCAAATCCATACTGAGAGAGCGTCTGTGTGTAACTCCGGAAATATATACGGAGATTTAAATTTTCCCCTACGCTGTATACAGCTGTATGCTTCTGAGACAGTACAGTTTTTCTGCCTTTTGTATTACGGTCAAATCCATACTGAGTGAGCGTCTGTGTGTGACTCCGGAAATATACACGGAGATTTAAATTTTCTCCTATGCTGTATACAGCTGTAGACTTCTGAGACAGTACTGTTTTTCTGCTTTTTGTATTACGGTCAAATCCATACTGAGAGAGCGTCTGTGTGAGACTCCGGAAATAAACACGGAGATTTAAATTTTCCCCTACTATGAATACAGCTGTACGCTTCTGATACAGTACTATATATCTGCTGGTATTTTTAGTACATTTTCCCAAACATGAGGAAGTATGGTGGAAGAGGCCACGGATGTGGGCGGGGGGGGCAGCTGGTACTGATGGTGGTGGTGGTGCATCTGCTGGTAGTGCCAAAGCACAATAGCACCTAAGGCAGGAGATGTTGAGCCTTCATCATCGTCTGGCTCCAGAAGGCCTGGAAGGCTCCCTTTTCTGGAGTAGGTAAACCACTTTTAAAGCCGGAGCATCAGGAACAGGTTTTGCCTTACATTGCTGAAACAGCCTCCAGCTCTATCTGAAGTTTCAAAAACTGCAAGCACTGAGTCGATAGTGCAGGCTCCTGGTCAGGAACAATACCTTTCCTTGTGTCCTTCATCCCCAACAAAAGTGAAGGATGCGGCAGGCCACACTTCAGATTACTCCCTGGAGCTCTTTTCACATACCATGCCTGGGTTATCAAGTGAAATCCTGAATTCCCCATTCCAAGATGAATATGACATGGAGTGCACAGATGCACAGTCATTGCTATATGATTCTGCTGGTACAATCACCCAGAGCACTGCATTGCCCTCACAGTCTACTGAGCAAGATTCTGACCCTTATGAAACTCAGGTGCCCCTTCCCGCATACTCTACCACCTTAGACGTTGACACAGAGGAAGGTGCAGATGAAATTGAAGAGGAGGTGATGGATGACCCAGTTGTTGACCCGGATTGGCATCCATTGGGGGAAAAGGGTGCCGCTGGCAATAGCTCAGAAGAGGAGGAGGATCCGCGACTGGCATCGACATCGCAGCTGTGGTTATCATAGCAGTTCAAAAACATGTTAAAAAAACAAAAAGAATTGCAGGACAGCTTGGCCAGACGGTCAAAAAAGCACAGCGTGCAAGCCCTGAAAATTTATCCCATAGTAGGAAGAGTGCAGTGTGGCACTTTTTTTTTACCAAAATCCTATTGATGAGGCAAAGGTTATCTGTAAGAAGTGCTGAAGGACCTTTAGCAGAGGGAAAAATCTCTGAAATTGTAATATCAGTTGCATGCTTAGACATTTAAACATCATGCACTTGCAAGCGTGGGCTGACTACAAATCCTCAGGCAGCACATGTGCACCACTGCAAGCCCACGGTTAGCACACCACCAGCAAGAAATGTTGAGGTATCGTCACAAGGCCAAAGAAGTCAGGGAATCAAAATGTTTTTCCAATGTAAGACTGAATTTAGGCCATCATCACCACCACCATCACCATCACCAACCCCCTCTCAGTCCGCCATGTCCACCGCTAGTTCCCCATATGCAGCTCTCAAGTCTAGCTCACCCTAGTAGACAATCTGAGTAGGACAAGAAAGTACTCATCCTCTCATCCATGTACACTGGCTTTGAACACCTACATTGCCAAACTGATCTCATTAGAGATGATGCCCTTCCGTTTGGTTGAAAGCGCAGCGTTCCGAGAGCTCATGGCCTATGCTGTCCCATGCTATGACTTACCCAGTCGGCACTTCTTTGCTAGAAAAGCCATCCCTGCCCTCCACCTGAATGTGAAAGACCACATTGTCCATGCACTCAATCAGTGAGCAGAAAGGCGCACCTCACTACAGATGCATGGGCCAGTAGGCATGGCCAGGGCAGTTACGTGTCCATCACTGCGCACTGGGTTAATGTGGTGGATGCAGTGTCCACAGGGGACAGTGGCGGTGGGACAGTGCTGCCTAGCCCACGGTATAGGCAATAGTTGGCTGTAGGTGTTCAACCCTCCTCCTCCTCCAGAAGCAAAAGCTCGTCGACAGAGCGCAGTCACACTAGCACTCCATTCGCAGCTGCCAGTGTTGCACACGAGGTGTCCCACTATCGAACAGCTAGTGGTAAGCATCAGCAGGCTGTTTTAAAGATGATGTCTTTGGGCGACAACAGACACATCGCGGAGGTACTGGCTGACTACTTGCAGCGAGAAACTGAGTCATGGCTGTGCAGTCTACATCTTGAGCCAGGCAAGGTAGTCAGTGATAATGGCCATAATTTTGTGGCGGCCATAGCCCTGGCAAAATTCAGACACATACCTTGCCTGGCTCACACCTTGAACGGCAGCTTATTTTGCTTTAATTATTGTATTGTTAACGTTGATACTTATGACTTGTGTTTTGAAACTGTTAAACTGTAAAGCGCTGCGGAATATGTTGGCGCTATTTAAATAAAGATTATTATTATTATTATTATTATTATTTATTATTGAATCTGGTGTTGCAGAGCTTCATAAATAATTATCCAGAGTTACCAGCCCTGCTGCATAAGGTGCGAAGAATGTGCTCGCACATACATCGCTCGCCCTTAGACTCCAGTCACATACAGAGGCTGCAGTGATCGCTCCACCTCCCCAAGCACTGCCTAATCATAGACGTTGCAAAAAGGTGGAACTCCACCATGCATATGGTTAAGAGGCTGTGCAAACAGAGGCAGGCTGTAATGCATTTGTGGGAGGATACACGGGCAGGCAGTTTGAGTGCAGACTTGGAGTTGTCAGGTGTGCAGTGGTCAAAGCTAAAAGACCTCTGTAAAGTCCTTCAGTGTTTTGAGGAATGCGCAATGCTGGTAAGCGCAGACGATGCCATCATAAGCATGAGCATCCCACTTATGCGTCTGTTAATGCAAACTTTGACGCACATTAAGGATCAGGCATCTGCAGCAGAGGAGGAGGGAAGCCTTGATGACAGTCAGGCATTGTCTGCTCAGGGCACTGTCCTGGATGAGGTGGAGGAAGAAGAGGAAGAGGAGGAGGAGGAGGAAGGGGGATGATTATTTTGGGGAGGAGGATGCTTCTCAGGGGTGCAAGAGAAAATGTCAGGTACAGGGTTTGTGTGTGACTGGAGGCATGTGGATTTGGCAGAAAGTGATCCTCAACCTACTACTGGCAGTACACCATTGACACCTGGAACATTGGCCCACATGTGTGATTATGTCTTGAGGATCCTAAAAAGGGACCCACGCATTGCCAAAATTATTAAGGATGACGACTACTGGTTGGCTAGCATCCTCGATCCACGCTATAAAGGCAAATTACAGAACATCATGCCACAGGAGAACCTAGAGCTACTATTGGCGAACAAACAAGCAACTCTGGTAAACCGTTTGTTAGAGGCATTCCCAGCACACAGCAGAGGTGCAGGTTCTACCACGAGCCGTACTGTACAACATGGAAGAGGTGTTCGTGGTGCACACAGCCAAAGTGGCATTGGAGACAGGGGTTTCATGACCATGTTGTGGACTGATTTCTTGAGTACCACTCACACGACCGTTAATACTGAATCAATTGCAACAGACAGGAGACAGCAGTTGTCAACTATGGTTCAAAATTACCTCTCCTCCTCTATCGATGTTCTCCCTCACAGTTCATTCCTCTTTGACTACTGGGCCTGTAAACTGGACAACTGGCCTGAATTGGCACAATATGCCTTACAGGAGCTCGCTTGCCCTGCTTGTAGTGTGCTATCAGAAAGTGTCTTCAGTACTGCTGGATCAATCCTGACTAGAGTTGAGCGATACTTTCCGATATCCTAAAGTATCGGAATCGGAATGGTATCGCCGATATCACTAAAATATCGGCGATACCCGATACCGATACCGGAAGTCCCATGTAAGTCTATGGGAACAAAATATCGCAACTAAAAAAACCCCATTCTTTCCTTGTAAACACTAAATATACACACATAGAATACATATATATATATATATACATGTCATTGTGACATATTATATATACATATATGTATAGTTTATACACTTCTACATAGTAAAATATCCTCTGATTCAATTGCCGGGTAAAGCCGGCTTCAGTGAAAAGACAGAAGCACCCGACATGAAATGACACTTGGTGTACATAGGGTTAACCATGTATTTTCATGTCGTTTGCTATCTGATTTGCACAAACAATTAAATCAGTCTATGTGTGCAAAATTTCACACCTGTAGGGGTTAATTAAAGGTGTAAATTCGTTGTAAAAAAACGGACTTTTTTGCTACGAATTTACACCTTTAATTAACCCCTACAGGTGTGAAATTTTGCACACATAGTCTGATTTAATTGTTTGTGCAAATTAGATAGCAAACAACATGAAAAGACATGGTTAACCCTATGTACACCAAGTGTCATTTCATGTCGGGTTCTGCATTTTCACAAAAGCCGGCAATTGAATTAGCGGCTATTATACTATGTAGAAGTGTATGAACTACAAATATAAATAATATATATATATATATATATATATATGTGTCACAAATTCAATGACATGTATATATATATATATGAGGTGTAAAATTGCTGAAAAAAAATGCGTGGGCTCCCGCCCTATTTTCGCAACCAGACAGACAAAGCCAGTGAGTGGGGGCAGATAATAATAGCCCAGAGAGGGACCATTATTTTTGCCCCCCCCGGCTACTAACATCTGCCCCCAGACACCCCAGGAAAGACAAATCTATAATTAGATTTGCCCTTTCTGGCACTTTGCCCGTCTATTCCCATTGCCCTGTAGCGGTGGCGAATGGGTAAATATGGGGTTAAAGCCACCTTGCTATTGAAAGGTGACCTTAAGCCAGGTTAATAATTGAGAGCTGTCAATTAGACAACTATCAATTATTAATCCTATTGCATGAAATAAAAATAAAACACACACACTTTAATTAAAAATCATTTTAATGAAATAAAGACACATGTTTTTGACCATCTTTTATTTTACTGCAAAAACCATTTCCTGTAATAAAAATAAAATAAAAAAGCAAAATTATTCTTACCTATCCCATGCACAGTCAGGTCCCACGGTGTAATCCTTCAGAAGGGTTAATGTTTACTGCAGGGACCGCAGCTAATGCTGCAGCCTCACAGTAAACCCCAAATGAATGAGTTCTTCTCCTGCCTGACAGGAGAGTAAAGGCTGGGTGTCACATAACGATACACCAGCGATCCCGACAACGATATGCACTTGTCAGGATCGCTGGTGTATCGCTACATGATCGCTGCTGAGCTGCCAAACAGGCAGCTCAGGCAGCGATCTGGGACAGCGACACTGCGGGTAACATCGCTTAAGGGCCCGTCTCACATAGCGATATCGCTACCGAGATCGCTGCTGAGTCACTAGTTTTGTGACGCAGCAGCGAGCTCACCAGCGATATCGCTGTGTGTGACATTCAGCGACGATCAGCCCCCCTGCCGGGTATCGCTGATCGTCGCAGAAATGTCAGGACCTTTTTTTGATCGCTGGTTTCCCTCTGACAGGCACGCATCGCTGCGTGTGACAGGCGGGAGACCAGCGATCCGCTGGTAACCAAGGTACACAGCGGGTTTCCAGGCACCGCGCAGCGCTTGGAAACCCGCTGTGTACCTTGGATACCAGCTCCCTGCATCAGGGCGCTGGTATCCAAGGTACACAGCGGGTTTCTAGGCACAGCCCCGCGCCTGGAAACCCGCTGTGTACCTTGGTTACCAGCGGATCGCTGGTCTCCCGCCTGTCACACGCAGCGATGTGTGCCTGTCAGCGGGAAACCAGCGATCAAAAAAAGGTCCTGACATTTCAGCGACGATCAGCGATACCCGGCAGGGGGGCTGATCGTCGCTGAATGTCACACACAGCGATATCGCTGGTGAGCTCGCTGCTGCGTCACAAAACTAGTGACTCAGCAGCGATCTCGGTAGCGATATCGCTATGTGAGATGGGCCCTTAAGTGGAAAGCTTAATTGATTGCTTTCCACTTTCACTTAAGGTCAGCCAGGGACACAATCAGTGACGTCAGAGGGAACTGATTAACAAAAATAGGGGTTCCCTTCGAAAAAAAAATGGCGTGGGGTCCCCCCTATTTTTGTTAACCAGCCAGATGAAGCAGACCGCTGAGGCCTGGATTTTCAGGCTGTTAAGGAGCCAAGATCCATGGACCTTGCCAGCCTGATAATACTAGGCCACAGCAGTCTGCATATCTTGGCTGATTAACAAAAATAGGGGATCCCCTCGAAAAAAATTGGCGTGGGGTCCCCCCTATTTTTGTTAACCAGCCAGATGAAGCAGACCGCTGAGGCCTGGTTTTTCAGGCTGGTAAGGATCCAATATCCATGGACCTTGCCAGCCTGATAATACCAGGCCACAGCAGTCTGCTTAGCTTGGCTGGTTAACAAAAATAGGGGATCCCCTCGAAAAAAAAACGGCGTGGGGATCCCCCTATTTTTGTTAACCAGCCAAGTAAAATGCAGACTGCTGCGGCCTGGTATTAAAAGACTGTCAAGGCCCATGGATTTTGGCCCTCAACAGCCTGATAATACCAGGCTACAGCAGCCCCACATTTGGCGCATCAAAAGATGTGCCAATTGTGGCACTTTACCCGGCTCTTCCCACTTGCCCTGTAGCGGTGGCAAGTGGGGTAATAAGGGGTTAATGTCACCGTTGATTGCACGGTGACAATAAGCCCGGTTAATAATGGAGAGGTGTCAATAAGACACCGATCCATTATTAATCCCAAAGTTTTTAAATGTTTAAAAAAAAGACACAGCAAGAAAAAAGTCTTTTAATGAAATAAAAGAGACAACACAGTTTTCATTAATTTTATTGTACTCTCATTCCTGCGACGCCATCGATCTCCTGTAAAAAAATAAAAAAAAACAAACCAACAGTATACCACCTGTCCGACGCAGTCCATAACGACAGTCCCACGACGATCCAACTCTGCTACATCGCAATGACAGGCAGAGCCTGTCATCGCGACGCAGCACAGCTGATTACCTGGTTCCCCGGCGGTGACGTCATCGGACTGACTGCTTTACGGCCGGGATTACCCAGCAGTCACTGCAGTTATCGCGAGAAACTGCATGTGACCGCCGGGGAAAGAAGATTGCGGCCATCAAGCAGTCCAGGCCGTGACCGCTGGAGATCTTCTGCCAGGTAAGTGCCGCTGACTCCTGACAGACCCGACCGACGGACACTGACAGTGACAGTGACAATCCCGATTCCGGTATCCGATATGACGAAAATATCGGAACTCGGAATCGGAATTCCGATACAGCCAATATCGGCCGATACCCGATATTTGCAGTATCGGAATGCTCAACCCTAATCCTGACAGAAAGAAGGATCCGGCTGTCGACCCAAAATGTTGGTGATCTCACCTTCATTAAAATGAACCATGCCTGGGTTTCAAAGGATTTTGTACCATCCTCCACTGATGACACATAGGTTGCCAGCAAAATGGCTCGCTTTGTCCTCCTCTTCCTCCGACTTCTCCAATTCCTCCATTTGCAGCTGCTGAACGTCCAGCCTATACCTCAACATATGCCAGTTTTTCCACCTCCCTAACTGGGCTGTAACCCCACCAGGTCAGAGAGCGTGATGATGTCACATCTGTGCCTCCTCTGCTTGAACAGTTACAGTGCAGAGAGCTGGAAGACGGCAACACTGAGGAGTCCAGAATAGAGCAGTGCCCAGTGAGGAGAGGTATTTCATTTTTTTTATATTTGGAGCAATATACGTGGAGCATTATACACTGGAGAATTGTATATGGGGCCCATCATACACTTGAGCATCATAGATAGGGCCCATTATACACTGGAGCATTATATATGGGGCCCATCATACTCTGGAGTATTATAAATGAGGCCCATCATACACTGTAGCATTATATATGGCACCCATTATACACTGGAGAATCATATGGGGCCCATTATATATGGAGCATTATATAGGCCCATCATACACTGGAGCATCATCCATGGGGCACATCATATACTGGAGCATCATATGAGGCACATTATATATGGAGCATCACATGGAGCCCATTATATATGTAGCATTATATATGGGGACCATTTTATTTGAAGCATTATACGGGGCTCATCATACACTGGAGCATCATATATTGGGGCCCATCATATACTAGAGCATCATATAGAGTTCATTATTTATGGGACATCATATAGGGCCCTTTATATATGAAGCATCATATGGAGCACATATGGGGCCTATTCTGTATGGAGCATTATATGGAGCCCAGTCTGTATGAAGCAATATATGAGGCTCATTATTCTGTATAGAGCAATATATGGGGCTCATTATTCTGTATGGCGCACTATGTGGTGCCCATAATACTGTATGGAGGATTATACTGTCCGTTTTTTGAGCTATTGTAGAATTTATAATAGATATCACTCATGTAATGTAAGAAGTGAAGTATTTGTACTATGAAACTTTATTCGTGTAAATTACACATAAAACCTCCTGGTTCAAGATAGGAGTGCACTACATAGCACGGGCAATAGCGACGCGTTTCGACCTAGATGCGTTCTTTGTCACAGCTATCAACATGTCTAAGTGCTTCACATATATAGGATAGTTCAACCAATCACAATCGATAACTACAATCACATGTTAAAACAGGGTATTCCTATAGTTAACTATTTAATCACACATCAAATGGGCATGAAAAAAAAAAAAAAAAAAAACATTAAACATATAACCATTAGTTGAACTATGTCTGTTAGAGACAAATATACTGAAAACAATCTAATAATGGTATAAAATATAATTTCTTTTATTTAATCCTTTGGGATTTCTTGTATCAAGATTAAAGATCCAGAAGGCTTCTCTGGTCAGCAACGATCTTTTCCTATCGCCACCTCTCTTAGTGTTAAGCACATGTTCAATACCTATAACGCACATAGTTTTAATTTCACCTTTATGACAATTGATAAAATGTTTGAATGCCATAGAAACATTTTTAGTTTCACAATTATTATTTTTATATCTCTCAGATGTTCTGAAATTCTGACTTTTAATTTTCTCGTTGTGCACCCTACATAGATTAAATTGCATTCATTGCAAATAATTTGGTAGATAACATTTGTGGTGTTACAATTAATACAATTTTTTATATTAAACACTTGCGTTTTATTTGCGTTATTGTAGGTTTTAGTGTTGGTGGCTAATTCACACATACCACATCTACTTTGACCGCATCTGAAAAAACCTTTCATTTTTAACCAATTAGTGTCAGCAGCTTTAGTTGCAAAGGAGCCTGGAGAAATGAAATCACCCAGATTAGGAGCTTTCCTAGCCACAATATTAACCCCTGGTTGGAGTATTTTTTCCAATGTTTCGTCCTCATATAAAATGGGGATTTATTTTTGAATAATTCTTTTTATTTCATAGAATTGAGAACTGAATTGAATGCTAACAAATGATTTTGAATCCTCTTTATTTGTTCCCAAATATTTATTTTTACTTATATTGGGCTGCAATAGTTCTTTTCTATCACGTTTTAATGCTATTTTGCGAGCTCTCTCAATGGTCCATAATGGATAGCCCCTATTTTTTAATTTATTCTCTATCATTCCAAATTCTTTGAACATGTCTTTTTCCTGAGAACAATTTCTTTTGTGCCTTATAAACTCTCCCACCGGGATAGACTTAATCGTGTGTCTAGGATGGCCACTATTTGCATGCAGAATCGTATTACCTTTGATGGGTTTGGAAAAAGTACCTGAGATGATAGGAATGCCACTTTCACCACGCAAATTCAGATCAAGGAAAGAAATGTTATTCCTGTTAGCAACATATGTAAATTTGATATTCATTTCATTGTCATTGATATATCTGACAAATTCAGGTATGATAGATTCATTGCCTTCCCAGATAATCAAGGTATCATCAATGAATCTACTTCAGAAATTTGGAAAAAGGATTATTTTCGTTGTAAATAAATCTAAACTCCCAGTATGCCATGGTTAAATTTGCAAGAGAAGGCAAGTATTTTGCTCCCATAGGGACTCCTGATTTTTGGAGAAATGCCTCACCATCAAAGGTGAAGAAATTATGTTGTATGAGAAAAAAAATGACATTTAGTAGATAATTGGTTAATTCTGCAGTGTAATTGCTATGATTTTTTAGAAAATATTCCAATGCTATCATAGCCAATTATGAGGAATATTGGTATATAAAGAGACCACATCACAGCTTAACCAAATATTTTTATCAGTCCAAATTTTATTAGCTAATGCATTTAACACATCTTTTGAATCTTTGAGATGTCCTGGTAATTTCATTACTAGCGGTTGAAGCAGGGAATCAGCCCACTCACACAAATGTTCACATGCTGACCCTATACCCGAGACTATAGGTCTCAAGGGGGGGTATTCCAGTGTTTTTATGGACTTTAGGAAGTCCATAAATTATGGGTATAGCAGGATTAGATATATACAGATAATCTGCCTGTTTTTCCGATATTACTCCCATTGTCAATCCCTCCTGTATGATTTTTTGTACCTTATTGTCAACCACCTTAGAAAAATTAATGGTTAGTTCCTCATAAACATTTTTGTCAGCTAACATTTCTTGCATTTTTTTGACATAATCTGCAATATTGAGTACTACCACTATTCCACCCTTGTCACTTTTTTTGACTATGATGTTAGACATTTTCTTTAATTCTTTCAGTGCTTTATTTTGTTTAAAGGTCAGATTTTTCTGTACTTATTATTAAATTTATTCTCTTTTAACGATTTTAATTCCCTTTCTATCACTGACTGAAATTTATCCATACACTCAGCTCTTGCCTGTATGGGGTAAAAGTAGGGATTTTTTATTTCAAGCATTTTAGACTGATTGATGTCATATACAACACTTTCTTCACTTTCTTTACTCAGAATTTGCAAATTAATCAATGCCATCTGCTCAGGATAGCTCAGACCATGGAACTAATTTGTTTCTCTCACTGATGGAAATTGTTCAACTTCCTCCAATCTAAAAAAATGTTTTTAACTGTGAGGTTTCTAATAAATTTATTTATGTCAATCAGTGTGGAAAACAAATCAAAATCAGTGTCAGGAGCGAAACTGAGACCTCTGGACAATATGTCAATATGATCTTGTGAAAGGACCTGAGAAGAAAGATTTAAAACATTGCAGACTTTATCATTTATATCTTCTGTTTCTTCTTTCTGAATCTGGTCACAGTCCCTGATTCTCTTGCGGTGTTTTCTTCCTGCTCTCCTCTTGCGTTTTTTGACCCATATGTTCTTCTGAAGATTCCACTCCCAATTGAACTGCCTGATGTGTCAGACGCACTGCAGCTGATGTCTGAAGTTTCCTGTTCCGATGAATTAGCAAAAACAACATGAGTTTTCTTAGTTGGATATTTGTGAGCTTGGCTAGTTTTAAGAATAGACCTGGGTATAAGTGGAGTTCGCTCCCATTGTCCCCAATTATACACTTTATCACTGGCATAATCTTTTAAATCTCTATCGAATTTCCTCTTCTTCCTCTCCATAATTTCTTCCTCCAAAGCTGTCACTTTGTCCTGGATATCTTTAATAGATGAATCATATTGGGACAACATATTGAAATTAGCCAGACTTTCTTTAGTGGCAGTCATCTTTTTTGGATTTCTAGGAGTTTCTTGTCCTCATATTTATTTATTAATCGACTAAGATTCAGGGAGCAGTTAGACAGCAACTGATTCCACTCATTACTAAAATCTTCACCATAATGAGTAGATATATAGAAAAAGACTAAGCACTCATCTTATGATATGAGGAAAATATTTAATGGTAGTTTATCCAAAAAAACGTTTCGGTCAACAAGACCTTCTTCAGTAACTTCACTATTAAATCTGAAAACAGACTCCTTAGAAATATTGCCCACAAAATAGAAAGCATGAACTGTGACAAGAGTTTTATCAAGCTTATACAGCCAGTGGGGGGCCTGTTTGCCTCCTGATTGCGGTATCCACCGCTAATATGGCTGGTGCTTAGTAGGCAGCTGCGGAGAGAAGCAGTCACGTCTGTTTGTATGGTATCCGCTGTCAGTGTCAGATACCATACAAACAGACGTGACTGCTTCTCTCCGCAGCTGCCTACTAAGCACCAGCCATATTAGCGGTGGATACCGCAATCAGGAGGCACACAGGCCCCCCACTGGCTGTATAAGCTTGATAAAACTCTTGTCACAGTTCATGCTTTCTATTTTGTGGGCAATATTTCTAAGGAGTCTGTTTTCAGATTTAATAGTGAAGTTACTGAAGAAGGTCTTGTTGACCGAAACGTTTTTTTGGATAAACTACCATTAAATATCTTCCTCATATCATAAGATGAGTGCTTAGTCTTTTTCTATATATATTCTTGGTGTGGGAACCTAGACTTTAAGCACCACTACTTGATAAGTTGTGCTCACGATTTTCTCCATAACGAGTAGATGGCAATTTTTTTATTCTGAGTCCCCTGGGAATCATTTCCTTGCTCACATAATTTTGTAGTGTTGTAAAGTCCCACCAGACTTTAGTCTCCTGCAGCGATAATTTTTCAAGATTCACAAGATGTGTGGTGAAATTAAGAAAGTCTCAAGATTTACTGGATTCATTTCCAAACACTTTAGCTGCTTTCCTGGTTCGATCTTCTGCAGCCATAGTAGAATAAGATTGTTTTCATATACCCGGCTATAATAAGTGCATTACTCCTTAGTATTGTTAATCATATTGAACTATGCAATAGGAGGATAAATTGAGAGAACTCGGCAGGTCTAAACTGACATAAAAGAAAAGAAAAATAGGAACACAGTTCCAGCCAGCTCACCAACTAGGAGGATGCACGGAGGGAAATCCAGACCATGGACTTGAGACTTGACAGACGAGGAAAAACGGGACTCCAGCTTCCATAAAATGAATGAAACTTTATTCGTGTAAATTACACATAAAACCTCCTGGTTCAAGATAGGAGTGCACTACATAGCACGGGCAATAGCGACGCGTTTCGACCTGGATGCGGTCTTTGTCACAGCTATCAACATGTCTAAGTGCTTCACATATATAGGATAGTTCAACCAATCATAATCGATAACTATCATCACATGTTAAATCAGGGTATTCCTATAATTAACTATTTAATAACACATCACATGGGCATGAAACAAAAAAACAAAAAAACAAAAAAAAAGTAACAAAAACATTAAACATATAACCATTAGTTGAACTATGCCTGTTAGAGACAAATATACTGAAAACAATCTAATAATGGTATAAAATATAATTTCTTTTATTTAATCCTTTGGGATTTCTTGTATCAAGATTAAAGATCCAGAAGGCTTCTCTGGTCAGCAACGATCTTTTCCTATCACTACCTCTCTTTGTGTGAAGCACATGTTCAATACCTATAACGCACATAGTTTTAATTTCACCTTTATGACAATTGATAAAATGTTTGGATGCCATAGAAACATTTCTAGTTTTATACCATTATCAGATTGTTTTCAGTATATTTGTCTCTAACAGGCATAGTTCAACTAATGGTTATATGTTTAATGTTTTTTTTCCTTTTTTTTTTTTTTGTTTCATGCCCATGTGATGTTTGATCAAATAGTTAATTATAGGAATACCCTGTTTTAACATGTGATGATAGTTATCGATTGTGATTGGTTGAACTATCCTATATATGTGAAGCACTTAGACATGTTGATAGCTGTGACAAAGACCGTATCTAGGTCGAAACGGTCGCTATTGCCCGTGCTATGTAGTGCACTCCTATCTTGAACCAGGAGGTTTTATGTGTAATTTACACGAATAAAGTTTCATTCATTTTATGGAAGCTGGAGTCCCGTTTTTCCTCGTCTGTCAAGTCTCAAGTCCATGGTCTGGATTTCCCTCCGTGCATCCTCCTAGTTGGTGAGCTGGCTGGAACTGTGTTCCTATTTTTTCTTTTCTTTTATGTTAGTTTAGACCTGCCGAGTTCTCCCAATTTATCCTCCTATTGCATAGTTCAATATGATTAACAATACTAAGGAGTAATGCACTTATTATAGCCGGGTATATGAAAACAATCTTATTCTACTATGGCTGCAGAAGATCGAACCAGGAAAGCAGCTAAAGTGTTTGGAAATGAATCCAGTAAATCTTGAGACTTTCTTAATTTCACCACACATCTTGTGAATCTTGAAAAATTATCGCTGCAGGAGACTGAAGTCTAGTGGGACTTTACAACACTACAAAATTATGTGAGCAAGGAAATGATTCCCAGGGGACTCAGAATAAAAAAATTGCCATCTACTCATTATGGTGAAGATTTTAGTAATGAGTGGAATCAGTTGCTGTCTAACTGCTCCCTGAATCTCATTTGATTAATAATTAAATATGAGGACAAGAAACTCCTAGAAATCCAAAAAGAGATGACTGCCATAAAGAAAGTCTGACTAATTTCAATATGTTGTCCCAATATGATTCATCTATTAAAGATATCCAGGACAAAGTGACAGCTTTGGAGGAAGAAATTATGGAGAGGAAGAAGAGGAAATTCGACAGAGATTTAAAAGATTATGCCAGTGATAAAGTGTATAATTGGGGACAATGGGAGGGAACTCCACGTATACCCAGGTCTATTCTTAAAACTAGCTAAGCTCACAAATATCCAACTAAGAAAACTCATGTTGTTTTTGCTAATTCATCGGAACAGGAAACTTCAGACATCAGCTGCAGTGCGTCTGACACATCAGGCAGTTCAATTGGGAGTGGAATCTTCAGAAGAACAAATGGGTCAAAAAACGCAAGAGGAGATCAGGAAGAAAACACCGCAAGAGAATCAGGGACTGTGACCAGATTCAGAAAGAAGAAACAGAAGATATAAATGATAAAGTCTGTAATGTTTTAAATCTTTCTTCTCAGGTCCTTTCACAAGATCATATTGACATATTGTCCAGAGGTCTCAGTTTTGCTCCTGACACTGATTTTGATTTGTTTTCCACACTGATTGACATAAATAAATTTATTAGAAACCTCACAGTTAAAAAACATTTTATTAGTGAGGAGGAAGTTGAACAATTTCCATCAGTGAGAGAAACAAATGAGTTCCATGGTCTGAGCTATCCTGAGCAGATGGCATTGATTAATTTGCAAATTCTGAGTAAAGAAAGTGAAGAAAGTGTTGTATATGACATCAATCAGTCTAAAATGCTTGAAATAAAAAATCCCTACTTTTACCCCATACAGGCAAGAGCTGAGTGTATGGATAAATTTCAGTCAGTGATAGAAAGGGAATTAAAATCATTAAAAGAGAATAAATTTAATAATAAGTACAGAAAAAATCTGACCTTTAAACAAAATAAAGCACTGAAAGAATTAAAGAAAATGTCTAACATCATAGTCAAAAAAAGTGACAAGGGTGGAATAGTGTTAGTACTCAATACTGCAGATTATGTCAAAAAAATGCAATAAATGTTAGCTGACAAAAATGTTTATGAGAAACTAACCATTAATTTTTCTAAGGTGGTTGACAATAAGGTACAAAAAATCATAAAGGAGGGATTGGCAATGGGAGTAATATCGAAAAAACAGGCAGATTATCTGTATATATCTAATCGTGCTATACCCATAATTTATGGACTTCCTAAAGTCCATAAAAACACTGGAATACCCCCCTTGAGACCTATAGTTCGGGCATAGGGTCAGCATGTGAACATTTGTGTGAGTGGGCTGATTCCCTGCTTCAACCCTAGTAATGAAATTACCAGGACATCTCAAAGATTCAAAAGATGTGTTAAATGCATTAGCTAATAAAATCTGGACTGATAAAAATATTTGGTTAAGCTGTGATGTGGTCTCTTTATATACCAATATTCCTCATAATTTGGCTATGATAGCATTGGAATATTTTCTAAAAAATTATAGCAATTACACTGCAGAATTAACCAATTATCTACTAAATGTCATTTTTTTTCTCATACAACATAATTTCTTCACCTTTGATGGTGAGGCATTTCTCCAAAAATCAGGAGTCCCTATGGGAGCAAAATACTCGCCTTCTCTTGCAAATTTAACCATGGCATACTGGGAGTTAAGATTTATTTACAACGAAAATAATCCTTTTTTCCAAATTTCTGAAGTGGTATGGTAGATTCATTGATGATACCTTGATTATCTGGGAAGGCAATGAATCTATCATACCTGAATTTGTCAGATATATCAATGACAATGAAATGAATATCAAATTTACATATGTTGCTAACAGGAATAACATTTCTTTCCTTGATCTGAATTTGCGTGGTGAAAGTGGCATTCCTATCATCTCAGGTACTTTTTCCAAACCCATCAAAGGTAATACGATTCTGCATGCAAATAGTGGCCATCCTAGACACACGATTAAGTCTATCCCGGTGGGAGAGTTTATAAGGCACAAAAGAAATTGTTCTCAGGAAAAAGACATGTTCAAAGAATTTGGAATGATAGAGAATAAATTAAAAAATAGGGGCTATCCATTATGGACCATTGAGAGAGCTCGCAATATAGCATTAAAACGTGATAGAAAAGAACTATTGCAGCCCAATATAAATAAAAATAAATATTTGGGAACAAATAAAGAGGATTCAAAATCATTTGTTAGCATTCAATTTAGTTCTCAATTCTATGAAATAAAAATAATTATTCAAAAATAAATCCCCATTTTATATGAAGACGAAAATTGAAAAAAATACTCCAACCAGGGGTTAATATTGTGGCTAGGAAAGCTCCTAATCTGGGTGATTTCATTTCTCCAGGCTCCTTTGCAACTAAAGCTGCTGACATTAATTGGTTAAAAATGAAAGGTTTTTTCAGATGCGGTCAAAGTAGATGTGGTATGTGTGAATTAGCCACCAACACTAAAACCTACAATAACGCAAATAAAATGCAAGTGTTTAATATAAAAAATTGTATTAATTGTAACACCACAAATGTTATCTACCAAATTATTTGCAATGAATGCAATTTAATCTATGTAGGGTGCACAACGAGAAAATTAAAAGTCAGAATTTCAGAACATCTGAGAGATATAAAAATAATAATTGTGAAACTAAAAATGTTTCTATGGCATCCAAACATTTTATCAATTGTCATAAAGGTGAAATTAAAACTATGTGCGTTATAGGTATAAGTTGAGAGGTGGCGATAGGAAAAGATCGTTGCTGACCAGAGAAGCCTTCTGGATCTTTAATCTTGACACAAGAAATCCCAAAGGATTAAATAAAAGAAATGATATTTTATACCATTATTAGATTGTTTTCAGTATTTTTGTCTCTAACAGGCATAGTTCAACTTTTTTTCCTTTTTTTTTTTTTTTTTGTTTCATGCCCATTTGATGTGTGATTAAATAGTTAATTATAGGAATACCCTGTTTTAACATGTGATGATAGTTATCGATTGTGATTGGTTGAACTATCCTATATATGTGAAGCACTTAGACATGTTGATAGCTGTGACAAAGACCGTATCTAGGTCGAAACGCGTCGCTATTGCCCGTGCTATGTAGTGCACTCCTATCTTGAACCAGGAGGTTTTATGTGTAATTTACACGAATAAAGTTTCATTCATTTTATGGAAGCTGGAGTCCCGTTTTTCCTCGTCTGTCAAGTCTCAAGTCCTTGGTCTGGATTTCCCTCCATGCATCCTCCTAGTTGGTGAGCTGGCTGGAACTGTGTTTCTATTTTTCTTTTCTTTTATATTTGTACTATACCTATATTTCTCTGCCATATCGGAGCATCATGAATTGTGGTTTGTGTTAAAGGGGCCCACTGAGACTCTTTCACCCGGGGCCCATGAAAACCTGGAGCCAGCCCTGCCCCCCCCACAACTGTAGCCAAATAACCCCCATTTTTCAATGCGTTACTATTATTATAAAGTAAATTAAGGTTGACAAGCTTAAGTAATAAGAATTGATGTAGTTGGCATTGAAATGGGCACTGTATGTGTGTTTACTGTCCTCCACTCACTGGCGACTGTTATTCCCTATTGACTTGCATTGGGGTCGGGTATCGTTTTTGGCCGAATTTCGAGTTTTGCCGTGAGTTAGTCAGCCAATCTCGTTCGACTCGACTTTTGGTAAAGTCGGATGGTCCGAAACCAGACTCGACCCTCCCGGAGGCAAAGTCTCTCTAATGGCGACCAATAAAATCCTGAGAAAAACATTGGTCGGTACTTTTGACTGATAAAGATTTAAGGCAACAACTTACTCCCTTTCCTTCCGTAACTTGGCGCAGATCACAAAATTTGAGTGATATTTTTTGTAATAGCCACTACATACCTCCTAGAAACAACTTTTTTACTACCACTAGTAAGGGTCCCCCATGGGGATGCTTCCCTTTTGGTGACTGCTCAGTCTGTCAATATATTTCAAGGATAAAATAATTTTTTAACTTTGCTGGAAATAGAATTTACAAGATTGTCCATCACATTATATGTAACTCCGAGGCAGTTTTCTACCATGCCAGCTGCCCCTGTTGCCGTATTTATATTGGCATGACAGCAAGATCTCTTAAAGTTTGTGTGCAGGAGCACGTCAAGGATATCAAAAATGCAGACAATTGTTCTGATCCTAGTTCCCTGAAAACTATTCTCAAACATTTCCATGAGACTCATAACAGTAACCCCAAGGGATTTACTGTTTGTGGCATTTACCATGTTTATATGGGTATCCGTGGTGGAAATCTGAAACAGAAACTTCTGCAAAAAGAAACATGGTTACACTTGATATCCATATGCCAAAAGGCCAAGACCATAATTTTTAAGTCTTTTCTCTGATTCGTGTATTGGTTTTATTCAAGGTAGAGGATTATATTTTTAATTGTTTTTTTATTTATTATTAATTTGTATTCCTTTTTGTCTTTATTTAGTTAATACTTCGTAAAGTGATTGACTTCTTCGAATTTTGTCCCTATCGGATCCATCTTCATTTTCTGACAGCAATCTATGGACTATAATCAAGCATTTAGCAAACAATTATTCTTTTTTTGATCGGATTATAATTTACTAAAAATTGTCTGTATCATGACAGATATGATTTATCATATTTAATAATGTATTTTGACAGCTAAATTATCGCTACTCTGTCATATAACATGTTTAAGATTTTTTATGAGTTAGTGACTGCTTACTTAATACATTTAGAAACAATTCATAATAATATTTTTGGTATTGTCATATTCTGTGTAATTCATGTAACCACTATATAGATGTATAATGTATGTAAATTTTATATTTACTGGTTACGATATTATATATTTAATTTATTGTTTCATTTAGCATTTTTATATTAGTACACACTTTTGTTTACTTTAGGTGTTACCATGGCAATTGAGGAACAAATAGCTCTCTTTCTTATGTAATATTCAGAGTGTGCCATTTATGTGGATACACCTAAATAAAATGGGAATGGTTCGTGATATCAACTTCCTGTTTGTGGCACATTAATATATGGAAGGGGGGAAATTTTTCAAGATGGGTGGTGACCATGGTGGCCATTTTAAAGTCGGCCACTTTGGATCCAACTTTATTTTTTCCAATGGGAAGTGGGTCATGTGACACATCAAGCTTATTAAGAATTTCACAAGAAAAACAATAGTGTGCTTGGTTTTAACGTAACTTTTTCATGAGTTATTTACAAGTTTATGAAGTGTTCAAAGTGCTGCCCATTGTGTTGGATTGTCAATGCAACCCTCTTCTCCCACTCTTCACACACTGATAGAAACGCGACGATGGGGGAGGTTTCCTTCCTTCTAATCACGTGTGATGGACCGCCGGACCTCTGTTATTTTCATACATCTTAAGGCCATTTTGTTCTGATGATGCAATCTGTTTAATGAGCCAAAGGCTAATATATGCATATTTGGCACAACTCTTTTATAAGGATTATATCTACTGTCATGCCCTTACCGGCGTGGTGTGCAACCTTGGAAACGAGGATGGTATTTTTCTTCCCCCGGTCATGAGCGATGCACGCCAGTCCTTCATAGAATATGGTCCTCTGTGCAGATGCAACTCGAGTGTGCTTTGTATCTCTGCTGTGATGCGGTAGATTGCGGGTGTTGCTGTGGTGATGGTATGCGATGACGCAAGTCCTCCTTCCCATCGACCACGGCGTGCAGCAGCTTGCCTAATCAAGCCGAGCTGCACGCTGATGGATGCTATTCTATTTGAGCCTAGGGGGCAATGTGGTCGTTTGGCCTGTGCAGATGTATGAGGCGGATGCTTTCAGACAGTTACATAAATGTGAATGCTACCGACGTTTGGATATCTTGCCTTCATCTTCATTTAAAGAGGAACTCTATCATCTATTACAGGAAGCATTTGAAAAAGTGGTGGCTGGGGACTGAGGAATGGCCACCGCCATCAGGTTGCGGAAAGCTTCCATCTCCAAGAGGCAAAAGGCAACATTTCAAGCGCAATCAGTCACGAAATGTGTGAACTTAGTGGCATGGCTGTGGGGCGTTGACTGCGTATTTGTGCTAGTGTTCCAGACTTTGGTATGGACAACTTAGTGCTGCGTTGGGACAAGGACGTGGATGTGCTTGATGCTGGTGCTATTTGAGTGTGTGCAACGACAGGTGAAGGGCAGGTGGCATCTTCACATACACCATGGACTTGACTTTCACGCACAACAGTGGAAGAAGCAGTGATGTCACTCGCAGACACTAGAGTTGAGCGATACTTTCCGTTATCAATAAGTATCGGATCGGAATAGGTATCGCCGATACCCAAAAAGTATCGGCGATACCCGATACCGGAAATCCAATGTAAGTCTATGAGAATAAAATATCGGAATTAAAAAAAAAACATTCTTGCCTTGTTGGTTAATTGTACATGAAGGAAAACAACAAAGAGTAATGTAGAATGTATTGGGGGAGGTTGAGGAGACATTAAAGGCATAGATGTTTAACCCAATCAAATGGAATAGCATTAATATTTTTTTTTAAAGATGTTCGGATTGACGAAGAAATTGACAATGTTGTTAACCTTTTTTATATTTTGGCAAATATGTATGTTTCACAACTTCCATGCTCTTCACCTTTTTAACTTTTGCCACACTTTCTCCTGCATAATCTTCAGCAGCATCATCTTTTTCATCAAATTATTCTTCATCTTCACCTTCTTTATCTTCTTCTTAAACTTCTTGCTATTCATCTTTTTGTTAACATTACTCATATTGTTCTTATTAAACTATTATTCTTCTTCATATTCTACTTCTTCATCTTCTTCCTCTTCATCTTCTTCATCATATTCTTATTTGTGACAGAGATTCCTGTACTTGTAATCTGTAAAAGTATGAATTTTTCATCCTTCCGTTCTTGCTGTCACAAAAGATTTAAATTACAACAGTATTTGTCCGTGTTCAGTTTAGCCTGCAGCAGCAGGCATTTTCCAGGGGCACCACGAGGAGGAACGGACTCACCCCCATACACTGCTTAGTCTTCTTCTGCTTATAATTTAGAGCATATATTTTGCTCTCTTCATTTTGGTCTTATACTTCATGTTCTTCTGCTTTTTGATCTTCTGTTTATTGTTCTTCTGTCTCTTTTTCTGTATCTTGTAGTTTGTCTTAACTTTCTTTGTCCTGTTGGTGATCTTCTTCTGGGTAATCTTTTATTTCTTCTTTGTGATGGTGTTCAGGCTGGTTGGCTTGATGCTCGTCGTCCTTGTGGTCGTCATCTTCTACGGGGTGGTCATCAGGGTCGTCGTCTTCATTGTTGGAGATCCAGAGTGATTACCCAAAAAAACATTTAAAAAATCTTCAATTTGTAAATGTAGCTGAAGGTACAAGAAGGCTGACTAACTTCCGAGAACCAGCTGACGTTACTGGAACCCAGACGGGTATCAGATGGTACAAGAGACAATGGAAGTAACGAGGACCAGCTGACTGTGCTGGAACCCGGAGGGGCAGCAGAAGGAAAAGAGCCAATGGCACAACCGAGGACCAGCTGACGTTACTGGGACACGGTTACTAAGCAGGAGGTACCTGTGCTCCAAAGCACTACCAAGGACCAGCAGACGTTGCTGGAACTCGGATACCGAGATGGAGGCACCTAGGCCAAAGGCACTGCGGAGAACCAGTTGACGGTACTGGAAACCGGACGGGTAGCAGAAGGTACAAGAGCCAATGCAAGTAACGAGGACCAGCTGACTGTGCTGGAACCCGGAGGGGCAGCAGAAGGAAAAGAGCCAATGGCACAACCGAGGACCAGCTGACGTTACTGGGACACGGTTACTAAGCAGGAGGTATCTGTGCTCCAAAGCACTACCAAGGACCAGCAGACGTTGCTGGAACTCGGATACCGAGATGGAAGCACCTAGGCCAAAGGCACTGTGGAGAACCAGTTGACGGTACTGGAACCCGGACGGGTAGCAGAAGGTACAAGAGCCAATGCAAGTAACGAGGACCAGCTGACTGTGCTGGAACCCGGAGGGGCAGCAGAAGGAAAAGAGCCAATGGCACAACCGAGGACCAGCTGACGTTACTGGGACACGGTTACTAAGCAGGAGGTACCTGTGCTCCAAAGCACTACCAAGGACCAGCAGACGTTGCTGGAACTCGGATACCGAGATGGAAGCACCTAGGCCAAAGGCACTGCGGAGAACCAGCTGACGGTACTGGAACCCGGACGGGTACCATAAGGCACCCATGAAAATGTAAGTTGACAGGCCGCAAGCCGTCCGCAGTTACCGAATCACACAGTCCTACAGTGGGTGCTTGTCCTATTGTCACAACTGAAACAGCCTTTATTTACATATCCCACAGCACACATAGGAATCACCTAAACTGCAGGCACCATAGAGTCGGCTAACCCGAATGCAACACGACAGGACAACTTATTGGAGGCTAATTGACGTTGACACTGCCAGGAAAAGCTGTCATGCTGTAACCAGGCTGGGCAGGAGTCAGTACCCGTGCCAAGTACTTCCGAGCAACAACTGGCGTTGTTGGAGCCAGGGATGAGAAGAGAACAGGGTGGAGGCAGCAGGACTTTTTGCCGTACACACAGCAGGGGAACAGCTGACATTACTGAACCCCAGTAACACAGGAGCAAGTGTTGACTGTGCTAACAGCACTTCCGAGCAACAACTGGCGGTGTTGGAGCCCAGGGATGAGAAGAGAACAGGGTGGAGTCAGCAGGACTGTTTGCCGTACACACAGCAGGGGAACAGCTGACATTACTGAACCCCAGTAACACAGGAGCAAGTGTTGACTGTGCTAACAGCACTTCCTAGCAATAACTGGCAGTGTTGGAGCCCAGGGATGAGAAGAGAACAGGGTGGAGGCAGCAGGACTGTTTGCCGTATACACAGCAGGGGAACAGCTGACATTACTGAACCCCAGTAACACAGGAGCAAGTGTTGACTGTGCTAACAGCACTTCCGAGCAACAACTGGCGGTGTTGGAGCCCAGGGATGAGAAGAGAACAGGGTGGAGGCAGCAGGACTGTTTGCCATACACACAGCAGGGGAACAGCTGACATTACTGAACCCCAGTAATACAGGAGCAAGTGTTGACTGTGCTAACAGCACTTCCGAGCAACAACTGGCGGTGTTGGAGCCCAGGGTCAAGGAGGATGTTTAAATACTACATCAAGTATTTTCCTTGTTACGTGTCAATTAAAAATGTCTATACTCCAAACAAGAGAAAGATAACCTTTACTACCATAAGATGATGATTTCAGTTTAAAAAAAATCTAGATAAATAAAGACTTGACAAACATAAACGCATACATTAACATGTTGAACAGCAATGCAAACCACAAAATAAATTGGTTAAGGAATCTGCTATACGGTTGTAAATAAAAGCATACAAGTACATATCAGAATACATTAATGATGGATAAGTAACAGTATGTACACCATTTTTATTGTATAGACAATGAATGTCTGACTTCAAAACATCATCAGCATTACAAGTTATCTGTGACATTCATAAAATGTTACATTTGCTGAATAATGTCACTAAACAGTTTATAAAAATTATACAATTTCCATCATGTAATACTCATAATATGTGCCAATAATCATTTTTATTAACAAACATAACCTTTAAAAAGTGCATAGTGCATAGTGAAAACTGCTATTTATGCCTGACTGTCGACTTGCAAGCATGACAACGGATAGATAAGGTATATATAGATGAGACTGCATAGCCACAGATGGTGAATGGCGATGTAATACTGTACCTCAATAAAGTGTGCGTCACTACTACATACATTTTTTTATATAGCTTTATAAACAGGGTATGTGCATGTATGCTTGCTAGTGTTGAGCGATACTGCTAGATATCTAAAAATATCGGATCGGAATGGTATCGCCGATATCACTAAATATCGGCGATATCCGATTCCGATACCGGAAGTCCCATGTACGTCTATGGGAACAAAATATCGCAACTAAAAAAAAACTTTATTTCCTTGTAAACACTAAATATACACACATAGAATACAATATATATATATATATATATATATATATATATATATATACATGTCATTGTGACATATATATACATATATGTATAGTTTATACACTTCTACATAGTAAAATATCCTCTGATTCAATTGCCGGGTAAAGCCGGCTTCTGTGAAAAGACAGAAGCACCCGACATGAAATGACACTTGGTGTACATAGGGTTAACCATGTCTTTTCATGTCGTTTGCAATCTGATTTGCACAAACAATTAAATCAGTCTATGTGTGCAAAATTTCACACCTGTAGGGGTTAATTAAAGGTGTAAATTCGTTGTAAAAAAACGGACTTTTTTGCTACGAATTTACACCTTTAATTAACCCCTACAGGTGTGAAATTTTGCACACATAGACTGATGTAATTGTTTGTGCAAATCAGATAGCAAAGGACATGAAAAGACATGGTTAACCCTATGTACACCAAGTGTCATTTCATGTCAGGTTCTGCATTTTCACAAAAGCCGTCAATTGAATTAGCGGCTATTATACTATGTAGAAGTGTATGAACTATAAATATAAATATATATATATATATATATATATATATATGTCACAAATTCAATGACATGTATATATATATATATATATGAGGTGTAAAATTGTTTAAAAAAAATGCGTGGGTTCCCGCCCTATTTTCGCAACCAGACAGACAAAGCCAGCGAATGGGGGCAGATAATAATAGCCCAGAGAGGGACCATTATTTTTGGCCCCCCCTGGCTACTAACATCTGCCCCCAGACACCCCAGAAAAGACAAATCTATAATTAGATTCGCCCTTTCTGGCACTTTGCCCGTCTATTCCCATTGCCCTGTAGCGGTGGCGAATGGGTTAATATGGGGTTAAAGCCACATTACAATTGAAAGGTGACCTTAAGCCAGGTTAATAATTGAGAGCTGTCAATTAGACAACTATCAATTATTAATCCTGTTGCATGAAATAAAAATAAAACAAACACACTTTAATTAAAAATCATTTTAATGAAATAAAGACACGTTTTTGACCATCTTTTATTTGACTGCAAAAACCATTTCCTGTAATAAAAATAAACTAAAAAAGCAAAATTATACTTACCTATCCCATGCACAGTCAGGTCCCACGGTGTAATCCTTCAGAAAGGGTTAATGTTTACTGCAGGGACCGCAGCTAATGCTGCAGCCTCACAGTAAACCCCCAAATGAATGAGTTCCTCTCCTGGCTGACAGGAGAGGAAGTGGAAAGCTTAATTGATTGCTTTCCACTTTCACTTCAGGTCAGCCAGGGACACAATCAGTGACGTCAAAGGGAACTGATTAACAAAAATAGGGGTTCCCTTCGAATAAAAAATGGCGTCGGGTCCCCCCTATTTTTGTTAACCAGCCTGATGAAGCAGACTGCTGAGCAGTGGCGTACCGTGAATGAAGCAGACCAAGCAGCTGCTATGGGGCCCGGACAGGTGAGGGGGCCCTCGACGGTCGGGTAGCTGTGCTGACACAGTACTACCAGGGGGTCGGCGGGTGAGGGGGAGCGCAGCTCTTCTATATACTCTCCCCTCCTGGTGCGGTCTCTGCAGCCCCTGCTCTTCTCCCACGGTCTCCGACCCTGTGTTCAGCGGTCAGGTGGTACCGCTCATTACAGTCATGAATACGCACATATTCATGACTTTAATGAGCTGTCCCGCGTGACCGCTGAACACTGGCGGCGGAGACTGTGGGAGAAGAGCAGGGGCTGCACAGACCGCGCCGGCAGAAGGGTGAGTATAAGGGATATTTACCTGTCCCGTTCCACCATTGCTCGCGTCCTCTTGCTGCAATGTTCAGGTCAGAGGGCGCGATGACGTCGTTAGTGCGCACCGCGCCCTCTGCCTCATCATTCACTGCTGGAGGACCCCGAAGACAGCGGCACTCAGCAGTGGAGAGAGGACAGGTAAATATCTCAGGTGCCGGGGCCCTGAGCGAGCGGTGACATCGGCACCTGGTGTCACCCCCTGCTCAGGACACCGGCACCTGGCCCCCAGCGACGAAAGGTGAGTATGTCTTTTTTTTTTTTTTGGTTGCTGCAGCTGCGGCAGCATAAGGGCCTATACTATGGAGCATCTATGGGGGCACAATCTATGGGGGCATAATACATATTTTTGTTTAATGTGTCCCCTCACTGTGCTGGCACTTTACATTTACAATGGCTCTGGGTTTTTTTTTTTGGGGGGGGCCCATTCAGACTTTTGCTATGGGGCCCCATGATTTCTATGTACGCCCCTGCTGCTGAGGCATGGTATTTAAGGCTGTTAAGGAGCCAAGATCCATGGACCTTGCCAGCAGCGTCGGACTGGAGTACCTTGGGCCCACCAGAGAAAAAATATTATTGGGGCCCACCATCATACTTCCCAACCTTTGAAGAAGGGAAAGAGGGACAAAGGTGTGGCATGCTGTGCCTGCTGCAGCAAATTTTAGGCCATGCCACGTTGCACCACAGACTGTCCAGGAGTTGGTGGATGCTTTAGTCCAGGTGTGGGAGGAGATCCCTCAGGAGACCATCCGTCGCGCTCATCAGGAGCATGCCCAGAAGTTGTAGGGAGGTCATACAGCATACCTCCCAAATTTTGAAGACAGGAAAGAGGGTTAAAGGCTGCGGCGCTGCAAATTTTAAGCCACGCCCCGACCACACCCATTTCACAGCTAATCACACCCATATCCTCGCCCCAACCGTACCCATGCCGATACAGCTGACCCTCCGATGACGGTTGGGGGGCCCACTGCTGGCACCGAGCCCCCCCAACGCCTGTTCAGGCCCCATAGCTTCTGGGCGGCAGAGCAGGAAGATCTATTCTCCCTGCTCTGCCGCAGAATGTAACTGTATCGGCGTGCTGTGCACGCCGATACAGTTACTGTAGCGTTGCTCCGGGTGGGCCCCCTCAGAGCGCGGGGCCTGGGGCCACTGCCCCCTCTGCCCCGTCGACCTATCCTTTCAAATCAGGGCCCACCACGCAGGAGCTGGGGCCCACCGGAGGTTTCTCCGGTGGCTCAGTCCGACCCTGCTTGCCAGCCTGATAATACCAGGCCACAGCAGTCTGCTTATCTTTGCTGGTTAACAAACATAGGGGATCCCCTTGAAAAAAATTGGCGTGGGGTCCCCCCTATTTTTGTTAACCAGCCAGATGAAGCAGACCGCTGAGGCCTGGATTTTCAGGCTGTTAAGGAGCCAAGATCCATGGACCTTGCCAGCCTGATAATACCAGGCCACAGCAGTCTGCATATCTTGGCTGATTAACAAAAATAGGGGATCCCCTCGAAAAAAATTGGCGTGGGGTCCCCCCTATTTTTGTTAACCAGCCAGATGAAGCAGACCGCTGAGGCCTGGATTTTCAGGCTGTTAAGGAGCCAAGATCCATGGACCTTGCCAGCCTGATAATACCAGGCCACAGCAGTCTGCATATCTTGGCTGATTAACAAAAATAGGGGATCCCCTCGAAAAAAATTGGCGTGGGGTCCCCCCTATTTTTGTTAACCAGCCAGATGAAGCAGACCGCTGAGGCCTGGATTTTCAGGCTGTTAAGGAGCCAAGATCCATGGACCTTGCCAGCCTGATAATACCAGGCCACAGCAGTCTGCATATCTTGGCTGATTAACAAAAATAGGGGATACCCTCGAAAAAAATTGGCGTGGGGTCCCCCCTATTTATGTTAACCAGCCAGATGAAGCAGACCGCTGAGGCCTGGTTTTTCAGGCTGGTAAGGATCCAATATCAATGGACCTTGCAAGCCTGATAATACCAGGCCACAGCAGTCTGCTTAGCTTGGCTGGTTAACAAAAATAGGGGATCCCCTCGAAAAAAAAACAGCGTAGGGGTCCCCCTATTTTTGTTAACCAGCCAAGTAAAATGCAGACTGCTGCGCCTGGTATTAAAAGACTGTCAAGGCCCATGGATTTTGGCCCTCAACAGCCTGATAATACCAGGCTACAGCAGCCCCACATTTGGCGCATCAAAAGATGTGCCAATTGTGGCACTTTACCCGGCTCTTCCCACTGCCCTGTAGCGGTGGCAAGTGGGGTAATAAGGGGTTAATGTCACTGTTGATTGCACGGTGACAATAAGCCCGGTTAATAATGGAGAGGTGTCAATAAGACACCGATCCATTATTAATCCCAAAGTTATTAAATGTATAAAAAAAAGACAAAGCAAGAAAAAAGTATTTTAATGAAATAAAAGAGACAACACAGTTTTCATTAAATTTATTATACACTCATTCCTGCGACGCCATCGATCTCCTGTAAAAAAAGAAAAAAAACAAACCAACAGTATACAACCTGTCCGACGCAGTCCATAGTAACGACAGTCCCACGACGATCCAGCTCTGCTACATCGCAATGACAGGCAGAGCCTGTCATCGCAACGCAGCACAGCTGATTACCTGCTTCCCCGGCGGTGACGTCATCGGACTGACTGCTTTACGGCCGGGATTACCCAGCAGTCACTGCAGTTATCGCGAGAAACTGCATGTGACCGCCGGGGAAAGATGATGGCGGCCATGAAGCAGTCCAGCCCGTGACCGCCGGAGATCTTCTGCCAGGTAAGTGCCGCTGACTCCTGACAGACCCGACCGACGGACACTGACAGTGACATGACAATCCCGATTCCGGTATCCGATAAGACGAAAATATCGGAACTAAGTATCGAAAGGCCAATAGAGCTAATATCGGCCGATACCCGATACTTGCGGTATCGTATCGCTCAACACTAATGCTTGCGCCTTTGTTTGGACGCACAGACTGCCTTCCTGCTGTGACGCGTTGGGTAGTGAACAGTTGTGTGCAGTGTTCACTGTAGTCTGAGGTTTTCATTTTTGGAGTGCAGATCACGCTCCATTTAGTTCTTCAACCACTGCTGGTTGTAGTCTGCTGAGCGTGTGTCACTGCCTCATCCTTGACATTTTTCTCTAATTGTTGCTGCTCCATTCTATTTCAAATAACTCAAATCTATTAGTGTGACGCGCTTCCATCCGTATCCAATACATTGGTTGCAAACACTATAGAAGTACACAAAGGGGCCTTTCACACCTAGTGAACAGTTGTGTGCAGTGCTCACTGCAGTCTCTGCGGAATAACCACACTTAGGCTTTATAACTTTTCTGACTTTCTTTATCAATCTACCAAGATGAAGAAGGCAGGGAGTAAGGCACGTGGTCGTGGCCGTGGAGTTTCAGCAGGTAGAGGACGTGGGGATTCTGTGGCTGCTGCCGCCCCCAGTCACACAGCATCCACCAGTTTTCCCCGTGAGTGTTCCTTTTTGCGCAGTTTTGTATTAGGTCGGTGTACCCCCCTGCTGCGGGAAGAACAAATTGAAGCCAATGTTGGTTGGATGGCAGCCAATGCATTGACTTCAATTGCTTCCACCTCCTCTCAGGACCACAGCACTGTTGAGCAACCATCTGTCTCTTCACCGCCTGCCAAATTGCCCAGGCAGTCAGAGAGTTCTGTACAGGAGCCAGCTGAGTCTCTGCTTCTGTACTCAGAATCTGTTGGCTTGCAAACAGGGACCCAGCCAAGAAGCATTCTGGAATGTGAAGAAGAGGGAGTATGCAGTGATGCGCAACAGCTGTGTCTCTCAGATTATGAAGAGGTGGGTGAGCCAGTGCCGATGGTCATCACACCGCAGAACGCATCTGATGATGATGAGACTCAGGTGCCAGTTTCTATTGAGCATGGTTCTAGCCAGACCACACAACAGCAGCAGGTGTTGGAAGAGGGTAGTGGAGATGATGAGGTCCAAGACCCAACATGGCGTAAGGAACTGGAAGGTGGTGGGAGCAGCTCTGAGGAAGAGATTGCCCCAACGGTACAAACAGGAGGGAGAGTAGGCTGCAGACTCGGTTGCCTGTAGCCTCCAGTATGGCACCTGTTCGGAGCAGTTCTCTTCCAAAAGTCAAAACGGGCGCTCCCAGGACTTGCACCGCATGGTCCTTTTTTGACACACTTGCAGATGATATTTGCTATGTCAAATGCAAGCTGTGTAATCAAAAAGTAAAAAGAGGTTAAAGTGTCAGTAACCTCAATACCACTAATATGTGGAAACATGTGCGGACAAAGCACGTAGTTGAGTTACAAAGGCACACTGGAGATGTAGGCCAACCTACAGCAGCACCTACATCTTCAGGTCATGTTGGAGCCTCTTCCTCCAGCTCACACACGGCTGGTTCGGCTTCCTCACAGGATCGCCATGGAAGAACCTTGGTCACTGTTGTCCAGAGACAAAGTGTTATTCCACCCACAGCAGCAAGTTCTCTGTCATCCTCACACTCCCAGGCCACAAAACAGCCATCGGTAGCACAGGCATGGGATAAAAGTCGGCCATACTCGGCAAACCATCCACGAGCACAGGCTCTGAATGCTGGCATTGCAAAACTCCTGTCCCTTGAAATGCTGTCATTCAGGCTGGTGGAGACTGACAGTTTCTGTAACTTAATGGCATTGGCAGTACCACAATACAATGTGCCAAGCCGATTTCATTTCAGCAGGCAAGCCGTCCCTGGTCTGCAAAAGCATGTTGAGGGAAAAATTAAACATGCGCTACTAAACGCCGTCAGTAGCAAGGTCCACCTGACCACCGATGCATGGACCAGTACCCATGGCCATGGACGATACCTTTCCCTCACTGCCCATTGGGTCAATGTTGTGGAGCCGGGTACTGATCTTGCGAGTGGCGCTGTACGTGTTCTGCCAACTCCAAGGATTGCAGGAATCAAGTCTGTACACATTGACTCCTCCTCCTACTCCAGTTCCTCAGAATCATCGCTGAAGGAGCCGTCACGGTCTACCTCCACATGGACCCGTGAACGCTTACCTGTTGCGACCGATATGAGCACAGCCGTTGCCAAACGTCAACAGGCCGTCCTGAAATTAATTTCCATGGGGAATCGAAGCCACACAGTGCAGGAGTTCTGGAATGCCATCAAGCAGGAGAGCGACGTGTGGTTTTTGGCAGCGAATCTCCAGCCAGGCTTGGTAGTGTGTGACAATGGCTGAAATCTGGTGGCAGCTCTGGGCCTTGGCAACCTCACTCACATACCATGTCTGGCACATGTGCTCAACTTGGTCGTGCGGAGTTTTTGGAGGGACTATCCGGATCTTGATGCACTGCTGCACAAGGTCCGCCTATAGTGCGCTCACTTGCGACGTTCCAGCATGGCCAGATCGCGCATTGCAGCTCTGCAACGCAGATTTCGCCTTCCTGAACATTGCATCATATGTGACGTACCCACCAGGTGGAATTCCACGCTACATATGTTGGAGCGGTTGTGTGAGCAGTAGGCAGCAGTAATGGAGTATCAGCTGCATCAGGCGCAATCAACTCGCAATTTGCGCCATTCACACTTCACCACTACTGAGTGAGCCTCTATAATAATAATAATAATAATAATAATAATAAGCTTTATTTATATAGCGCCAACATATTCCGCAGCGCTTTACAGTTTAACAGTTTCAGAACACAAGTCATAAGTAACAACGTTAACAATACAATAATTAAAGCAATATAAGCCGCCACTGCTCGTGAGAGCTTACAATCTACAATGAGGTGGGGGAGATACAAAGTACAGGTGTTTATATACAATGGTGTATTTACAATGATGGTCCAGCCATTTTGAGGGAGTGAGGGATGGATGGAGATAGTGAATGGGCTACACACACAGACTTACACATAGAATGACTTTGATTAGTGAATGTGATAGGCCGCTCTGAACAAATGTGTTTTGAGGGAGCGCCTGAAACCATGCAAATTGCGGATAGTCCTAATTTCTTGGGGTAGAGCATTCCATAGGATTGGCGCAGCGCGGGAGAAGTCTTGGAGTCGGGAGTGGGAGGTACGGATTAGTGCAGAGGTTAGTCGCAGAGCGCAGCAGTCGGTTAGGCCGATAGATAGAAATGAGGGAGGAGATGTAGGGGGGTGCTGCACTGTGGAGAGCTTTGTGGGTGAGAACCAGTACTTTGAATTGGATCCTATAATGAATGGGCAGCCAGTGTAAGGACTGGCGAAGGACTCTATGAAGGACATCTGCCACGTTTTGCGTGCGTTTGATGAGTCAATGCAGATGGCGAGTGCAGATGATGCACTAGTCAGCCTGACTGTCCCCCTTATCTGCCTGCTTCAAAAAACACTGCAAGCACTAAGGGATGAGGTTTTGGAAGAGGTGGAGGATGAGGAGTCACAAATTCCATCAGTCAGCGCAACGTGGTTCCTCACAAAGGGCTGGGCAGGGCTCACTTTGTGAGGAGGATGAGGAGGAGTCAATGGAGGAGGAAGACATCGCTCCAGAGGGAGGTACACAACGCTCTAGTCAGTATGTAGAGCGAGGGTGGGGTGATGCAGAGCAGGCAGAGATGACGCCTCTTGCAGGGGACAGCGTTTCTTGGCCAGTTGGAGTCTGCAGCACATGGTTGATTTCATGCTGCAGTGCCTGAGAAACGACCGCCGCATCGCCCACATTCTCATCACGTCTGATTATTGGGTGTACACCCTCCTAGACCCTCGCTACCGGGACAACGTACAAAGCCTCATCACACCGTTGAACCGGGAGCGTAAAATGCGGGAGTACCAAGACACACTGGTGCAATCCATAATGTTCTCCATTCCAGCCGAGAGCACTGCTGCTGCTACTGCTTTACAAAGCAGCTCTGTGCGTCGAGGCAGTGGAGACAGCTCTGCAACAAGAGGGAGCACAAGCAGCGCCTCTGCACAGGGCAAGACCAGTATGTTCCAAATGTGGCGAAGTTTTGTGGCAGCGCCACCAATGTCTACACCATCCGAGACGGCTCCAGTCAGCAGGATGCAACGTTTCCGTAAGATGGTGACAGACTACATGTCTTGCCCTCTCAGTGTACTCCCAGATGGCTCTTCCCCATTCAAGTTTTGGTTCTCTAAGCTTGATACATGGCCAGAGCTTAGCCAGTATGCATTGGAGGTGCTGGCTTGCTCTGCTGCCAGTGTATTATCGGAGCGCGTCTTTACTGCTGCAGGTGGTGTACTAACAGACCGTTGCATGCGACTATCCTCCGATAATGTAGAATGGCTTACTTTTCTGAAAATGAACAAGGCATGGATCTCGCCTGAATTTGCCTGCCGGTTTCCGATTAAATAACTGGTTGGCAACGTTATCCATGTCTCCTGTTATGTTCATCTTTCTACCACCTGAACTCTACTCCCTTGGCTACAACACTGCCAGTTGCTGCTCAGAAGTGTCATGTCCACAGACCAATACACAAGCTATAGTGTTTGTGGGGTTCAGTAACACCTGCTGTTCCCCTGCTGTGTGTCTGGCAAAAATTAATGCTGCTAACTACAAATTAAAGTTCAAACATCTCATACTAGGCCTCTGCCTACACCCTCCTTGACCCTGGGCTTCAACACCGCCAGTTGCTGCTCAGAAGTGTTGGATGCACAGATCAAAACAATCGCTGATGTGTTTGTGGAGTTCAGTAACGCCTGCTGTTCCACTGCTGTGTGTCCGGCAAAAATTACTGCTACCTAGCTACACATGTTGAAAAAAACATGACATGTTAAAGTGCCTAGTGCTACACATAGACATCAGGCTACACCCTTATTTCTAAGCTGTAAACAAGTGAAACGTCACCTTTACAACCATGAAATGATTAGTCTTGGTAACAAATCTGTAACAAAATAATTGTGACATATTACTGCAGATATCCACATGTCTAACACAAATGCTAACACAAAAGCATACTTATGCTATAGGGTACTGATGGTGAACCTTGTCACTCCATAACTTTGACAAATCCAAATCACATCATGCCTCAAATGCTGCAATGTTGGAAGTGCATAATGTGGATTGAACTTTGACAACAGCTGCAGTGCGAAGGTTATCCTTCAGTGTTCTTGGCTTTTAAATAAAAGCATACAAGTAAATATGAGGCAGTGACACACGCTCAGCAGACTACAACCAGCAGTGGTTGAAGAACTAACTGGAGCGTGATCTGCAATCCAAAAATGAAAACCTCAGACTACAGAAAACACTGCACACAACTGTTCACTAGCTGTGAAAGGCCCCTTTGTGTACTTCTATAGTGTTTGCAACCAATGTATTGGATACGGATGGAAGCGCGTCACACTAATAGATTTGAGTTATTTGAAATAGAATGGGGCAGCACCAATTACAGACAAATGTCAAGGATGAGGCAGTGACACACGCTCAGCAGACTACAACCAGCAGTGGTTGAAGAACTAACTGTAGCGTGATCTGCACTCAAAAAATATAAACCTCAGACTACTGTGAACACTGCACAGAACTGTTCACTATCTTTGAAAGGCCCCTTTGTGTACTTCTATAGTGTTTGCAACCAATGTATTGGATACGGATGGAAGCGCGTCACACTAATAGATTTGAGTTATTTGAAATAGAATGGAGCAGCACCAATTAGAGAAAAATGTCAAGGATGAGGCAGGGACACACGCTCAGCAGACTACAACCAGCAGTGGTTGAAGAAGTAACTGGAGCGTGATCTGCACTCAAAAAATATAAACCTCAGACTACTGTGAACACTGCACAGAACTGTTCACTATCTTTGAAAGGCCCCTTTGTGTACTTCTATAGTGTTTGCAACCAATGTATTGTATACGGATGGAAACGCGTCACACTAATAGATTTGAGTTATTTGAAATAGAATGGAGCAGCACCAATTACAGACAAATGTCAAGGATGAGGCAGGGACACACGCTCAGCAGACTACAACCAGCAGTGGTTGAAGAAGTAACTGGAGCGTGAACTGCACTCCAAAAATCAAAACCTCAGACTATAGTGAACACTGCACACAACTGTTCACTAGGTGTGAAAGGTCCCTTTGTGTACTTCTATAGTGTTTGCAACCAATGTATTGGATACGGATGGAAGCGCGTCACACTCATAGATTTGAGTTATTTGAAATAGAATGGAGCAGCACCAATTAGAGAAAAATGTCAAGGATGAGGCAGGGACACACGCTCAGCAGACTACAACCAGCAGTGGTTGAAGAACTAACTGTAGCGTGATCTGCACTCCAATAATATAAACCTCAGACTACTGTGAACACTGCACAGAACTGTTCACTATCTTTGAAAGGCCCCTTTGTGTACTTCTATAGTGTTTGCAACCAATGTATTGTATACGGATGGAAGCGCGTCACACTAATAGATTTGAGTTATTTGAAATAGAATGGAGCAGCACCAATTACAGACAAATGTCAAGGATGAGGCAGGGACACACGCTCAGCAGACTACAACCAGCAGTGGTTGAAGAACTAACTGGAGCGTGATCTGCACTCCAAAAATCAAAACCTCAGACTACAGTGAACACTGCACAGAACTGTTCACTATCTTTGAAAGGCCCCTTTGTGTACTTCTATAGTGTTTGCAACCAATGTATTGGATACGGATTGGAAGCACGTCACACTAATAGATCACTGTTAATTTCAATTGAATGGAGCAGCACCAATTCCACCAAATAAAAAAAAAAAAGAGTCAGTGAGTGACACGTGCAGATGACTACAAACAGCGTTGGATGCAGAGCAAACTGCATCGTCACCTGCACTCACACACACACCTTGCACAGAGCTGTGAAAACAACACTGCAAGGAAAAAGGATGATTTACACAGCGGTTTCTCAAATAGCCTGCCTACAGAACAATTCACAAAAACGCTATCTGTAACTGTCCCTCAGAGTCAGCAGAGCAGCGTTCTGTCCCTAACTGAATTCACAGCACAGTGACGCTAAAATGGCGGCGGCGCCTTTTATAGTGCATTCTGACATCATTTCAGCATCCAATCACAGCCATGCCATTAGTTAACATGACCGCAGCATTACAGGATGTGCCCACACTTCGTAGGATTCCTCATTGGCTGACTAAAATCACAGTGCCTCTCAAAGAATTATGGGAACTTCCGATTCCGGTATACGATATAGGAAAAATATCGGAACTAAGTATAGGAATTCCGATACAGCGAATATCGGCCGATACCCGATACTTGCGGTATCGGAATGCTCAACACTAGCAGACACTGTTCCTGAACCCTTGGGTTTCAGCCCACAAAGTCGGGTGCTTTGCTGCCATGTGCCTGATAATGCTGATGGTGGTCAGGCTGGTAGTTTTGCTACCCCTGCTGAAGCTGGCCTGGCAGGTGGTTCAAATGGTCTTTTTGGGGTTATCGGCAGAGTATTTAAAAAACAACCTGACTCGGGAACACCTAACAGTTCCATCGTGTTGGTGTAATGGGGAAAGGTTGCCCGGATTCTGTCAGCATCCACCACACTGCTTCATCCTGCCTGTTGAGGTGCTTTGCATTCCTCTCCCTGTGTTCTGCTATCCTCACTCTGCATGTCCTCCTGCCAGGTTGGGTAAGTTACTATATCAACCACCACCTCAGCATCCACTTCCACACCCTGGTCCTCCTCTTGACTTTCTGGCAATTGTGTCTCATCATCGTCCACTTCTTGTGACACGTTCCCACTGTCACCTTCGTGTGACAGTGGCTTCTCAAATATTTGGGCATCGCTACATGCAATCTCCTCTTGCCCTGCTTCAGGTGGACCGGGTGAGAGGCACGAATCTATAAATGGAAAAGTGAACAGCTCTTCGGAGTGTCCAAGTGTGGGATCTGTTGTCTCCGGGCACAAGGCATTGTGGGAGGATGGAGTAACAGGGTGAGGAATATGGAGCCCAGACTCACGGCTACAGAGACTTGACTGTGTGGAAGACAGGGTGATGATGGTGGCAAACTGACTGGAACCATTATCTGTTATCCAGACAACAACCTTTTGACACTGCTCTGGGTTCAACAGTGCTCTGCTGCTACGGTACCCTAGTAATTGGGACAGGAAGGTTGAGCGAAAAGATGTGGGTGTTTGGCACAATTTCAGCTTGCCCTTGGCCTTGGCCTCTGCATGCACCATCACCATCACATCCAGTTCCCCATCCCTTGCCACACGCCTTGCCCAATTTAAATGGAGGATAATATTTTTCACGTTCACGACAAATGGCTGAATTTGGAGCGAAATGATGTGTGATCCGTCTGACAGACAAAACCCTGTTTAAAATAGCTGACCCATAGGTAACTTTTTTTCAGCAAACTGCTGTTAATAACTTGGCTAAGACACTACTTCAAAATTTAACAGTAGGACAGAAATGGCAGAATTTTCAGCGCACTGAGATGTGATCCATGTGACTGTCAATCCCCTGTTTAAAATACCTGGCCTGTAGGCAACTATTTTTATTTTCAGCAAGCAGGTATCAATAACTTATCTAAGACTATACAACAAAATTTAACAGTAGACCAATAATGGCAGAATTTTCAGCGCACTGAAATGTGATCCTTGTGGCAGCCAAACCCCTGTTTAAAATAGCTGGACTGCAGGTAACTATTTTTTCAGCAAAATGGTGTCAATAACTTATCAAAGACACTGCAACAAAATTTAACAGTAGACAAGAAATTGCAGAATTTTCAGTGCACTGAGATGTGATCCGTGTGACGGACAAACCCCTGTTTAAAATAGCTGGATTTTTATGCTGTAATATAGAAAGGATCTGACTGTATTCTGCAGTGCCAACAAGCAAATGGAGCAGAAAGACAGTGTTCTCTGGATTGCTTTTTCAGCAAATAATCAGGATTAAGATCCAAAGAAAATTTATTCGTGGCCCCTGATGCCTGGGGCTATGTCTACAAATTTCTGTTATAGCAGTAGACAGACCTCCATTGGACACTCTTACAATATGCACTGCAGTCTTCCACATGCACTGCCTGAATGCCTATCATTGATATCTATGCTGCCTTATTAGTCCTCAGAAGGACTGTTTGTTGAGATGGATATTAGTATTAGATTTGGTACAACAACACGAAGTATGAAGCAAGCAAATCTCTTCCTAGCTCAGCAGCAACTCTCCCTACACTGCCAGATTCAGGAGCAGACTGTGATGAGCATGGCGGCACCAGGTCTAATATAGACCTGATGAAGCTGTGCGGACAGCCAATCACTGTAATGCCACAACCAACATGGCTGCAGCATTACAGTGTGTGGCGGACAATCCCTGCATGATCATTGGCTCTCTAAAGAGTGCCAAACATGCAGGGCAGGAACCCGAGCTCCCACCAAGCAACCCCGGAAATACTCGGCGAGCTCTGAGCATCTCGAGCAGTGAGATGCTCGGCCGAGTACCGAGAAGTGAAGAGCATGCTCGTTCATCACTAGTTAAATATACTCTTTGACCTCTTCTGTGTTTTTTACACACAGTGATGTATTTTGTGACATCGGGAGATGTGACTCCTCTACTAGGCCTCTGGCGATACAGTGACAGGAGGTAATCGCTCCCGTGCTTTATCATTGTGCTGCTGTGACAGTTCACCGGAGTTCATCAGCTGATCACCTCTGGCTCTCACGCAGCTGATGAACTCTGATGAACTCTCACGGCAGCGCAGTGATACACATTACAGGAGCGATTACCTCCCGTCAGTGTATCGCATGAGGCCAGGTAGAGCAGTCAAATCTCCTGATGCGACAGTTCTACACGTGAGATTGCCATTGGACACTCGGTATTAAAGGGACTTCATCGGACAGAATAGTATTATATGTTGGTTTATTATTTTTTTTTTTGTTTGCAGAAGAAGAGGGTGTCGGGATTAGACATTTAGTAAGGATGGTAAATTTAGATTCAATAAAGGTGTCTGTGTGATTATTTCAAATAAAGTACTTCACTCTGGCTGTGTCTTTATTTGCCATGTAACTATAGGATTTAGTAATGGATAGGTGTCTTTTAGATGCCTCTCCATTACTAACCTGTGGGCTTGATGTCACCTGACAATACAAAGGTGACATCAACCCCACAAATATGAACCCCACTTGCCACCGCTAGAGGGCAAGTGGGAAGAGCGAGGCTAAGTGTCATTATTGGCTCATCTATAAGATACATCATTTCTGGGATGGCTGAGAGCTGATGTTTTAGCCTGGGGGTGCCAATATCCATGGCCCCTTCCCAAGCTATTAATATCAGCACGCAGCTTTCTACCTAGCCTTTGCTGGTTTGATTTTATAGGGGGACCCAATGTGAATTTTTTTCTGGGGTTCCCCTGTAAACTAGCCCGCTGATTTTAACAGCCTGGGATCCGTCATCCATCGGATTTCCCTATCACGAACACCGCACTGCACTTGCTCACTGAGCCAGTGCGCGTGTCCGGAGTAAGACAGACTGCACTCAATGATACCTGTGGAGCGGGGCAGCAGCGGTGAAGATGCGTGCTTCAGACTAACAGGACCCAAGCACGTGACTGCCAAGGGGCGGCGCCGGCCACAGGTCTCTCAGAGAAGGCAGTAACAGACAGAGATTGTTTCAGGCCAGAGGACCTTAAGCACGTGACTGCTGATGGGCGTGGCCTAAGCTCCAGAGAGCTATGAGCAGAAGGAAAACTCCTAGAAGGGTAACTACGGGACAGAGTTACCAAGGGGCATAGACAAAACGGATAGTCAGGATAGCTAGGTCATACACAGAGGGAGCAACGGAGTACAAGAGGAGCAGGCAGAGAATAACCAGAAACGTAGCCAAGGGATCAGAAAACCAGAACGGGCAAATACACAGTACCAAGACAGTAGACAAACTCACAACGAAGAGACGGACCGGGTCAAAACCAAACAAGCAACAAGATCAGGCACAAGGCACAGGCACACAGTTGGTCAACTAACTCAGCCGAGGGCAGGAGTATAACTGACACCAGACCTAGGTCAATTGGCAACTAAATAGCCGCCTTCTGCCAGAGAGAGGCTGAAACCATTAACCCCAGTCTGGCCAGGACGGGACAAAGACCAAACCCCGTCCTGGGTCATGACAGTACCCCCCTCTCAATGGGGGGCCACCGGACCCCCGGGTTTCTCAGGACACCTGGCATGAAAGGCCCGGACCAACTGATCCACATGAACAGATCGGGCAGGAACCCACGACCGGTCCTCTGGACCGTAGCCTTTCCAATGTATCAGATACTGAAGAGCACGACGGACAAACCTAGAGTCAAGAATTCGTTCCACCTCGTACTCAGACTGCCCGTCTACCAAAACCGGTGTTGGGGAAGACAATGGTCCTTCCCTACAGGACCCCACAGGTTTCAAAAGGGCCCTATGGAAAACGTTGGGAATCTGTAGAGACGGAGGGAGACGCAACCGAAATGCCACCGGGTTAACTGCTTCCGTAATTTCATAAGGACCAATAAATTTAGGTCCAAGTTTCGCAGAGGGGACCTTGAGCCTTATATTCCTAGTAGATAACCATACCTTATCCCCAACCTGGAACACCGGCCCCACAGACCTTTTTTTTTCAGCAAAAAACTTATATTTAGACTGAGCCTTCGCAATGTTCCTTTGGACCTCCTGCCATAACTCCCCCAACTGCTGTATTGTCCCATCCTCCCCAGGACACCCAGAGTCCAAACGAGAGAACTCCCCAAAATGTGGATGAAACCCATAATTGCAGAAAAAGGGAGATGTGCCTGTAGACTGGTTAATGCGGTTGTTAAACGCAAACTCAGCCAAAGGTAATGCAGTACACCAATCATCCTGTCGGGCTGAGGTCAAGCAACGCAGGATTTGCTCTAGAGACTGATTGGTCCGCTCAGTCTGCCCATTAGTCTCTGGATGATAAGCGGATGAAAAAGACAGACCAATACCCAACCTCTTACAAAATGCCCTCCAAAATCTGGAAACAAATTGTACCCCCCTATCAGACACCACATTCAAGGGTACCCCATGCAACCGCACCACATGCTCAACAAACAATCTGGACAACGTTTCCGCATTAGGTAAAGCTGCCAAGGGTACAAAATGTACCTGTTTACTAAACCTGTCCACCACTACCCAAATGACGGTGTTACCCTTGGAAGGAGGAAGGTTGGTGATAAAATCCATGGACAAATGGGTCCATGGTCTATCAGGAATTGGCAGTGGCACCAATTCCCCGGCCGGCCGATTATGGGGGGGTTTCGCACGGGCACATACCCCACAAGCAGATACAAATTCCCCAACATCAGAGGCTAAAGAAGACCACCAGAATATCCTAGCGATGGCCCTCCGGGTAGCCGAGATCCCAGGATGTCCACCCAGAACTGAGTCGTGGAATTCCCGAAGGATCCTGAGACGAAATTGAACTGGTACAAAAAGTTTATCCACTGGCTTAGCCGGAGGGGCAAGAGACTGAGCTTCCCGAATCTCCTGCTCCAACCCAGCAGAAACAACTGCCACCACCACCCCAGGCTGAAGAATGGAGGATGGAGGTTCGGGGGGAGACACCGGATCCAGACTGCGTGACAAGGCATCAGCCTTGACATTTTTGGATCCTGGCCGAAAAGTGATGGAGAACTGGAATCGGGAAAAAAAAAGCGACCATCTTGCCTGTCTAGGAGTCAACCTTTTAGCAGACTCAATGTAAGCTAGGTTCTTGTGGTCCGTAACCACGGTAATAGGATGGACAGCACCCTCCAAAAAATGCCTCCATTCTTCAAAGGCCAACTTCACGGCCAGAAGTTCTCGATTCCCAACATCATAGTTTCTCTCCGCAGGAGAGAATTTCTTAGAGAAAAAGGCACAGGGTCTCAAATTAGTCAAAGTGGCGGGTCCCTGGGACAACACCGCCCCCACCCCCACCTCCAAGGCGTCCACCTCAACAATAAATGGTTCAGACGGGTCCGGTTGAATAAGAACCGGAGCAGACATGAAACATTTTTTTAAAAACTGAAACGCCGCCACTGCTGCAGCTGACCAATTCTTGACATCAGCCCCCTTTTGAGTCAGATCTGTGAGAGGTTTAACTACCTGCGAGAACCCCCTTATAAACTTGCGATAGTAATTTGCGAATCCTAAGAAACGCTGCAGAGCCTTCAAATCACGAGGTTGTACCCAATCAACAATGGCCTGCACCTTATTAGGATCCATGCGATACCCCTCAGCAGACACAATGAACCCCAGAAAAGACAGTTCCTGAACGAAGAATGAACATTTCTCTAGCTTAGCAAAGAGACAATTCTCCCAGAGCCTTTGGAGAACTGCCCGAAGATGATCATTGTGAGTTTGTTTATCAGGCGAGTAGATAAGAATGTCATCCAAATACACCACCATAAAACGCCCAATAAAGTCAGAGAACACATGATTAATACAATTTTGGAAGACTGCTGGTGCGTTTGTCAGACCGAAAGGCATGACCAAGTTTTCAAACAACCCTTCAGTAGTGAGAAAAGCAGTCTTCCACTCATCCCCCTCCCGGACACCGGATAAGGTTATATGCCCCCCGCAGATCCAATTTCGAAAACCACTTAGCCCCAGACAACTGGTTGTACAAATCAGGAATAAGTGGGAGGGGGTAAGTATTTCTCACAGTTATCTTATTTAACTCTCAAAAATCGAGGCATGGGCGCAAACCACCGTCTTTTTTCTTAACGAAAAAGAACCCCGCCGCCATGGGGGAAACAGAAGGACGAATGTGTCCCTTACGAAGGCTCTCGGAAATGTATTCTTTCATAGCAGCCCGCTCGGGACCCGAGAGGTTATACAAGCGGGCCTTGGGCAATTTAGTACCTGGAACCAGGTCAATGGCACAATCAAATGGGCGGTGTGGTGGTAAAACTTCAGCCTCTTTTTCAGAGAAAACGTCCGCATAGTCCTTCAGGTACTCCGGAATACCTTCCAGACCAACGGACGACACAGACACAGTAGCAAGACATCTTTCAGAACAATTAGATCCCCATTTAACAATATCACGGGAATCCCAGTCAATAATCGGGTTATGCCGTTGCAACCAAGGAAACCCTAACATCAGGCCAGCAGAGAGGTTATCCAAAACAAAACATGACATACGCTCCTGGTGAAGGGCCCCCACCCTGAGGGTGAATTCTTCAGAGACAAAATGGACACCGTCCTTGGTGAGAGGTGTAGAGTCAATGGCCATTATTTTTATAGGAGTCTCCAACCTAACTGTCCCTAATCTACAGCTGGCCACCAGCTTAGAGTCAATCAGGTTCAAAGATGACCCACAGTCCACAAAAGCTGAAGTAAGGAAAAAGCAGTTCTTCACACCAAGTTCCACCTTTAACAGTATCTTAGAAAATGAAGTAAAGGGTATCTGAGAGTCTGAGTGACCTCCACGATGATCACCCAGACTCAGTCGCTTGTTAGTCGGTGGGCAGGAGGGACAGTTACTTTTCCAATGTCCAGGATCACCGCAGTAAAAACACAGCTTTTCTAAGCGCCTCCATCTCCTATCTTTCTCTTTGAGGTCGATGGCTCCCATCTCCATGGACTCCAATACAGGACTGGCTCCCCTGCCACTGAAGAAAAATGGTGTCTCAGCCTGCATCACACCTCTCGCCCGCAGCCTGCGATCCATTCGGACGGCCTGCGTCATGGCGTCCTCCAGAGAATCAGGTGGAGGGTGAAGTGCCAAGGCATCTTTCAGACGTTCAGACAGACCTATACGGAACAAGCCCCGGAGGGTGGCATCATCCCAACAGACCTCAGCAGCCCAGCGTCTGAACTCTGAGCAAAACCACTCGGCTGAGTGCTTCCCCTGACATACACTCATCACCATGTCCTCAGCCATCAGCACTCGATCAGGCTCATCATAAATATGCCCCAGGGCCTCAAAAAATGCATCCACAGTCATTCTTTCAGGGGCAGTGGTAGGAAGGGAAAAAGCCCAAGCCTGGGAGGCTCCCCTTAACAGAGACATAATGACCCCCACCCTCTGACTTTCATCCCCAGAAGAGTGCGGTCTTAAAGAAAAAAAAAGCTTACAGCCCTCTTTGAAAACTTTAAATTCCTTTCTATCTCCGGAAAAGGTATCCGTAATTTAACCGGGGGCTCTGGGGAAATTAATGTAACATCTTGAACCCCTGTCCCATGAGCACCAGATGATAAAGCCCCCTGCACAGTGTCAGCCATCAGCTGCTGAGACTGAGCCAGAACTCGTTCCTCATTCAGTTTCTGAGACATCTGAGTCAGGTGCTTTACCTGCTCAGAAAGGGCAGACATAGGATCCATAACACACACACAGGAGAAAAAAAAAAAAAAAAGTAGCGGTCAGTTATAATATCACGAACACCGCACTGCACTTGCTCACTGAGCCAGTGCGCGTGTCCGGAGTAAGACAGACTGCACTCAATGATACCTGTGGAGCGGGGCAGCAGCGGTGAAGATGCGTGCTTCAGACTAACAGGACCCAAGCACGTGACTGCCAAGGGGCGGCGCCGGCCACAGGTCTCTCAGAGAAGGCAGTAACAGACAGAGATTGTTTCAGGCCAGAGGACCTTAAGCACGTGACTGCTGATGGGCGTGGCCTAAGCTCCAGAGAGCTATGAGCAGAAGGAAAACTCCTAGAAGGGTAACTACGGGACAGAGTTACCAAGGGGCATAGACAAAACGGATAGTCAGGATAGCTAGGTCATACACAGAGGGAGCAACGCAGTACAAGAGGAGCAGGCAGAGAATAACCAGAAACGTAGCCAAGGGATCAGAAAACCAGAACGGGCAAATACACAGTACCAAGACAGTAGACAAACTCACAACGAAGAGACGGACCGGGTCAAAACCAAACAAGCAACAAGATCAGGCACAAGGCACAGGCACACAGGAGGTCAACTAACTCAGCCGAGGGCAGGAGTATAACTGACACCAGACCTAGGTCAATTGGCAACTAAATAGCCGCCTTCTGCCAGAGAGAGGCTGAAACCATTAACCCCAGTCTGGCCAGGACGGGACAAAGACCAAACCCCATCCTGGGTCATGACATCCCTCTGTGGGTTATGAAAATTATGCAGGAGCCAGCTCAATTTTTTAAAAAAGTATTTTGAAAAATAAATAGATATTGCAGTTCACGCAGATTTCTCACAGTTGCTGTTTTGTTACAGCATATGTAGTTTAATTATGTTATTGCTCCTACATAGGCAGGTAAGTGTGTGTGTGTGCCTTTATTTAACTCTCTATGTACCGTTTTATTAGTGAGGGTATCTCATGCTGACACCTGTTCATTACTAAACTTCGGGCTTTATATTACATATACAGTATATATATATTATATATGTATATATGTATATATACTGATATATTAATATATTATATATTCACACATATATGTATATATATATATATATATATATATATATATATATATATATACACAGCTCTGGCAAAAATTAAGAGACCACTTTCAAATGTTCAGTTTGCCTGATTTTTTTCTTTATAGGTATATTTTTGAGTAAAATGTAAATTGTTCTTGATGTGGTGGCCTCTTAATTTTTGTCAGAGCTGTATATATTGTGATGCAGCGGTAGCACCGTACGCAGTGATGAGGCAGTGATCCAGAAAGTTCAACCCCAAAAGTCTATTTAATGTGTTTCCTTCACAGCATTAAATGTCCAACTCATATAAACACAAGGACATTGCATTGGTGTTCACTTCACATAAGTGCATAGCATTAATGTCCAGTTCATAGCACCACATAATATACAGCATCCTTTAGTTCACAGTCACTAAACACACTGGACTTCCCTTTGACCAGTATCCGTGGGCGACTGCAGTTTAAAGTATTAAAGTCTCTTTACGCACACAGTCGTACACAGTCCATCAGGCATGGACTGGGGCTGAAATTCAGCCCTGGCATTTGAAGTCATACAGGCCCATGCTGAACCCGTCCCCAAGCACAAATTGGGAATATATTACTAATATTACCCTGGGTGGAGGAAAGCAAGATTTCCTACAAGATCAATATTTCTAATGATACCCGTGGCCTGCTGGTAAGTGACAGAATCAGCGACTTTGTGCTCCATCACAACTCTTAACTGTATGGTTGTCTTGAGAACACCGATTCTGTTAACAACACAGCAGACAAGCAGCCCACAACCAGACAGGCCCTTCTGGCATTTGCTAGAATTGCCAAATGGCCAGTCTGGCCCTGCAGTGCATCATATCCCCCTGTCACAGCTACGCCCGTGACTGCCATGCACTCCTATGGCCTTGATATGCGTCCGTGCACATCCTGGGGAGAACAAACAGCGACCACTACCTGTGAACATAGAACATATAGAAAGAAAGAAAGAAAGAAAGAAAGAAAGAAAGAAAGAAAGAAAGAAAGAAAGAAAGAAAGAAAGAAAGAAAGAAAGAAAGAAAGAAAGAAAGAAAGAAAGAAAGAAAGAAGGCTCAAAAAACAGTGCAACCACTTAATGATAAAGTGAAAAATACTTTATTGCAACACAGAAAGTGCGCATGCATAAAAATATTTCAAATTGCGCTGTAAAACAACATAGCTGTAACAGATGATTGCAATGACTAATAGCATAGGAAAAAATCAACAATTGGTCTGTAAAGTGCTTAAAGGTACATAGAAAAAACACTGTATAAATAGTAGGCTAACATAACATGCCATAAATAAGGCCGCCCCAGTAATAGAATATATAATATATTTAAATACAAAGAGCATTTATGCCAAAATTGATGTATACATGAGATTCATGCAAAAATAATGGTCCCAGCTAGTCATGCAGCCCCATGTGAAAGCACAATTTAATGACCCACATGAAATGAAAGCAACATACTGTGGAACATAAATGGTTAATATGCTTACCAGGTGCTATAAACAGGGCTGCATATACTGTCCCATTGTTGTATACACAAGATTCATGCATAAATAATAGTCCCAGCTAATTATGCAGTACCATGTGAAAGCACCCTATAATAACCAACATGAAATGAAAGCAACATACTGTGGAAAATAAATGGTTAATATGCTTACCAGATGCTATAAACAGGGCTGCATATACTGTCCCTACGCGTATCGCTACCTAGGTGGCTTCGTCAGGGTAAGATACCATGCTATGTCTCCAGATCCAGCTTAAATAAGGGTAAGTGCACTTACCAATGTTGCCCTGATCGATAAAAAAAACCTGTGTTGGCGGTCTGGGCACAGTTTTAGCAATTATATATGTAAGATGTGTTACCATTAACTCACGGCAGCGTGTAGATCGCCATGTGCTTCATGCACCGGAAACATTCTAGTATGCACCCACAAAAAAAAAAGAAGCATATGCGCAAAATGAACTGTATAGCTACATATATTGCCGCTATCTAAAGACGCATGGGTCATCATGCGTTCCAAGTACAGGAAGCTACCCAGTACGCATCCGCTGGAGTAGCATATATACAGAAAAAGCTGCAGAAAAGCTTGTTGGTCACAATGTGTGCCAAACAATTTGCCCAGGCACAACGGTCATATTACGTGTCACAATACGTGCTAAACAATTTGGCAGGCGCAGCGGCCATAGTACGTACCAAACAATATGCGCAGGCGCAGTGGTCCAATACAGTACTTCTCCCTACCTGTGATACTGGTCACTGCCTCACAATATATAGAAATATATATATATATATATATATATATATACATAAATTTGCTTTGTATGTGTAAACATTATAAATTTGAACATGGTATGTAATAATATTATGGTCTTCAATAGAGAAAGAAAAAGAATAGGTTGAACAAGGAAATTATATCACTAGAGATGAGTGACTTTTCCTTTTTAGGGTCGAGTCGGGTTTCATGAAACCCAACTTTCTCAAAAGTCGGGTCCCGACTATCGGGAAAATTCGGGGATCTGACTGAAACACGAAACCCAATGCAAGTCAATGGGGAAGCAAAGTCGTCAGGGAGTGGAGGACAGTAAACACACCTACAGTGCCCATTTCAATGCCAACAACATAAGTTCTTATTACTGAAGCTTGATAACCTTAATTAACTTTATAATAATAGTTACGCATTGAAAACTGGCGGTTATTTGGCTAAACTTGTGGGGGGGTAGGGCTGGCTCCCGGTTTTCGTGTGCCCTGGGCCAAAGAGTGTCAAAGAGTGTCATTGGGCCCCTTTAACACATACCACAATTCATCATGCCCCGATACGGGACAGAAATATAGGTATAGTACAATGAAAAATACTTCACTTCTTACATGACATGACTGATATCTATGTTAAAATCTACAATAGCTCAAAAAACGCACAGTATATTCCTTCATAAAGTATTATGTCCACCACATAGTGCGCCATACAAAATAATAAGCCCCATAAATTGCTCCATACAGAATGGGCTCCATATAATGCTATAGTATCCGTTATCCCTGATTTCTGATCTATTTTCCAGAGTGAAAGGTGCCAGTTGGTTTACCAAGCTTGACCTTAGGGGCGTATAATCGTATTCGCATCAAGCAAGGAGATGAATGGAAAACAGCGTTTAATACCCCTGAGGGGCATTTTGAGTACCTAGTGATGCCTTTTGGGCTCACTAATGCCTCTTCCGTCTTCCAGTCTTTCATGAACGATATTTTACGGGATTTGGTGGATAAGTTTCTGATCGTTTATTTGGACGATATTTTGATATTTTCCTATGACTGGGATTCTCATGTGGAACATGTTCGGATGGTATTCCGGATTTTGAAAGAGAATGCTTTGTATGTTAAGGGATCGAAATGTCTCTTTGGCGTACAGAAGGTTTCGTTTTTGGGATTCATTTTGTCTCCATCTGCTATTGAAATGGACCCGGTCAAGATTCAGGCCATTTGTGATTGGGTTCAGCCCACTTCACTGAAGGCTCTTCAGAGATTTTTGGGTTTTGCTAATTTCTACCGTAAATTTATAAGTAATTTCTCTGGTATTGTGAAACCACTGACTGATTTGACCAATAAGGTTTCTGATGTGGTGAATTGGTCTCCTGAGGCAGTTTCTGCGTTTCAGGAGCTCAAGCGGAGATTCACTTCTGCTCCTGTTCTATGGCAATCTGATGTTTCTCTACCATTTCAGATGGAGATAGATGCTTCTCAGATTGGTGCAGGAGCCGTTTTGTCCCAAAGGGATCCTGTAACCTCTAAGATTAACCCTTGTACCTTCTTCTCCCGAAAGTTTTCCCCAGCTGAACGTAATTATGATGTGGGGAATCGGGAATTATTGGCTATGAAGTGGGCGTTCGAAGAGTGGAGACATTGGTTGGAGGGAGCCAAACATCAAGTTGTGGTCCTCACTGACCACAAAAACTTGATCTATCTCGAATCAGTCAAGCGATTGAATCCCAGACAGGCCAGGTGGGCCTTGTTTTTCACGCATTTTAACTTTGTGGTCTCCTTCCTTCCGGGTACTAAAAATGTTAAGGCGGATGCCCTCTCTAGGAGTTTCCTTGCGGATTCTATTGATGTGACTGAGCTTACGGTCATTCTGAAGGAGGGTGTCGTTCTATCCGCTATCTCACCCGATTTGAGACTGGCCCTGGAACAATTTCAGGGGATATACCTGAACGTTGCCCTGCGGGGAAATTGTATGTCCCAGACCAATGGAGAGAAAAGGTTATGTCTGAAATCCATTGCTTGGCGTTGGCTGGTCATCCCGGTATTTTTGGTACTAGAGAATTGGTGAGCTGGTCCTTTTGGTGGCCTACTTTATCTCGAGATGTCAGGAACTTTGTGCAGTCCTGTGGGACTTGTTCTCGGTCCAAACCTTGCTCTCGTTCTAGTGGATTGGTAATGCCATTGCCTGTGCCCAAGAGGCCATGGACCCATATCTCTATGGATTTTATTTCCGACCTCCGTCTCTCAGAGAATGACCATTATCTGGGTGATCTGCGATAGGTTTTCCAAGATGATCCATCTTGTGCCACTGCCGAAGTTACTATCTTCTTCCGAGTTGGTGCCCTTGTTTTTTCAGCAGGTGGTTCGGTTGCACGGCATTCCGGAGAACATTGTGTCTGACAGAGGAGTACAATTTGTTTCCAGATTTTGGAGGAAATTTTGTTCTAAACTGGGAGTTCAGCTGTCTTTCTCCTCTGCGTTTCACCCTCAGACCAATGGGCAGACGGAGAGAACAAACCAGACCTTGGAGACTTATTTGAGATGTTTTGTGTCTGCTGATCAGGATGACTGGGTCTCTTTTTTGCCTTTGGCTGAATTTGCTCTGAATAATAGGGCTAGTTCAGCCACCTTGATGTCTCCTTTTTTCTGCAATTTCGGTTTCATCCTCGGTTTTCTTCGGGGCAGGTGGAGGCTTCTGTCTGTCTGGGTGTTGACTCTATGGTGGAGAGAATGCAGCAGATTTGGGATCAAGTAGTGGATAAATTGTCTCTCTCTCAGGAGAGGGCCCAGCAGTTTGCCAACCGGCATAGGACTTATTGTCCTCGGTTTAAAGTGGATGACTTGGTTTGGTTGTCCTCAAAGAATATCCCTATGAAGGTTGCGTCTCCAAAGTTTAAACCAAGGTTCATTGGACCTTATAGGATCTTGGAAGTCCTTAATCCATTTTCTTTTCGTTTGACTCTTCCGAGGACGTTTAAGATTCATAACGTCTTCCACAAATCTTTATTAAAACGGTTTGTCGAGCCAGTGGTTCCTATGGCTGCGCCTCCTGAGCCTGTTTTGGTTGAGGACAATCTGGAGTATGAAGTGGAGAAGATATTGGATTCCCGTTTGGCTAGACGGAGACTCCAGTACTTGGTTAAGTGGAAAGGTTATGGTCAGGAGGACAATTCTTGGGTTTTTGCTTCTGACATTCATGCAGAGAGATTGGTTCATGCCTTTCACTGAGCTCATCCTGATTGGCCTGGTGGCGCAGGTGAGGGTTCGTTGACCCCTCCTCAAGGGGGGGTACTGTTGTGAGCATGTTGGAAATGACTTCTGAGTTGGGGCTCCCTCTGGTGGTTGCTGAGAGTTTTGAACCAGTGCTGAATAGTAGAAGTCCATCAACTTCGAACGATGACTGGCAATCAGGAGAGACTGACTGGGCTGATATGGTGAGCTGCCTTCCCATGATCCTCGCCGGTGATCAGTTGTTGTTTCCTGGTTCATTTGGAAGTCAGCTGGTGTCTTGCCTTCGTCTGCAACTTTCAGATAAGATATTTTCTGCTTGTTTCTATCTTGTTTGCTATTTCCATTTTTTTGTCTGCACTTTTGTGGGATGTTAGCCGGGTTCCCCTCCAGGGCCCTGTGCTGCTCTCTGTTTTTCAGTAGCCACTGTTTATTTGTTCCATTGCTCTATCTCTGCTATTTTTTGTGGCTGCTAGTTAGCCGCTTGGTCACACCAGAGATCTGATTTAGCGGGTGGCGAGATGGTGTGATCTCAGCATTTTTTAAATCAGAAGTGTTGGAAGTTTTTCTAGGGTTTTGCTGGGTTGCAGTTAGTATTCTGTCCTGTCCTGTCCTATCTAGGCAGTGTTTGGCCCCAGCGCTTGCTCACTCTATTTTCTGACCTGTGTTTGTATTTCGTCTTGTCTAACCGCCATTACTGTTAGGGTCTGCGGAACGCACCAAATATTTGATGTTGAGAGGCGCGTTCGCAGCCCGGGGTCCACCGTGCAGGCGAAGCCTGCTGCTGGCAAAATGGCGCAAGAAGCAAACTCTGTTATCCCGCAGAGTCGCCAAAATAAACACCGTAACGCGCTGTGGCAAATAAGTGCGAACTCTGTTATTCACAGAGCCGCTAGAAGGAGTGCTGCAGCGCTATATGGCGAAGTGTGCGAACTCACTAAACACAATAGAGTCGCAAAGTAAACACGCTAGGGCGCTGTCTAGCGACGAAAGCGAACCCTGTTACGTCACAGAGCCGCTGAGAAAAAGTACCGTGTCCTGTCAGGCTCTCAGGTACACAGTTAAGTGCTAAGCGAACATAAAACGTGATCATGCGCTAATGTCCTCGCGGGAGTCACCCGCAATCTATGGCATCTGAACGCCAGACCCTGAATACGGCAATCAAAACTCCTCACCGGTTATGCCGGTAATCTAGGGCATCTAGGACACCGACCCTGACCAGCTAGCACACCAAACTCCTCACCGATTAAGTCGGTATTCTAGGGGCTTATTTCAGCCGGGTCCCTAATCACACACACGCATGACCACACTGGCGCATAGCATACAATGGTTGATATTAGCGCATGGCGGCCCAGCCATGCTACCCTTTTATAGCAACAGCTACAGGACCTGCCAGAAACAAGGACCAATGAAACTTGTTCCAGAACACCAGTAGACACAGGGCCTTCCTGGCGGACCAATAGGAGCTGCTGCAGTACCTGAGCATGTGACCCCTGATCTCCAATGAGAGATCTCACTCTGGGCATGCTCAGAAGGGAAAACGCAGGACTTTGTCCCAAAGACGTCTGCTCCAGCACTGGCCACAATAGCAGATCAGGAAAGGCAGCAGCAAGTCACTGCACAGTACTGGAGTGGGCAAGACGCTTGTACCGACGTCTCTGCTGAGCAGGCTCCACTGCGGCCGGAGATGAATGGGAGACAGCAGCGGGACGGGTTTCGAGACTCCCCTTGTGCAGCAGCGGGAAATCGAACCCTAACATGGCCCCCCCTTCTCTGGGCCTCGCTGCGTTCAAAGGCAGCGATGAGCTGCGGAGCGTGAACATGCTCGGCAGGCTCCCAAGACCTATCCTCAGGCCCATAGCACCTCCAGTCCACCAAATAAAACTTTTTGCCCCGTACCACCTTACACCCTACGATGGCGTTCACCTCATGGTCATCCGTAGATGAACCCGATGTCCCGGCAGATGACTCAGAAAACCGGACATGAGCACGGGTTTCAGGAGGGATACGTGAAAGGTGTCGGAGATACCCAGGGGTGGTGGAAGAGCCAAACGGTATACCACAGGGTTAACCTGCTCGATGACCTTGAAGGGACCCAAGTAGCGGGGTGCCAACTTAGTGGACTCAACTTGCAGCCTAATGTTACGGGCGGAGAGCCACACCATGTCCCCAGGAGCAAATGTTGGAGCGGGGCGCCGATGTGCGTCGGCGGAGGACCTCATCCTCTCCTTGGATGCCTGAATGGCATCCTGGGTACGGTCCCAAATGTCCCGTGCCTCCACAGCCCAGTCTGCCACCCTGGAGTCGGTGGAAGACACAGGCATGGGCACCGGAACCCGAGGATGCTGACCGTAGTTTAGGAGGAATGGAGTCTGTCCGGTGGAGTCAGCCACAGCATTGTTTAGTGCAAACTCAGCCCATGGTAGCAAGGACGCCCAGTCATCCTGCCTGGCTGAGACAAAATGTCGTAGATAGGTGACCAAGGTCTGGTTGGCCCTCTCTACCAACCCATTTGTCTCAGGATGGTATGCTGAAGAGAGATTTAACTCAATACTGAGTAGACGACAAAGCTCTCTCCAGAACCGAGACGCAAACTGGGGACCTCGGTCACTGACAATTTTGTCCGGCATGCCGTGTAGACGGAAGATGTGCCTAATGAACAACGCTGCCAGAGCCCGTGCAGAAGGTAACCGTGGAAGCGGCACCAAATGCACCATTTTGGAAAAATGGTCGGTGATTACCCAAATGATGGTGCAACCCCGAGACTTGGGCAAGCCACCACAAAGTCCATCCCAACCATCTCCCAGGGCCTGTCTGCCACCGGCAAAGGGTAAAGTAACCCAGCTGGCCGTTGTCGTGGAGACTTATTCTTGGCGCAGGAGACACACGCCCGAACATAGTCCCCAACGTCACGGACCATATGCGGCCACCAGTATGTCCTCGCCAGCAATTCAGATGTCCTCTTTGCCCCAAAGTGTCCACCCACTCTGGACGAATGTGCTCAAGAGAGTACCTCCGGTCGCAAATTGGTAGGCACAAAAGTCTTGCCCGGGGGCACAGACTCTAGCAAAACTGGGTCCACTGTTCTCAGGCTCTCTGTGGGGATGATAAGCCGAGGCTCCTCCACCTCCTCCTCCGAGGACACCACAGAGCGAGAGAGAGCGTCGGCACGAATGTTCTTCTCTCCCGAGAGGAAATGCAGTGTGAAATGAAACCGGGAGAAGAACAAGGACCATCTGGCCTGGCGAGAATTAAGCCGCTGGGCTGTCTGAAGATATACCAAATTTTTGTGATCCGTGAAGACTTGGAAGGGAAAGCGAGCTCCCTCCAACAGATGTCTCCACTCCGAGAAGGCCAACTTCATTGCTAGCAACTCCCTGTCCCCGATGGAATAATTCCTCTCCGCTGGTGTGAAGGTCTTGGAGAAAAAGAAGCATGGATGCTTCCGACCTTGAGCATCCTTTTGGAAGAGGACTGCTCCAGCACCAACGGACGAGGCATCCACCTCCAATATAAATGGCTTATCAACATCGGGGCGATGTAGGATGGGAGCGCTAGCGAAATGGGACTTAATAGACGTGAAGGCCTTGGAGACCTCTTCAGACCACAATTTGGGATTAGCTCCCTTTTTGGTGAGGGCAAACCCCGGGAGCTACCAAAGTTGAGAAGTGAGGGATAAACTGGCGGTAGTAATTAACGAACCCCATAAAGCGCTGCACCGCCTTTAGAGAATGGGGTTCTTGCCAGTCCATCACCGCCTGTAGTTTGGCAGGATCCATAGCCAATCCCTGGGTGGAGATGATATAGCCCAGGAAAGGTAAGGACTCCTGCTCAAACACACATTTCTCCAACTTTGCTTAGAGGGAATTTGCCCGTAGGAGGTCGAAGACTCTGCAAACATCTCTCCGGTGGGAGTCAATATCTGGGGAAAAGATGAGAATATCATCCAGATAGACTACGACTGAGGTGGAGAGCATATCCCGGAAGATGTCATTAACAAAGTCTTGGAAGACGGCTGGGGCATTACAGAGCCCGAAGGGCATCACCAGATATTCATAGTGCCCGTCCCTGGTATTAAAAGCCGTCTTCCATTCGTCCCCCTCACGGATGCGAATCAGATTATAAGCACCCCGCAGATCTAATTTCGTAAATATCCTTGCCCCCCGTAGCCTATCAAATAGCTCAGAAATCAGTGGCAACGGGTATTTATTCTTAACGGTGATGGCATTAAGACCCCTGTAATCGATGCATGGACGTAATTCTCCGTTCTTCTTCTGCACGAAGAAGAACCCCGCCCCTGCAGGTGACACTGACTTCCTAATGAATCCTCTTGCCAGGTTCTCCTGGATATATTGGGACATAGCCTCCGTCTCCGGGAGAGAAAGGGGATAGACCCGTCCCCGAGGAGGTTCTGCTCCAGGCAAGAGGTCAATAGGACAGTCATAGGGACGGTGAGGTGGAAGGACTTCTGCAGCCTTTTTGGAGAATACGTCTGCATATGACCAATAGTATTTAGGAAGAGAAGTAAGATCTGCGGGCATCTCTGTAGTGGCCACCTGAATGCATTCCCTCATACATCTGCCTTTACATGACTCACCCCAACCCAATATCCTCCCAGAATTCCACTCAATGTGTGGGGAATGGAAACGAAGTGAGATAATCTCTTGATGGGAAGGTGACATTGACAACGTGAAAGGGATGGTCTGATGTGTGAATGGTGAAGGCAGTGTCGACCCATTCACTACTCGAACAGTCACGGGTTTGGCGAGCATCACCAGAGGTATAGAGTGGCGGAGAGCGAAGGTAGAAGACATGAAATTTCCTTCGGCTCCAGAATCCACACAAAGCGTGACTGTTAAAGTGGATGAGCCAAAATTGATTGTCCCCCTAAAGGACAACTTGGAGGCGTGTACTGCTGTGTCTAGTGATCCCCCTCCAATGGTTACTAGCCGCGGTCGTTTCCCGACCGCCGTGGACATTTGTTAGCATAATGCCCTATTTGTTGGCAAGCATTACAAGTCACAGATACTCGAGCAGCCCGAGACTTAGGTCTCACTCGAGAAATCTCCATGGCCTCAGGGGAATCGGACGCCTGAATGGAAGATTCCAGAGGTCTGGCGAAGGTGGGCGCCAGCCGGAACCTCTGCCTACACTGGGCCCGCTCCAACCTCCGCTCGTTAAAACGAAGGTCAATGCGGGTAGATATGGTAATGAGCTCCTCCAGTGTGGCAGGAATCTCCCTGGTGGACAAGGCGTCCTTCACATGGTCTGCCAGTCCCCTCCAGTACACGGGTATAAGGACTTTATCTGGCCAATCCAGCTCAGAGACCAGAGTCTGAAATTGGACGGCAAACTGGCTGACCATGGATGAACCCTGGGTGATAGCCAACAGTTGAAGAGCCGTATCGTGGGTGACACGAGGTCCTAAAAAGACCTGTTTAAGAGTGTCCAAGAAGAGAGGAGCACTCTGCACCACACGATAATCGCGCTCCCATAATGGCGTTGCCCACTCCAACGCCCTGCCCGACAAAAGGGATATGATAAAACCCACTTTCGCCCGCTCCGTGGGATAACGAGCAGCCAGAAGCTCTAGATGTATGGAGCACTGACTGACGAAACCCCGACATTGTTTACTGTCACCGGTAAACTTGTCTGGAAGTGGGAGGCGGGAAATAGTCGGAGCAGGGGTGACAGAGGACAAACTGGCGGCGGCCACACTAGCAGCCTGAACCGCGAGTGCGGTAACATCCACCGCTGAGGTTGTGCGCTCTAGAGTCGCCAACCTACCCTCCAGCTGCTGGATATACGCGTCAGACGCTGGTCGTCCGCCATTTTACCAGCCAGACCCTGGCGCTAATATTATGTTAGGGTCTGCGGAACGCACCAAATATTTGATGTTGAGAGGCGCGTTCGCAGCCCGGGGTCCACCGTGCAAGCGAAGCCTGCTGCTGGCAAAATGGCGCAAGAAGCAAACTCTGTTATCCCGCAGAGTCGCCAAAATAAACGCCGTAACGCGCTGTGGCAAATAAGTGCGAACTCTGTTATTCACAGAGCCGCTAGAAGGAGTGCCGCAGCGCTATATGGCGAAGTGTGCGAACTCACTAAACACAATAGAGTCGCAAAGTAAACACGCTAGGGTGCTGTCTAGCGACGAAAGCGAACCCTGTTACGTCACAGAGCCGCTGAGAAAAAGTACCGTGTCCTGTCAGGCTCTCAGGTACACAGTTAAGTGCTAAGCGAACATAAAACGTGATCATGCGCTAATGTCCTCGCGGGAGTCACCCGCAATCTATGGCGTCTGAACGCCAGACCCTGAATACGGCAATCAAAACTCCTCACCGGTTATGCCGGTAATCTAGGGCATCTAGGACACCGACCCTGACCAGCTAGCACACCAAACTCCTCACCGATTATGTCGGTATTCTAGGGGCTTATTTCAGCCGGGTCCCTAACCACACACAATGCATGACCACACTGGCGCATAGCATACAATGGTTGATATTAGCGCATGGCGGCCCAGCCATGCTACCCTTTTATAGCAACAGCTACAGGACCTGCCAGAAACAAGGACCAATGAAACTTGTTCCAGAACACCAGTAGACACAGGGCCTTCCTGGCGGACCAATAGGAGCTGCTGCAGTACCTGAGCATGTGACCCCTGATCTCCAATGAGAGATCTCACTCTGGGCATGCTCAGAAGGGAAAACGCAGGACTTTGTCCCAAAGACGTCTGCTCCAGCACTGGCCACAATAGCAGATCAGGAAAGGCAGCAGCAAGTCACTGCACAGTACTGGAATGGGCAAGACGCTTGGACCGACGTCTCTGCTGAGCAGACTCTACTGCGGCCGGAGATGAATGGGAGACCACAGCGGGACGGGTTTGAGACTTCTCTTGTGCAGCAGCGGGAAATCTAACCCTAACAATTACATGTGTGGGGGCTACCTATTCCTTTGGGGCTCTACTCGGGGCAGTTAGCTTTCCTGTTTCTATCTTTAGGTGTAGCTAACTCTCCGGCTGTGCCAAGGCGTCTAGGTCACCGTAGGTACGTCCCACGGCTGGTTCTAGTTGTGCGGTTAGTTCAGGGATCTGCAACCCATTAGTTCCCAACCTCTCTTGTGTTTTGCTGCCTTGGCTGTTTTTTGCTCTTGTACTCCACAGCTACTAATTCATAACAGGGCCACATGCATGCTGCTCCAGTGTCTGATCTGCCCCATTTAGAATGCTCCAGTATATGATAGGCCCCATTGATGATGCTTCAGTGTCTTATGGTCCAAAATAATGCTCCATATATAATGGGCCCCATTTATAATGATCCAGTGTATAATGGTCCCCGTAAATGCTGCTCCACTGTCTGTTTTCCCCATTTTAGAATGTTGTTTTTTGCTCTTGTCCTCCACAGCTACCAATTCATAACAGGCCACATGCATGCTGCTCCAGTGTCTAATCTGCCCCATTTAGAATGCTCCATTATATGATGGGCCCCATGCATGCTGCTCCAGTGTCTGATCTGCCCCATTTAGAATGCTCCAGTATATGATGGGCCTAATGCATGCTGCTCCAGTGTCTGATCTGCCCCATTTAGAATGCTCCATTATATGATGGGCCCCATGCATGCTGCTCCAGTGTCTGTTTTCCTCCTTTTAGAATGCTCCAGTATATTTTGGGCCTCATGGATGATTCTCTAGGGTATGATGGGCCAATATAATGCTCCATATAGAATGGTCCCCATTTATAATGATCCAGTGTAAAATAGGCCCCGTAAATGCTGCTCCACTGTCTGTTTTCCCCCTTTTAGAATGCTCCAGTATATGATGGGCCCCATGGATGCTGCTCCAGTGTCTGATCTGCCCCATTTAGAATGCTCCAGTATATGATGGGCCCCATGCATGCTGCTTCAGTGTCTGAACTGCCCCATTTAGAATGCTCCCTTATATGATGGGCCCCATGCATGCTGCTCCAGTGTCTGATCTGCCCCATTTTAATGCTCCAGTATATAATGGGCCCCATGGGATGATGCTCCAGTGTCTGATCTGCCCCATTTTGAATGCTCCATTATATGATGGGCCCCATGCATGCTGCTCCAGTGTCTGATCTGCCCCATTTTGAATGCTCCAGTGTATGATGGGCCCCATGCATGCTGCTCCAGTGTCTGATCTGCCACATTTAGAATGCTCCATTATATGATGGGCCCCATGGATGCTGCTCCAGTATCGGATCTGCCCCATTTAGAATGCTCCAGTATATGATGGGCCCCATGCATGCTGCTCCAGTGTCTGATCTGCCCCATTTTGAATGCTCCAGTATATAATGGGCCCCATGGGATGATGCTCCAGTGTCTTATGGGCCAAAATAATGCTCCATATATAATGGGCCCCATTTAAAATGATCCAGTGTATAATGGTCCCCGTAAATGCTGCTCCAGTGTCTGTTTTCCCCCTTTTAGAAAGCTCCAGTATATCATGGGCCCCATTGATGCTGCTCCAGTGTCTGATCTGCCCCATTTAGAATGCTCCATGATATGATGGGCCCTATGGATGCTGCTCCAGTTTCTGATCTGCCCCATTTAGAATGCTCCAGTATATGATGGGACCCATGCATGCTGCTCCAGTGTCTATTTTCCCCCTTTTAAAATGCTCCAGTATATGATGGGCCCCATGCATGCTGCTCCAGTGTCTGTTTTCCCCCTTTTAGAATGCTCCAGTATATTTTGGGCCTCATGAATGATTCTCTAGGGTATGATGGGCCAATATAATGCTCCATATAGAATGGTCCCCATTTATAATGATCCAGTGTATAATGGGCCCCATAAATGCTGCTCCACTGTCTGTTTTCCCCCTTTTAGAATGCTCCAGTATATGATGGCCCCATGGATGCTGCTCCAGTGTCTGATCTACCCCATTTAGAATGCTCCAGTATATGATGGGCCCCATGCATGCTGCTTCAGTGTCTGAACTGCCCCATTTAGAATGCTCCAGTATATAATGGGCCCCATGGGATGATGCTCCAGTGTCTGATCTGCCCCATTTTGAATGCTCCATTATATGATGGGCCCCATGCATGCTGCTCCAGTGTCTGATCTGCCACATTTAGAATGCTCCATTATATGATGGGCCCCATGGATGCTGCTCCAGTATCGGATCTGCCCCATTTAGAATGCTCCAGTATATGATGTGCCCCGTGCATGCTGCTCCAGTGTCTGATCTGCCCCATTTTGAATGCTCCAGTATATAATGGGCCCCATGGGATGATGCTCCAGTGTCTTATGGGCCAAAATAATGCTCCATATATAATGGGCCCCATTTAAAATGATCCAGTGTATAATGGTCCCCGTAAATGCTGCTCCAGTGTCTGTTTTCCCCCTTTTAGAAAGATCCAGTATATCATGGGCCTCATTGATGCTGCTCCAGTGTCTGATCTGCCCCATTTAGAATGCTCCATGATATATGGGCCCTATGGATGCTGCTCCAGTTTCTGATCTGCCCCATTTAGAATGCTCCAGTATATGATGGGCCCCATGCATGCTGCTCCAGTGTCTATTTTCCCCCTTTTAGAATGCTCCAGTATATGATGAGCCCCATGGATGCTGCTCCAGTGTCTGATCTGCCCATTTAGAATGCTCCAGTGTATGCTGGGCCCTATGGATGATTCTCCAGTGTATGATGGGCCAAAATAATGCTCCATATATAATGGGTCCCATTTATAATGATCCAGTATATGATGGGCCCCATGGATGCTGCTCAAGTGCCTGATCTGCCCCATTTAGAATGCTCCATTATATGATGGGCCACATGCATGCTGCTCCAGTGTCTGATCTGCCCCATTTTGAATGCTCCAGTATATGATGGGCCCCATGGATTATGCTTCAGTGTCTTATGGGCCAAAATAATGCTATTTATATAATGGGCCCCATTTATAATGATCCAGTGTATAATGGTCCCCGTAAGTGCTCCTGTGTCTGATCTGCCCCATTTTTAATGCTCAAGTGTATGCTGCGCCGCATATATAATTCTCCATTGTATAATGCTCCCCATATATTGCTCCAAACATTAAAAAAATGTAATACCTCTCTTCGCTGTGCACTGTTCTACTCTGGACGTCATGGCGTCGCCATGTTACAGCTCTCTGCACTTGGACTGTTTAGGCAGAGGACGTATAGATGTGACGTCATCGCGCTCTCTAAGCTGAATGTCACTCTCAGTAAACGCGGAAGACGTCACAGCAGTGAAGCAGGGAGAGGTAAGTATTGCAAGTGCTGGGGACCTGAGCAAGCAGGGGGGGGCCGACTCGTGGGCAAAGGCACTGGCACAGGGCCCCTCATAGTACGCTGGTGTGTCTGAAGGCAAGTGGACCCTCCCACCATCAGACACAATTTTTTGTACTATGAAGGGCCCTGTGCCAGTGCCGTTGGCCCCCCCACCTGCTCAGGGAACCGGCAACTTCCCGTGTGCGCCAGGTGTTGACGCTGGCCCGGGGGGGGGATTTGTAGGTTTTGTAGTCCGTCCACGCTTGCAAGTGCATGTTCATGAAATGTTTTAGCATGCAACTGGTATTCAAATTTCAGAGATTTTTACCTCGGCTAAAGGTCCTTCCGCACTTCTTACAGATAACCTTTGTCTCATAAATAGGATTTTGGTCAAAAAAGTGCCACACTGGACTCTTCCTACTATGGTATACATTTTCAGGGCTTGCACGCTGTGCTAATTTGACCGTCTGGCCAAGCTGTCCTGCAACTCTTTTTGTTTTTTTCACACTTTTTTGGACTGCTACAGGCCTGCCAGATAACCCCAGCTGCGATGTCGATACCAACTGTGGATCCTTCTCTTCTGAGCAATTGCCAGCGGCACCCTCTTCCCCCACTGGATGCCAATCAGGGTCAACAACTGGGTCATCCATCACCTCCTCTTCAATTTCATCTGCACCTTCTTCTGTGTCACCGTGTAAAGTGGTATAGTATGCAGGAATGGGCACCTGAGTTTCATCAGGGTCACATATTGACTCAGTAGACTGTGAGGGAAATGTAGTGCTCTGGGTGAATGTATCAGCAGAATCATCTAGCAGTGGCTGTGCATCAGTGCACTCCATCTCTGATTAATGTTGGACTGGGGAATTCAGGATTTGACTTGATAACACAGGCATGGTATGTGAAAAGAGCTCCATGGAGTAATCTGAAATGTGGGCTGACGCATCCTTCACTTTTAGTGGGGGTAAAGCACACAAGGAAAGGTGTTGTTCCTGACCAGGAGCCTGCACTGACTCAGTGCTTGCATTTTTTGAAAATTCATAATAGGAGGCGATAGAGCTGGAGGCTGTTTCGGCAATGTAAGCCAAAACCTGTTCCTGATGCTCCGGCTTTAAAAGCAGTTTACCTACTCCCAGTAAAAGGGAGCCTTCCAGGCCTTCTTAAGCCAGACGATGACGCCAGCTCAACACCTCCTGCCTTAGGTGCTATTGTGCTTATGGCACTTCCAGCAGATGCACCACCAGCACCATCAGTACCAGCTGGCCCCCCACACCTACATCCGCGGCCTCTTCCACCATACTTCCTCATTTTTGTGAAAATGTACTCAAAATACCAGCAGATATATGTTACTGTATCAGAAGCGTACAGCTGTATACAGTTTAGGGATAATTGTAAATCTTCGTATATATTTCAGGAGTCACACAGACGCTCTCAGGCTCAGTATGGATTACACCATAATATAAAAAGTAGAAAAAGGGTAATGTATTACCAGCGTACAGCTGTATACAGTTTTGGGGTAATTTTAAAATCTCCATATATATTTCCGGAATAACAGACAGACGTTCACAGGCTCAGTATGGATTAGACCACAATATAAAAAGCTGAAAAAGGGTACTGTATCACCAGATACCAGGTATATATAGTATAGTAAAAATATTCAAAATCTACGTATATATATTTCAGGAGGCAAACACTGACGCTCTCAGGCTCAGTATGGATTACACCAGAATATAACAAGCTAAAAAAGGGTACTGTATCACCAGATACACGGTAGCATAGTGAAAATATTCTAAATCTCCGTGTATATTTCAGGAGACAGACAAAGACACTCACATGCTCAGTATGGATTACACAAGAATATAATAAGAAAAAAAGGGGTACTGTATCAGCAGATATCAGGTACATACAGTATTGGGAAAATATTCTAAATCTCCGTATATATTTCAAGAGGCAGACAAAGACGCTCACATGCTCAGTATGGATTAGACAAGAATATAAAAAGCAGATCCGCAAGAAATAATCACACATGTGGTCCAATGTTCCAGGTGTCAATGATGCACGTAGAGTGGTGGGTGGAGGAGGACTTTCTGGCAAAAAGGATACTGTATCACAAGCGTACAGCTGTATACAGTCTAGGGTCATTGCAAATCTCCGTATATATTTCCGGAGTAACAGACAGACTCACACAGGCTCAGTATGGCTCACACCAGAATCTAAGAAGAAAAAGGGGTACTATATCAGCAGATGCCAAGGATATATAGTATAGTCAAAATATTCCAAATCTCCGTATATATTTCAGGAGGCAGACACTGACGCTCACAGGCTCAGTATGGATTACACAGTAATATAAAAAGATGAAAAAGGGATACTGTATCACCAGATACAAGGTATATATAGTATAGTAAAAAATATTCTAAATCTCCGTATATATTTCAGGAGGCAGACTCTGATGCTGTCAGGCTCAGTATGTATTACACAATAATATAAAAAGTTGAAAGAGGGTACTGTTTCACCAGATACAAGTTATATATACTGTATATACTCATGTATAAGCCGACCCGTGTATAAGCCGACCCCCCTAATTTTGCCACAAAAAACTTGGAAAACTTATTGACTCGTGTATAAGCCGGGTGTATAAGTAGCCGTCCTGCTCTGTGCTCCCCCATCCAGCTCTGTGTGCCCCCATTCTACTCTGTGCGCCTCCTCCTGCTACATTATCCTGTCCTGCTTCGTGCTTTCCATCCTCCCCCGTCCTGCTCCGTGATCCCCCATCCAGCTCTGCACTCCCCC
>JARQOD010000004.1:82003922-82043104 GCA_033576555.1 Oophaga sylvatica | reverse complement strand
AGCGGCTGAATAGGAGTGGATCTATCTCAAGTCTGGACGCTGAAGGGGCCTTCAGACACAAGGAGGAGTATCTGTGAAACTCCATACTGGTAACATATATCATATGTGTTGTTTTGGGCACAGACTGGTAGAGTCTGGACCCGGAGAGACAGGGAAATCGATCTATGTGTAATTAGTGGCTAGACAAGCCTAGGTTTTCTGTTTATGCTTTATTTTTATCTGTTTGCTGTGGACTTTAATAAAGCTGGTTGCGGCCAGTTTTCTCCAGAACTGCTGTCTGAATGAACTGTTTTCGTGTCACTCTGTCTACCCAGACAGCGATTCTAGAGCTATATCCCCTGGAAATGTTACAATACTTTGAATATATGGAATACATATATATTTCCATGACATGTGCACCACGAACACCTCTTCCATTTGGCCCAGTATGGCTCGTGGTAGGACCTGCACCGCTGCTGTGTGCTGGGAATACCTCTAACAAACGGTTTACCAGAGTTGCTTGTTTGTTCACCAATATTAGCTCTAGGTTCTCCTATGGCATGATGTCCTGTAATTTGCCTTTATAGCGTGGATCGAGGATTCTGGCCAACCAGTAGTCGTCTTCCTTCATAATTTTGGCAATGCGGGGGACCCATTTTAGGATATAGACATAATCACACATGTGGGCCAATGTTCCAGGTGTCAATGATGCACTGCCAGTGGTGGGAGGTTGAGCACATTCTGCCAAATCCACATCCCTCCAGTCACGCACAAACCCTGTACCTAACATTAGCAAGCCAACATTTTCTCTTGCACCCTGAGAAACATCCTTCTTCCCAAAATAATCATCCCCCCCTCCTCCTCCTCCTCTTACTCTTCTTCCTCCACCTCATCCAGGACAGTTCCCTGAGCAGACAATGCCTGACTGTCATGAAGGCTTCCCTCCTCTTCGTCCTCCTCCGCTGCAGACGCCTGATCCTTAATGTGCATCAAAGTTTGCATGAGCAGACGCATAAGTGGGATGCTCATGCTTATGATGGCGTCGTCTACGCTTACCAGCCATGTGCATTCCTCAAAACACTGAAGGACTTTACAGAGGTCTTTCAGCTTTGACCACTGCACACCCGACAACTCCAAGTCTGCCCTTAAACTGCCTGCCCGTGTATCTTCCTATAAATGCATTACAGCCTGCCTCTTTTCACACTGCCTCTCAACCATGTGCATGGTGGAGTTCCACCTTGTTGCAACGTCTATGATTGGGTGGATCGATTGCTGCAGTCTCTGCATACGACAGAAGTCTACGGGCGAGTGACGGATGTGCGAGCACAGTTTTCTCACCTTATGGAACAGAGCTGGTAACTCCGGAAAATTATTTATGAAGCACTGCACCACCAGGTTCAAGGTGTGAGCCAGGCAAGGTATGTGTCTGAGTTTTGTCAGGGCTATGGCCGCAGCAAAATTACGGCCGTTATCACTAACTACCTTGCCTGGCTCAAGATGTAGACTGGCCAGGCATGACTCAGTTTCTCGCTGCAAGTAGTCGGCCAGTACCTCCGCGGTATGTCTGTTGTCGCTCAAAGACACCATCTTTAAAACAGCCTGCTAACGCTTACCACTAGCTGTTCGATAGTGGAACACCTTGTGTGCAACACTGGCAGCTGCGGATGGAGTGCTCATGCAACTGCTCTCTGTTGACGAGCTTTCGCTTCTGGAGGAGAAGGAGGGTCAAACGCCTACAGCCAACTGTTGCCTATACCATGGGCTAGGCAGCACTGTCTTACCCCTGCTGTCCCCTGTGGACCCTGCATCCACCACATTAACCCAGTACGCAGTGATGGACACGTAATTGCCCTGGCCATGACTACTGGCCCATGCATCTGTTGTGAGGTGCACATTTCCACTCACTGATTGTTTGAGTGCACGAACAATGCGGTCTTTCACATGCAGGTGAAGGGCAGGAATGGCTTTTCTAGAAAAGAAATGCCGACTGGGTAGGTCATAGTGTGGGACAGCATAGGCCGTGAGTTCTCGGAACGCTGCGCTTTCAACCAAACGGAGGGGCATCATGTTTAATGAGATCAGTTTGGCAATGTAGGCATTCAAAGCCAGTGATGTTTTGTAGTCCATCCACGCTTGCAAGTGCATGGTGTTTAAATGTCTAAGCATGCAGCTGGTATTGAAATTTCAGAGATTTTTCCCTCGGCTAAAGGTCCTTCCGCACTTCTTACAGATAACCTTTGCCTCATCAATAGGATTTTGGTCAAAAAAGTGCCACACTGCAGTATTCCTACTGTGGGATAAATTTTCAGGGCTTGCACGCTGTGCAAATTTGTCTGTGTGGCCAAGCTGTCCTGCAACTCTTTTTGTTTTATTTTAACACGTTTTTGGACTGCTACGGGCCTGCCAGATAACCGCAGCTGCGATGTTGATGCCTGTTGCGGATCCTCCTCCTCTTCTGAGCTATTGCCAGCGGCACCCTTTTCCCCCAATGGATGCCAATCCGGGTCAACAACTTGGTCATCCATCACCTCCTCTTCAATTTCATCTGCACCTTCCTCTGTGTCACCGTGTAAGGTGTTAGAGTATGCGGGAAGGGGCACCTGAATTTCGTCAGGTTCAGATTCTGGCTCAGTTGACAGCTAGGGCAATGCAGTGCTCTGGGTGAATGTACCATGGTATGGTATGTGAAAAGAGCTCCAAGGGGTAATCTGAAGTGTGGCCTGCCGCATCCTTCACTTTTGGTGGGGGTGAAGGACACAAGGAAAGGTGTTGTTCCTGACCAGGAGCCTGCACTGACGACTCAGTGCTTGCATTTTTTGAAATTTCAGAAGAGGAGGCGATAGAGCTGGAGGGTGTTTCGACAATGTAAGGCAAAATCTGTTCCTGATGCTCCGGCTTTAAAAGCTTTTTACCTCCTCCCAGAAAAAGGAGCCTTCCAGGCCTTCTGGAGCCATATGATGATGCAGGCTCAACACCTCCTGCCTTAGGTGCTATTGTACTTTTGGCACTACCAACAGATGCACCACCACCACCACCATCAGTACCAGCTGCCCCCCCCCGCACATGTCCGTGGCATCTTCCACCATACTTCCTCATGTTTGGGAAAATGTACCAAAAATACCAGCAGATATATGGTACTGTATGAGGAGCGTAAAGCTGTATATGGTGTAGGGAACAATTTAAATCTCCGTATATATTTCCGGAGTCACAAACAAATAGTCAGCATGTATTTGTCATTGATACCAGCTGGTACGGTAGTGTGTGAGTAGTGTACAGCTCTATACGGTGTTGGAAAAAATGAATAGTCGATAATTGTGCAGAAAAAAAAATAAAAGTATTAGTGGTGTGTAGAGTTGAGCGATACTTTCCGATATCCAAAAGTATCGGAATCGGAATGGTATCGCCGATACACAAAAATATCGGCGATACCCGATACCGATACCGGAAGTCCCATGTAAGTCTATGGGAACAAAATATCGAAATAAAAAAAAACCCATTCTTGCCTTGTAGGTTAATTGTACATGAAGGAAAACAACAAAGACTAATGTAGAATGTATTGGGGGAGGTTGAGGAGACATTAAAGGCATAGATGTTTAACCCAATCCAATGGAATAGCATTAATTTTTTTTTTTTAGGAAATACGTTCGGATTGACGAAGAAATTCACAATGTTGTTAACCTTTTTTCTATTTTGTCAAATATGTCTGTTTCACAACTTCCATGGTCTTCACCTTTTTAACTTTTCACACACTTTCTCCTTCATAATCTTCAGCAGCATCATCTTTCTCATCAAATTATTCTTCATCTTCACCTTCTTAATCTTCTAAAACTTCTTGCTATTCATCTTTTTGTTAACATTACTTATATTGTTCTTATTAAACAGTTATTATTCTTCATATTCTACTTCTTCATCTTCTTCCTATTCATCCTTTTCATCATATTCTTATTTGTGACAGACATTCCTGTACTTGTAATCTGTAAAACTCTGAATTTTCATCCTTCCGTTCTTGCTGTCACGAAAGATTTTAATTACAACAGTATTTGTCCGCGTTCAGTTTAGCCTGCAGCAGCATCAGGCATTTTCCAGGGGCACCACGAGGAGGAACGGACTCACCCCCATACACTGCTTAGTCTTCTTCTGCTTAGAATTTAGAGCATATATTTTGCTCTTCATTTTGGTCTTATACTTCATGTTCTTCTGCTTTTGATCTTCTGCTTATTGTTCTTCTGTCTCTTGTTCTGTATGAGAACCAGCTGACGGTACTGGAACCCGGATGGGTAGCAGAAGGTACAAGAGCCAATGAAAGTAACGAGGACCAGCTGACTGTGCTGGAACCCGGGGGGTCAGCAGAAGGAAAAGAGCCAATGGGACAACCGAGGACCAGCTGACGTTACTGGGACACGGTTACTAAGCAGGAGGTACCTGTGCTCCAAAGCACTACCAAGGACCACAGACGTTGCTGGAACTCGGATACCGACATGGAGGCACCTAGGCCAAAGGCACTGCGGAGAACCAGCTGACGGTACTGGAACCCGGATGGGTAGCAGAAGGTACAAGAGCCAATGAAAGTAACGAGGACCAGCTGACTGTGCTGGAACCCGGAGGGTCAGCAGAAGGAAAAGAGCCAATGGCACAACGAGGACCAGCTGACGTTACTGGGACACGGTTACTAAGCAGGAGGTACCTGTGCTCCAAAGCACTACCAAGGACCAGCAGACGTTGCTGGAACTCGGATACCGACATGGAGGCACCTAGGCCAAAGGCACTGCGGAGAACCAGCTGAGTGTACTACTTCCGGTGGGTATGGTACAAAAGCCAATGGAAGTAACGAGGACCAGCTGACTGTGCTGGAACCCGGAGGGTCAGCAGAAGGAAAAGAGCCAATGGCACAACCGAGGACCAGCTGACGTTACTGGGACACGGTTACTAAGCAGGAGGTACCTGTGCTCCAAAGCACTACCAAGGACCAGCAGACGTTGCTGGAACTCGGATACCGACATGGAGGCACCTAGGCCAAAGGCACTGCGGAGAACCAGCTGACGGTACTGGAACCCGGATGGGTAGCAGAAGGTACAAGAGCCAATGAAAGTAACGAGGACCAGCTGACGTGCGGAACCCGGAGGGTCAGCATAGAAAAAGAGCCAATGGCACACACCCGAGGACCACTGGGCGTTACTGGGAACACGGTTACTAAGCAGGAGGTACCTGGCTCCAAAGCCACTACCAAGGACCAGCAGACGTTGCTGGAACTCGGATACCGACATGGAGGCACCTAGGCCAAAGGCACTGCGGAGAACCAGCTGACGGTACTGGAACCCGGATGGTAGCAGAAGGTACCATGGAAATTAAGTTGAGGCAGCAGGACTTTTTGCCGTTCACACAGCAGGGGAACAGCTGACATTACTGAACCCCAGTAACACGGAGCAAGTGTTAACTGTGCTAACAGCACTTCCGAGAAACAACTGGCGGTGTTGTAACCCAGGGATGAGAAGAGAACAGGGTGGAGGCAGCAGGACTTTTTGCCGTTCACACAGCAGGGGAACAGCTGACATTACTGAACCCCAGTAACACGGGAGCAAGTGTTAAACTGTGCTAACAGCACTTCCGAGAAACAACTGGCGGTGTTGTAACCCAGGGATGAGAAGAGAACATGGTGGAGGCAGCAGGACTTTTTGCCGTTCATACAGCAGGGGAACAGCTGACATTACTGAACCCCAGTAACACGGGAGCAAGTGTTAACTGTGCTAACAGCACTTCCGAGAAACAACTGGCGGTGTTGTAACCCAGGGATGAGAAGAAAACAGGGTGGAGGCAGCAGGACTTTTTGCCGTTCACACAGCAGGGGAACAGCTGACATTACTGAACCCCAGTAACACGGGAGCAAGTGTTAACTGTGCTAACAGCACTTCCGAGAAACAACTGGCGGTGTTGTAACCCAGGATGAGAAGAGAACAGGGTGGAGGCAGCAGGACTTTTTGCCGTTCACACAGCAGGGAACAGCTGACATTACTGAACCCCAGTAACACAGGAGCAAGTGTAAACTGTGCTAACAGCACTTCCGAGAAACAACTGGCGGTGTTGTAACCCAGGGATGAGAAGAGAACAGGGTGGAGGCAGCAGGACTTTTTGCCGTTCACACAGCAGGGGAACAGCTGACATTACTGAACCCCAGTAACACAGGAGCAAGTGTAAACTGTGCTAACAGCACTTCCGAGAAACAACTGGCGGTGTTGTAACCCAGGGATGAGAAGAGAACAGGGTGGAGGCAGCAGGACTTTTTGCCGTTCACACAGCAGGGGAACAGCTGACATTACTGAACCCCAGTAACACAGGAGCAAGTGTAAACTGTGCTAACAGCACTTCCGAGAAACAACTGGCGGTGTTGTAACCCAGGGATGAGAAGAGAACATGGTGGAGGCAGCAGGACTTTTTGCCGTTCACACAGCAGGGGAACAGCTGACATTACTGAACCCCAGTAACACAGGAGCAAGTGTAAACTGTGCTAACAGCACTTCCGAGAAACAACTGGCGGTGTTGTAACCCAGGGATGAGAAGAGAACAGGTGGAGGCAGCAGGACTTTTTGCCGTTCACACAGCAGGGGAACAGCTGACATTACTGAACCCCAGTAACACGGAGCAAGTGTTAACTGTGCTAACAGCACTTCCGAGAAACAACTGGCGGTGTTGTAACCCAGGGATGAGAAGAGAACAGGTGTGAGGCAGCAGGACTTTTTGCCGTTCACACAGCAGGGGAACAGCTGACATTACTGAACCCCAGTAACACAGGAGCAAGTGTAAACTGTGCTAACAGCACTTCCGAGAAACAACTGGCGGTGTTGTAACCCAGGGATGAGAAGAGAACATGGTGGAGGCAGCAGGACTTTTTGCCGTTCACACAGCAGGGGAACAGCTGACATTACTGAACCCCAGTAACACGGGAGCAAGTGTAACTGTGCTAACAGCACTTCCGAGAAACAACTGGCGGTGTTGTAACCCAGGGATGAGAAGAGAACAGGGTGGAGGCAGCAGGACTTTTTGCCGTTCACACAGCAGGGGAACAGCTGACATTACTGAACCCCAGTAACACAGGAGCAAGTGTAAACTGTGCTAACAGCACTTCCGAGAAACAACTGGCGGTGTTGTAACCCAGGGATGAGAAGAGAACATGGTGGAGGCAGCAGGACTTTTTGCCGTTCACACAGCAGGGGAACAGCTGACATTACTGAACCCCAGTAACACGGAGCAAGTGTAACTGTGCTAACAGCACTTCCGAGAAACAACTGGCGGTGTTGTAACCCAGGGATGAGAAGAGAACAGGTGGAGGCAGCAGGACTTTTTGCCGTTCACACAGCAGGGGAACAGCTGACATTACTGAACCCCAGTAACACAGGAGCAAGTGTAAACTGTGCTAACAGCACTTCCGAGAAACAACTGGCGGTGTTGTAACCCAGGGATGAGAAGAGAACATGGTGGAGGCAGCAGGACTTTTTGCCGTTCACACAGCAGGGGAACAGCTGACATTACTGAACCCCAGTAACACAGGAGCAAGTGTAAACTGTGCTAACAGCACTTCCGAGAAACAACTGGCGGTGTTGTAACCCAGGGATGAGAAGAGAACAGGGTGGAGGCAGCAGGACTTTTTGCCGTTCACACAGCAGGGGAACAGCTGACATTACTGAACCCCAGTAACACAGGAGCAAGTGTAAACTGTGCTAACAGCACTTCCGAGAAACAACTGGCGGTGTTGTAACCCAGGGTCAAGGAGGGTGTAGGCAGAGGCCTAGTATGAGACGTTTGAAGTTGAAGTTGTAGTTAGCAGCAGTAATTTTTGCCAGACACACAGCAGGGGAACAGCAGGCGTTACTGAACCCCACAAACACATCAGCGATTGTTTTCATCTGTGCATCTAACACTTCTGAGCAGCAACTGGCGCTGTTGAAGCCCAGGGTCAAGGAGGGTGTAGGCACAAAATATTGAGTTATTGCCTTGTTACGTGGCCATTGCAAATGTATGTACTTCAAACAAGAATAAATGAACTTTTACTACAACAATAAAATGATAAATTTCAATTACAAGAATAGAAAAATATTTATACTTGACAGTCCTCTGTGGTTGATAACGTTTAATGGCTAACTGAAAATATGGTAACAAATTCAAAGCTTTAGAGACTACTCAGGTGTCTTCATCAGGCTAAGAGTAAAGCCAAAAATGAAGAATCACATATTTCTACACACAACAGGACACAGGAATAGCTAAGACAAGTGAGGGAGGGACAAGTGAGGGGAGACCGGCAACAAAAAGGAGAACAAGGATGAATTATCAGCGCCACACAATCACAGATAAATTAATGAATTTACCTGTGGCAAAAGACTTTTGTATGCCCGGTCATAGCATCATGGATATGGAATTACTGGTATTAAAATATAACTTCAAATATGAGAAACGTACAAAGGCTTCAGAATATAAGCTCATCATGACCTTTGACACTGTTAGTGATGGAATGAATAGATCACATGGATTTATGTCATTCTATATCAATTAAGGAATCTGCGTCTATGCCCTTCCAGGGTCATGAAAACCCAAAAAATACGCCAATGAGAGGGCAATCAAACTTTCTATCCTTATCTAGGAACTGTTCCAATATTTATGTTCATCCCTGTGAGATAATGACAGTTCTGATACACGTCACTTACTTGTCTTACCTATTGCACTATTCCTGTGTCCTGTTGTGTATAGAAATATGTGATGCTTAATTTTTTTAGTTAGTCTTTCCCTGATGAAGAGACGTGAGTAGCCTTGAAAGCTTGCAATTTGTTTCCATCTTTTCAGTTATCCATTAAAAGGTATCAACCACTGCTGACTGTGAAGTCTAAATATTTTTCTATCTACTGGCTAACACGGTACAAAGATACACATGTTTTCTAATTTCAAGAAGGAAAAATAAAGAAAATACAAATATAAACGCATATATGCACATGCCAAAAATAAATGGAACAACACAACACCCAAAAAATTGTTAACAAAATATAGTGTTGTAAATTTAAGAATAAAAGTCCATTTTTTTTTTTATGAATAATGCTTAAGGAACGCTATGTTAAACCATAACATAGTGAAGACAATGGATTTTGGAATAGTCACTCATCATCATCATCGCAAATTTTATGTGACAGTCACAGACATTTCAATTATTTAAGTTCATAAAATCGTAACTTTCTATAGCATGTATGACATGTCCAGCATGGACTCATCAATGTGATTGATGACACAATAATGTACGATAAAAAATAACCATTTAAAAAAACATTAGGCATTGTTTGTCACAATTTAAGTGTGTGCCTGCAAGTGTAGGTGAAACAAAGGCTACGGATAGCAAAGGTATATTCTATGTCTGTATCAGACAGTGGACAGCCTCTGATGGGTAATGCCGATGTTATACTGTACGTCAATAAAGTCTGCGGCTGAAATCATGCCTTTTTTGCTTGTAGAGTGTTGAAGAGGGTAAAAGAATGTCTGGTTGCGCAAAGCTTTATCCGTCAACACTACCTTCCTACTGTCACGCGTAGGGTAGGGTAGCGTGTGGCAATTAGCTGACTATCAAATGTGAGGTTAGGCTGCGTTATTGCGCACTAGGGACGCAAAAAAAAATACAGCAGTAATAATTAAATGTGTAATACTCCACCTATGACAAACAAAAAATTTACGTTCCCTCTTTAACAATGTACAAGACTAACAAGCCTAATGGTTGACGCTGACTTAATTGAGATACAGTATTACATCAACATTGTCCATGAGTAACTATGCACTGTGATACCTATATACCAGTATTAATTTATATCTCTTGTGGTTGTTTCAACAGCACTTGCAGGTATAACTACCTATTGTCAGTATGCATGATGCACTTTCTAGATGTAATAATTTATTATTGGACATTATTACCATGTTTACATGCTGGCCATTTCATATATGGTGTTTGAAGTTACAGTTGGCATCAGTATGTGTATTTTATAATGTCTGTCATAAATAAAACTCGTGATGATGATGATGAGGATTTAATGATTCGTACATCCATTGACTGCATTATCTTACAGTACAGATAAAGTTCCTTAAAAAGCATTAATTCATAAGTCTGAAATGTACTTTTATGCATTAATTTCAAAATGTGAAGAGTAGACTATGTTTTATTTTTTGTTACCATTTCTAATAGACATGTGCATATATGCGCTGTGATGACAAATTATTATTTGTCCATATTTGTCATAAAAATTTATCATTCTAGGCGTGCAAAACTTCACAATTTCATGTTTTCAGCATAACAAGCAGGGTGACGGCTCTTCCCTATTTGGAGCATGTTGGTCATGTGTTTTTCTGTCCATGTGTCGGGAACAGGAGACTTCTTGCCGTTCACACAGCAGGGGAACAGCTGGCGTTACTGAACCCCACTAACAGTAGAGCTTGTGTTTTGTTCTGTGGACACGACACTTCTGAGCAGCAACTGGCAGTGTTGGAGCCCAGGGAGTAGAGTTCAGGTGGTAGAAAGATGAACATAACAGGAGACATGGATAACGTTGCGAACCAGTTATTTAATCTGAAAACGGACAGACAAATTCTGCCGAGATCCATGCCTTGTTCATTTTCAGAAAAGTAAGCCGGTCTACATTATCGGAGGATAGTCGCATGCGACGGTCTGTTAGTACACCACCTGCAGCACTAAAGACGCGCTCCGATAATACACTGGCAGCAGGGCAAGCCAGCACCTCCAATGCATACTGGCTAAGCTCTGGCCATGTATCCAGCTTAGAGACCCAAAACTTGAATGGGGAAGAGCCATCTGGGAGTACACTGAGAGGCAAAGCCAAGTAGTCTGTCACCATCTGACGGATACGTTGCCTCCCGCTGACTGGAGCCCTCTCGGATGGTGTAGACATTTGTGGCGCTGCCACAAAACTTTGCCACATTTTTAACATACTGGTCTTTCCCTGTGCAGAGGCACTGCGTGTGCTCCCTCTTGTTGCAGAGCTCTCTACACTGCCTCGACGCACAGAGCTGCTTTGTAAAGCAGTAGCAGCAGCAGTGCTCTCGGCAGTAAGGTAGAACATTAGGGATTGCACCAGTGTGTCTTGGTACTCCCGCATTTTACGCTCCCGGTTCAACGGTGTGATGAGGCTTTTGACGTTGTCCCGGTAGCGAGGGTCTAGGAGGGTGTACACCCAATAATCAGACGTCGTGAGAATGTGGGCGATGCGGCGGTCGTTTCTTAGGCACTGCAGCATGAAATCAACCATGTGCTGCAGACTCCCAACTGGCAAAGAAACGCTGTCCTCTGCAAGAGGCGTTATCTCTGCCTGCTCTGCATCACCCCACCCTCGCTCTACATACTGACTAGAGCGTTGTGTACCTCCCTCTGGAGCGATGTCTTCCTCCTCCATTGACTCCTCCTCCTCATCCTCCTCACAAAGTGAGCCCTGCCCAGCCCTTTGTGAGGAACCACGTTGCGCTGACTTTCCAGAAGGTGATGGAATTTGTGACTCCTCATCCTCCACCTCTTCCAAAACCTCATCCCTTATTGCTTGCAGTGTTTTTTGAAGCAGGCAGATAAGGGGGACAGTCAGGCTGACTAGTGCATCATCTGCACTCGCCATCCGCGTTGACTCATCAAACGCACGCAAAACGTGGCACATGTCCTTCATAGTGGCCCACTCATTAATGGTGAAGTGTGGACGGCGCAAATTGCGTGTTGATTGCGCCTGATGCAGCTGATACTCCATAACTGCTGGCTGCTGCTCACACAACCGCTCCAACATATGTAACGTTGAATTCCACCTGGTGGATACGTCACATATGATGCGATGTTCAGGAAGGCGCAATCTGCGTTGCAGAGCTGCAATGCGCGATCTGGCCATGCTGGAACGTCGCAAGTGAGCGCACTCTAGGCGGACCTTGTGCAGCAGTGCATCAAGATCCGGATAGTCCCTCAAAAAACTCTGCACGACCAAGTTGAGCACATGTGCCAGACATGGTATGTGAGTGAGGTTGCCAAGGCCCAGAGCTGCCACCAGATTTCGGCCATTGTCACACACTACCAAGCCTGGCTGGAGATTCGCTGGCAAAAACCACACGTCGCTCTCCTGCTTGATGGCATTCCAGACCTCCTGCGCTGTGTGGCTTCGATTCCCCATGGGAATTAATTTCAGAACGGCCTGTTGCCGTTTGGCCACGGCTGTGCTCATATCGGTCGCATCAGGTAAGCGTCCACGGGTCCATGTGGAGGTAGACCGTGACGGCTCCTGCAGCGATGATTCTGAGGAACTGGAGTAGGAGGAGGAGTCAATGTGGACACTCTTGATTCCGGCAATCCTTGGAGTTGGCAGAACACGTACAGCGCCACTCGCAAGATCTGTACCCGGCTCCACAACATTCACCCAATGGGCAGTGAGTGAAAGGTATCGTCCCTGGCCATGGGTACTGGTCCACGCATCGGTGGTCAGGTGGACCTTGCTACTGACGGCGTTTAGTAGCGCATGTTTAATTTTTGCCTCAACATGCTTTTGCAGACCAGGGACGGCTTGCCTGCTGAAATAAAATCGGCTGGGCACATTGTATTGTGGGACTGCCAATGCCATTAATTCACGGAAACTGTCAGTCTCCACCAGCCTGAATGACAGCATTTCAAGGACAGGAGTTTTGCAATGCCAGCATTCAGAGCCTGTGCTCGTGGATGGTTTGCCGAGTATGGCCGTCTTTTATCCCATGCCTGTGCTACCGATGGCTGTTTTGTGGCCTGGGTGTGTGAGGATGACAGGGAACTTGCAGCTGTGGGTGGAATAACACTGTGTCTCTGGACAACAGTGACAGAGGTTCTTCCATGGCGATCCTTTGAGGAAGCCGAACCAGCTGTGTGTGAACTGGAGGAAGAGGCTCCAACACGAGCTGAAGATGTAGGTGCTGCTGTAGGTTGGCCTACATCTCCAGTGTGTCTTTGTAACTCAACAAAGTGCTTTGACCGCACATGTTTCCACATATTTGTTGTATTAAGGTTACTGACACTTTTACCTCTTTTAATTTTTTGATTACACAGCTTGCATTTGACATAGCAAATGTCATCTGCAACTGTATCAAAAAAGGACCACGCAGAGCAAGTCCTGGGAGCGCCCGGTTTGGCTGTTGGAAGAGAACTGCTCCGAACGGGTGCCAAACTGGAGGCTACAGGCAAGCGAGTCTGCAGCCTACCTCTCCCTACTGTTTGGACCGTTGGGGCAATCTCTTCCTCAGAGCTGCTCCCACCACCTTCCTGTTCCTCACGCCATGTTGGGTCTTGGACCTCATCATCTCCACCACTACCCTCTTCCAACACCTGCTGTTGTTGGGTGGTCTGGCCAGCACCATGCTCAACAGAAACTGGCAACTGAGTCTCATCATCATCAGATGCGTTCTGCGGTGTGCTGACCATCGGCACTGGCTCACCCGCCTCTTCAGATTCAGAGAGACACAGCTGTTGCGCATCACTGCATACTGCCTCTTCTTCACATTCCAGAATGCTGCTTGGCTGGGCCCCTGTTTCCAAGCCAACAGATTCTGAGAACAGAAGCAGAGACTCAGCTGGCTCCTGTACAGAGCTCTCTGACTGCCTGGGCAATTTGGCAGGCGGTGAAGAGACTGATGGTTGTTCAAGAGTGCTGTGGTCCCGAGAAGAGGTGGAAGCTATTGAAGTCGATGCATTGGCTGCCATCCAACCAACAACGGCTTCAATTTGTTCTTCACGCAGCAGGGGGGTACGCTGAGCTCCTACAAAAGTGCGCATAAAGGAACGCTCACGGGGAAAACTGGTGGATGCTGTGTCACTGGGTGCAGCAGCAGCCACAGAATCCCCACGTCCTCTCCCTGCTGCAAATCCACGGCCTCGACCACGACCACGTGCCTTACTCACTGACTTCTTCATCTTGGTAGATTGATAAAGAAAGTCAGAAAAGTTATAAGGCCTAAGTGTGGTTATTCCTCACAGACTACAGTGAACCCTGCAGACAACTGTTCAGTATCTGTGAAAGGCCCCTTTGTGTACTTCTATAGTGTTTGCAACCAATGTATTGTATACGGATGGAAGCGCCTCACACTAATAGATTAGATTTTTTTCCACTAAAATGGAGCAGCACCAATTAGAGAAAAATGTGAAGGATGAGGCAGTGACACACGCTCAGCAGACTACAACCAGCAGTGGTTGAAGAACAAACTGGAGCGTAATCTGCACTCACAAAATGAAAAGCTCACAGACTACAGTGAACACTGAAACACAACTATTCACTATCTGTGAAAAGCTCCTTTCTGTACTTCTATAGTGTTTGCAACCAATGTATTGTATACGGATGGAAGCGCGTCACACTAATAGATTAGATTTTTTTCCACTAAAATGGAGCAGCACCAATTAGAGAAAAATGTGAAGGATGAGGCAGTGACACACGCTCAGCAGACTACAACCAGCAGTGGTTGAAGAACAAACTGGAGCGTAATCTGCACTCACAAAATGAAAAGCTCACAGACTACAGTGAACACTGAAACACAACTATTCACTATCTGTGAAAAGCTCCTTTCTGTACTTCTATAGTGTTTGCAACCAATGTATTGTATACGGATGGAAGCGCGTCACACTAATAGATTAGATTTTTTTCCACTAAAATGGAGCAGCACCAATTAGAGAAAAATGTGAAGGATGAGGCAGTGACACACGCTCAGCAGACTACAACCGGCAGTGGTTGAAGAACTAACTGGAGCGTGATCTGCACTCAAAAAATCAAAACCTCACAGACTGCAGTGAACACTGAAACACAACTATTCACTATCTGTGAAAAGCTCCTTTCTGTACTTCTATAGTGTTTGCAACCAATGTATTGTATACGGATGGAAGCGCGTCACACTAATAGATTATATTTTTTTCCACTAAAATGGAGCAGCACCAATTAGAGAAAAATGTGAAGGATGAGGCAGTGACACACGCTCAGCAGACTACAACCAGCAGTGGTTGAAGAACAAACTGGAGCGTAATCTGCACTCACAAAATGAAAAGCTCACAGACTACAGTGAACACTGAAACACAACTATTCACTATCTGTGAAAAGCTCCTTTCTGTACTTCTATAGTGTTTGCAACCAATGTATTGTATACGGATGGAAGCGCGTCACACTAATAGATTAGATTTTTTTCCACTAAAATGGAGCAGCACCAATTAGAGAAAAATGTGAAGGATGAGGCAGTGACACACGCTCAGCAGACTACAACCAGCAGTGGTTGAAGAACAAACTGGAGCGTAATCTGCACTCACAAAATGAAAAGCTCACAGACTACAGTGAACACTGAAACACAACTATTCACTATCTGTGAAAAGCTCCTTTCTGTACTTCTATAGTGTTTGCAACCAATGTATTGTATACGGATGGAAGCGCGTCACACTAATAGATTAGATTTTTTTCCACTAAAATGGAGCAGCACCAATTAGAGAAAAATGTGAAGGATGAGGCAGTGACACACGCTCAGCAGACTACAACCGGCAGTGGTTGAAGAACTAACTGGAGCGTGATCTGCACTCAAAAAATGAAAAACCTCACAGACTGCAGTGAACACTGAAACACAACTATTCACTATCTGTGAAAAGCTCCTTTGTGTACTTCTATAGTGTTTGCAACCAATGTATTGTATACGGATGGAAGCGCGTCACACTAATAGATTAGATTTTTTTCCACTAAAATGGAGCAGCACCAATTAGAGAAAAATGTGAAGGATGAGGCAGTGACACACGCTCAGCAGACTACAACCGGCAGTGGTTGAAGAACTAACTGGAGCGTGATCTGCACTCAAAAAATCAAAACCTCACAGACTGCAGTGAACACTGAAACACAACTATTCACTATCTGTGAAAAGCTCCTTTCTGTACTTCTATAGTGTTTGCAACCAATGTATTGTATACGGATGGAAGCGCGTCACACTAATAGATTAGATTTTTTTCCACTAAAATGGAGCAGCACCAATTAGAGAAAAATGTGAAGGATGAGGCAGTGACACACGCTCAGCAGACTACAACCGGCAGTGGTTGAAGAACTAACTGGAGCGTGATCTGCACTCAAAAAATCAAAACCTCACAGACTGCAGTGAACACTGAAACACAACTATTCACTATCTGTGAAAAGCTCCTTTCTGTACTTCTATAGTGTTTGCAACCAATGTATTGTATACGGATGGAAGCGCGTCACACTAATAGATTAGATTTTTTTCCACTAAAATGGAGCAGCACCAATTAGAGAAAAATGTGAAGGATGAGGCAGTGACACACGCTCAGCAGACTACAACCGGCAGTGGTTGAAGAACTAACTGGAGCGTGATCTGCACTCAAAAAATCAAAACCTCACAGACTGCAGTGAACACTGAAACACAACTATTCACTATCTGTGAAAAGCTCCTTTCTGTACTTCTATAGTGTTTGCAACCAATGTATTGTATACGGATGGAAGCACGTCACACTAATAGATTTGATTTTTTTCTAATATAATGGAGCTGCACCAATTCCACTAAATAAAATAAAAAAAAAAAAGAGTCAGTGACACGTGCAGATGCCTACAAACAGCGGTGGATGCAGAGCAAACTGCAGCGTCACCTGCACTGTCACACACACACCTTGCACAGAGCTGTTAAAACAACACTGGCAAAATGAAGCTTTACACAGCGGTTGGTAAACTAGCCTGCCTCAAGCACAGTAGTACACAAAATCGCAATATCTAACTGTCCCTCAGAGTCAGCACAGCAGCGTTCTGTCCCTTACTGAGTTCACAGCACAGTGACGCTAAAATGGCTGCGGCGCCTTTTATAGTGCATTCTGACATCATTTCAGCAGCCAATCACAGCCATGCCATTAGTTAAGATGACCGCAGCATTACAGGATGTGCCCACACTTCGTAGGATTCCTCATTGGCTGACTAAAATCACATTGCCTCTCAAGGAATTATGGGAACTTCCGATTCCGGTATACGATATTGAAAAAGTATCGGAATTAAGTATCGGAATTCCGATAACGCGAATATCGGCCGATACCCGATACTTGCGGTATCGGAATGCTCAACACTAGTGGTGTGTAAAAAGTAGTCTGCACAGCAGTGTACACACAGCAATACAGCTATCAGTCAGCCTAATAACCATCGCTGCTGAACACAAGAAAATCCTCCCCTGTCACTGCACACTAACTGTACAGCACAATTGCTATCAGCACAAGCACAGAAGAACTTCTCTTTCCAGCTCTAACTCTCTCCCTACTGATAAACAGCGTCAGCAATCTCTCCCTACTGTTAAGATCGGCAGAAGTAAAATGGAGATCGGTGCTCAGGGCTTTTATAGACACTATGACGCCCCCCAAAGCAAGCCAATCACTGCAATGCCCTTCTGTTGAATGGGGTGGATGCTGCTCATGTCATCTCGTTGCCCACAGTGTACGTCCTTGCTCATTGGCTGAAAAATGGTGCCTGAAAGCTTTCTGGGAAATTCGACTTTGGCGCTCATTTTGCCAACCGCATGGCCGACTGCATGCTATGTTCAGGTTTGGCCAACAAAACTTGACTTTGGCAAAAGTCGGCGACTTTTGAATCTGACTGACCTGTTTCGCTCAACTCTAGTAGTTACTTAATTGTGCATGTCTGTTTCGGAATGCCAGTTTTACCATCTCAAATTGACAATAATCACACCCATATTGATAACTAACTGGCTATTTCTTTTTGCATTCATTTTTATATGAGTTGAATATTTGGGGATGAAAAGAGGGTCAAATATTAATTAAAGTGTAAAAAATGTAAGAAAAAGTGACAATGGTAATTGATGTGGTAGTGTAAAAGTAAATACAAATCTATACTAAGTCAAAGAATATGGCAGCCGCTTACAGCAGCAGCAGACATACCACCAATGGCACCAGGCAGTAGTTTTATCAAAAGCAGAACAATTGGCCTCTTTTTACTTCAGCACGTGTATTAGTGGGGATGCAGAAGAGGCCATTATTGAAGATTTGGTGCATTACTTGTCTCTGATACAGTAGAATGATGTTACCTCTGGCAGTAACACTGTCAATTTTAGTGAATGTTCTATGCAAAATGGTCTGTCTGATCACAAATTACTGAATGGAATACTGTTTGGACCATATTTCAATAAAAAAATAATAGGAAAATGTTATCAATTAATGGGCTGTTGGTTTCTACTGCTATTATCAGTGGTCAATTTTGAAATTTCTATGTCTGCTTCTGTTAAAGAGCTTGAAAGGGGCTGGATACAGCCCAAGGAGACATCAGAGTGTTACTCATGTTTTTTGCAGGGCAACTGAACGCTTTGCAGAATTGTAATTAGGGGAAAATATATTTTTTTTTGTAAATTTAATGAATCTTACAAATTAAAATTTCAAAAGATATGATCATCTATAATAGCTACCTCCAATGCATGGCAACAGAGAGTCCTCTTTCTATCCTACTAAATAAGAGATAATTGTCATACTTTTTGTCTAGGAAGCATTGCATGGCCTATAAGTCATCCTATTGTGCGTCAGCTGACAATCATCTTGAAGATGAAGCAATTGCCTTATATTGTGATGTCTTAATTTTTACTTTAAATAAATATATAACATAAATAATTGAATGTTATAATTTTGACTGAAATCTATAGCCTGATTATTCTTGCTTTGTTAAAAAAAACTGCATATACTGTGTACATGTGTGTAAAAATATACTATATATTTTTTTCTGTTCATAAATAATGACTTATAAAAATTAAGCAGGATGACAAATATATTTATATTTCAGAAGTCTTTCATAATAAAAAGAAAATGGCTTACAACATAGCTGTGATTCCCTTCTTCTTATTTTCGGAACAATGGCTTTGCTTTCAACAAAAAGAAAAAAAAAAGCTTTTTAAGCTTTCTGTATCTTTGAAAATACATCAGATTGCACGTTTTCCACTATTCAACAAATTGATTGTTGCTAAAGAAAAACTAAAATGCACACAGAATTTCTTAGCATGTTCTTCATGTCAACCTGCCTGTTATTGAAAGCATTCATCTGATGTCCACAAAGGAAAAAATAGAAATATTGTTTTCTGCACAATATGGGCAGATGGCAAATAGTTATTGAAAATCCAAAAATATGTTACAAAGATGCAGAATAGAAAATTTTAATATTGGTAGAGTAATGAGAAAAACAATTCATGATGCTTATTCATATAGCATATAAGAAATATTATTCTCATTAGCTGCTTTCACTATATTGCTGAACTAATTTTCATTTTCTCTCCTTTAAGCAATCTTCCCTTGAATTCTTGTTTTTGGTGATTGTTATTGATGAGCGAGCACTAAAATGCTCGGGTGCTCGATTCAAATAACAGGTATAATTGAAGTGAATGTGAAACGTGAGCATCTTTCTGGCAGATCCTCCCAGGAGGTCTTGAGGGAAGTAAAATCTCAGAAATGAAAGTGCTCAAATGGAATGGTAACAGCATGGGTAAAGCCTCTTTCACACATCCGTTTTTTTGTATCAGGCATGATCCGTCGAACACCTGAAGGGACGGATCCGGCACTGAAATAAAAAAACTGATGCAACGGATCCGATTTTTTGCTGGATCCGACCTAAACCTTTGAACCCAGAAAAAGAGGGTTTTGGATGCCCGGAGACACTGGAAAATGTAGTAGTAGTAGTAGTAGTAGTAGTATACCTTGGTTTCCAGAATCCGGATCAGACTTTTGACGGATTGCACAAAAATCTGATCCGGTTCCATTCACTTCTATTGTTTCCGGCCGCCTGATGAGCCGCTTAAGGCACTATCAGGCGGCTCCGGCAAACAAAAAAAACGTTACATGCACCGTTTTGTCCGGCCGCCGGAATGTACATTTCCGCCGGATCAGGACAAACCGGATACAATGCAATTACATCAGGCACGATCCGGCGCTAATGAAAGTCAATTTTAAAAAAACCCATCCGGTACCGGATCCTTTTTTTTTTTACCAACACGCCGGATCATGCCTAATACAAAAAAACGGATGTGTGAAAGAGGCCTAAGATGCCTGGATGCATCTGTGACTTGCATGTTGCTGTTGGGAACAATGTTGTCAGAGTATTATGCCACTTTTACGGACTGACATTAAAATATATTAACGGAAGATAAAATGTATTTTACTGAAAAAAAGACTAGGAAGCATTATTTCCAGTGTAATTACTTGCATACGAGGCAAATAAAAAATAGAAAGAAACCCTTAGGCTAATTTCACACATAGCGGTTTTGAACTTTCAATAGTGAAAAAAACATTCACAGTTAAATGAAAGTTTAACATTTTAATTATTTATCTGAAAATGTGATGTGTATGACATCGTTAGACAATCCTATTTAATTATGAAGGAAGAACTGCTAAAAATTAAAATGAAGAGGGACTCCGATACACCCTGTATTAGACATAAAGGAGGGTCTCATACACATTCTGTTAAAATTGTTAGGTAGTGGGACTCCTAGACTCATAAAGCCTATGCACTAAGTGGAAGGCTGCCAAAATTAGAAGGATAGACTGCAATACACCCTGGGAGACACATAGAGAAAGGACTCAAAATAAATTATTTGAACATTGTTAAAAGGTTGTGAGTTAAATTGTAAAAATATTGTACAAAGAGACCGAATCTGTCAATGAATAGTGATTAGCGAGCACTAAAATGCTCAGGTGCTCGTTATTCGGGTTGAGAAAATTGGAATACTCGGGTACTCGACCCAAGCAACGAGCCCAATATAAGTCTATGGGTAAACCAAGCATTTTTGCCGCGATCCCCCTCGGGGGTCCTTTTAAAGTCTAAAAACATCTGTACATGATGGAAACACAGCTCAAATGACATGGCAACATCATGGGGAATGCCCTGGAAGCATTTCTGACTCCCAGGTCACAGCTGAGAGCAATGTTGTCAGAGTCTTACGCCATTTTTACAGGCACACCAAAAAACATACAACTAAATCAAAATGGATTTTCCTGGCAAATATGTCAAGGAACATCCTTTCTAGGCTAATGACTTTTATATAAGGCAAAATAATGAACCCAAAGTAAAAATGTTCCTCCACCAATTTGTCTATGTTCACACATAGCGTTTTTGATGCGTTTTTCAACGTTACTATTGCTTTCAAACAATACAAATGCATTTACTGTGAAATGTCATTGTAGCATTTAACAAATTTAGCTGGCAATGTGGTGTGTGACATCATCAGACACATCTTGTTTAATTTATGAAGCAGGGACTCTTAAAGTCACAAAGCCAATTTTTATAGGGGCATCAGTCAGCATTACTATTCTTAAATGGCTGATATTAAACAGTGGGTCTCCTATACTGTTATTGACTATGCATTGAGTGATTGGGCTGCCAAAAATTAGGATGCACCCCAATTTCCCTGTTATGAGACGTACACGAGGTCCTCATGAAAAAGTGCTCCAATTATAAGAAAATAGGTTTCCCATAGTGTTAGCCTATGTATTAAATGCAAGGCCTGCCCTGCAGCAAAGTAACACACACCCCAATAAGCCTTTGAACACAGGTACTGGATGGCCACAGGAAAACCAAGTTCACATTACTCTTTTGCCACTGCCATACTGTTAGCTTATGCATTGAATGCAAGGCCCTGTCCTGCATCAAATTTAAACGCACCACAAAAAGGTTTTTGAAGCGACCTAGTGGATGTACATAGGAAAACCAAGTTCACATTAATCATTTTGTTCTGAATACTGTTTACCCTATGCATTGACTTCAAAGCTATATCCTGCATCAAATTTAAATGCACTCCAAAAAGGTTTTTTAACCGACCTAGTGGATGTACACTGGAAAACCAAGTTCACATTACTTCATTTTGTTCTGCCATACTGTTAGCCTATGCATTAACTTCGAGGTCCTATCCTGCATCAAATTCAAATGCACCCCAGAAAGGCTTTGAACTGACCTAGTGGATATACACAGGAAACCCAAGTACACATTATTCATTTTGTTCCGCCATACTGTTAGTCTATGGATTAACTTCAAGGCCCTATCCTGCATCAAATTTAAGCTCACCCCAAAAAGGTTTTTGAACCGGCCTAGTGGATGTACAAAGGAAAACCAAGTTCACATTATTCATTTTGCTCTGCCATACTCTTAGCTTATGCATTGACTGCAAGGCCCACCCTGCATCAAATTCAAATGCACCCCAAAAAGACTTTGAACCAACATAGTGGATGTACACAGGAAAACCAAGTTCATATTATTCATTTTGCCACTGCCATACTGTTAGTGTATGCATTGACTGCAAGGCCCACCCTGCATCAAATTCAAAGGCACCCCAGAAAGGCTTTGAACCGACCTAGTGGATATACACAGGAAACCCAAGTTCACATTATTCATTTTGTTCCGCCATAATGTTAGTCTATGGATTAACTTCAAGGCCCTATCCTGCATCAAATTTAAATGCACCCCAAAAAGGATTTTAAACTGACCTAGTGGATGTACACAGGAAAACCAAGTTCACATTATTCATTTTGCTCTGCCATACTCTTAGCCTATGCATTGACTGCAAGGCCCACCCTGCATCAAATTCAAATGCACCCCAAAAAGACTTTGAACCAACATAGTGGATGTACACAGGAAAACCAAGTTCACAATACTCTTTTGCCACTGCCATACTGTTAGCTTATGTATTGAATGCAAGTCCCGCCCTGCAGGAAAGTAACACACACCCCAATAAGCTTTAGGACCCACGTACTTGATGGACACCTGAAAACATTCTTCCTATTAATTTGTTACTCCCATATTGTTTGACTACACAGTGAAAAGTTGAGCCTGAAGACCTGGAAGTGGACCATTGCAGTGTTGGCACTAAAGACCCTGCAGTTTAAAATTGCATTGTTGACGCTGAAGAACCGGCAGTGGACAATTGCAGTGTTGATGCTAAAGACCCGACAGTGGACAATTGCAGTGTTCATGCTGAAGACCCAGCGGTGGACCATTGCAGTGTTTGCACTAAAGACACTTCAGTTTTAAATTGCATTGTTGATGCTGAAGAACCGCCAGTGGACAATTGCAGTGCTGATGCTAAAGACCCAGCGGTGGTCAATTGCAGTGTCTATGCTTAAGTCCTAGTGGTGGATAATTGCAGTGCTGACACTGAAGAATCAGCAGTTGAAAATTGCAGTGTTGACGCTGAAGAACCGGCAGTGGACAATTCCACTGTTGATGCTAAAGACCCAGTGGTGGACAATTGCAGTGTTGATGCTAAAGACCCTGCAGTGGAGCATTTCAGTGTTGAGCCTGAAGAATCATCAGTGGATAATTGCACTGTTGATGCTTAAGAATCTACATTGATTAATTTCTGTGGTGAGTCAGAAGACCCTGCATTTTGGCATTGCAGTGTTGAGGCTGAAGAACTGGCAGAGAAGAATTTCATTGCTGAAGAATATTAACAACCAACAAAATTCACATTATTATGAAGTGAGTCTCACATACTATTTGCCTATGCATTGAATGGAAGGCCTGCCCCAAATTTGGACAAACCAAAATACCACTTGGAAGAGACGTGTATGAAGTCATCCTAAAAATCAGTTTCCATTGCAAAGGAGCAGGTCTCCTATACGTGATGGCCATACTCAAAGTGCATAGGCTGGAAAACTTTTTCCCTGGGGTGGGTGGCACATCAACCGACTGTGTAAATATTTGTATTTACGGACATCCTAAACACCCTGGCAAAACAATAAAGTGGCTGATTCATCATGGAACACGGTCACCCTGGTGATCTAGGGGTGGTGTAGGAAGAGACGTGGAATATGGCCTGCGAAAAAGGTCTTCCCAGTTTAAAGGAGCGGGTTTCTTATACTTGGATTAGCCATACACTAAGTGCATAGGCTGGAAAACATTTTCCCCTGGGGTGGCACATCAACCGACTGTGTAAATATTTGTATTTACGGACATCCTAAACACCCTGGCAAAACAATAACGGTATGTTTCCACGTAGCAGAAACATTCAGTATTAGCTGTGGATTGAAGCTGTGCCCTACCGCAGCGTTTAATCTGCAGCGGCCAGATATTCCAGCATAGTGGAGGGGATTTTATGGAATCCCGTCTCCACTATTCGTCCGATTACGCGGGTGACACACCCACTAAACAGGACATGTGGTGCGTCTTTATTTACCGCAGCATATTTATTTACCTTGCGGCAATGCTCCGTCGCCACAAGGTAAATAACACAGTTCTATGTATACTGTGTGGTGATTCCAGATGTGTTCAATGAACACATCTGGAATCACTACGCGTACAGAAGGGGGCGTGGCTTTGGGTGGAGCAGGGTTTGTGCTCAGTCCAAAGTACAGACAATCCGGTATGTGGAAACGTACCCTAAAGTGGCTGTTTCATCACGGAAAACGGTCACCCTGGTGATCTAGGGGTGGTGTATGAAGAGACATGGAGTATGGCCTGCGAAAAAAGTCTTCACAGTTTAAAGGAGAGGGTTTCCTATACTTTGAATGCCCATACACTAAGTATATGGACTGACAAACATTTCCCCCTGGGGGTACATATCGACATAGTGTGTAATTTTTTTTTAGGGACATCCTAAACACTTTGGAAAACAGTAACGTGGTTTCCTACATAGTTTCTGCAGGAAAGGTGCAGGTTTTTATTAAAAATCTGGAGGACGAATCGTTGGATGAAGTGATCAAGAAAAAGGGCATGGTGATGAGGGGATGGTAATGTACAGGATTAATAACAGCGGTGGCTATGGGAGGTTTGAGATCCAGGATACAGCCTACAATGATTACTTGTTTAGCCGGCCCACCACCAATTACCATAATGTGTTTCATGCTCATCAGAAGATCGGTGTAACAGATGCGTGTGTGAAGCTCAGTATGAAAAATGGTCCAAAAAAATATGTTGCCAAAGACGCAAATGTCCATATGAACGCCAAAGTGCAACATGTTTGTGAGTTGTTGCATTAGAGAAAGCAGATCAATGTGGGAGGAAACCCAAACAAGCAGATGGATGCTCGGGAAAAACTAAGTTTAAAGAGGAGTGCACTGTCCGTAAATATCAACACACACATGGCACACGGTTCTTCATCTTCTCCCATACATTAACAATAATATCAAAATGTCACAGCCAAAAATTATTTGTTCTAGTCTAACGAACACTGTTAAAGGAATGCCACTAAACGTATATAATCACGACCCTGGAAACACCAGATTTCCTCTTTACAAGATATGGACTATGATGGTATTGATGACAATTTTGAACTTTAGCACATCGCCACCAAGAACATGAAGTTCACAGCTGACAACAGTGTTCAAAAAAGGCCATGAAGATCTGGAAATTAATTTTCTCTTGGCTAAACTTTCCATCTTACTAAAGTGGAACCAAATGATGCATACACAGCTTTCATGCCTACTCAGCATGAGATGGTTGAAAGATGATGTATTCTGTTTTGTCCATGTCCACTTTTTGAAAGCGAGCAGAAAAGAAGGATAAAATAGCGGGGAGATGTGGGATTTTGGTCAGTAAGGAGGTGATGTCAGGTACAGGTTGGTAGATCTTCGTGTCATCAGCGTACTGATTATATTGCAAACCGTGCCATTACATGAGCTGTCCCAGGCAAAAGGTGTAGATGTAGAAGAGTAGGGATCCTAGAACTTAACCTTGGGGAGCACCGAAAAACAAGGGTCGAGATGAGGAGGTGGTGTGGGAGATGAAGACATTGAATGTCCTCGTAACAATCTGTTTTTTTTAAGACTCTGCCGATAACCCCAAAAATGCCATTTGCACCACCGCCATGTCCGCATCAGCAGGGGTAGCAAAACTACCAGTCTAACCACCACCGGCATGATCAGGCACGTGGCAGGAAAGCATTCGACTTTGTTGGCCGAACACCAGTCTCCATGAACAGTGTCTTCGGGTGATACCCCTGCTTCTTCCGCTGTTGTGCATGCAAGCTGCCTCCTGCCCTGCATCTGTAGTTGCATACAAACTCAACTAGCACCATCAACAAGCACGTCCATGTCCTTGTCCCAGCGCAGCGTTCAGTTGTCCATACCGCTGTCCTTGGAACGCAGCCAATGCCACAGTACTAAATTCACACATCACACATTTCTCATCTGCTTGCGCTGAAAATGTTGCATTTTTGGCTCATGGGAGACGAACACTTTCCGCAACCTCATTGCGGCGACCGTCACAAGGTACTCAGTCCCCAGATGCCACAATTTCTCACGGCATTACACAAGCAAGCACGTGTCACACAACAGTACACAGGGCCCTCAAAATGTTGTTACGGGAAAGTGCACCTAACCACGGACACGTGGACAAGAGCTTGTGGGCAGGGACAGTGCATCTCGCTGATGGCACACTGGGTTAGCGTAGACAAAGCCATAACCCAGTCGGACATTTGGAGACCATGTCACAGATGTATGGAGGAGACAGGTTGTGGAAGGCTTTGTATGTCATAGTTAGGGCTTTGAACTGTAGCCTATGGGAAAGAGGAAGGCAGTGAAGGGCCTGGTAGAGAAGAGAGATTGCGGAATAATGAAGGGACAGTTGGATTACTCAAGCAGCAGAGTTTTGGATAGAATGGAGCTGTGCAAGAGTGCTAGAGGGGAGGCCAGAGAGTAGAAGGTTGCATTAGTCAAGGAGATGATGAGGGCATGCACAAACATTTTTGCAGTTTCTTGGAATGTACGGACCCGGGAAATGTTTTAGAATTGTAGTAGGCAGGAGGAGGCAAGGGCTTGGATATGAAGCTTGAAATAGAGGGCAGAGACGAGGATTACCCCGAGGCCCCGAACATGCAGGACTATTTGTCCTGGTGTGCCTTCCCGCCATTACACTGGCACATGTCCCACAACATTTCCCATGCCCGACACAATGCTGTTACTGGGAAAGTGCACCTAACCACAGACACGTGGACAAGTGCTTGTGGTCAGGGGTGTTACATCTCGCTGACGGCACACTGGGTTAACATAGTGGAAGTCAGGGCCCAGTCTGACTTTGGGATGGTTCACGTCCTCCAAACACAGAGTATTGCGGGCCCTATGTCAATCTGGGTTACCCCCACAGTCAACAGCTCCTGCACATCCTCCTCCGCCTCCTTTTCATCCTCCATCTCCAAAAGTAGCAAATCAGTCACAAGCTGGAAGCACTGCAGCACTGCTTCATCCAAGCGGCAACAGGCTGTGCTGAAGCTAGTATGCTTACTGTAGATGACAAACCGCACAATGCTGAAGACTTGTGGACAGCTCTGAAAGAGCAGTCAGATCTGTGTCTGACACTGCTGAACCTAAAGCCAGTCATGGTCGTATGTGATAATGGCCAGAACCTGGTAGCTCTTCTGAGGCAAGGCGAGCTCACATACATGCAATGCCTGGCCCATGTGCTTAACCTCATTGTTCAACAGTTTATGAAAAGCGACATGGATCTGCTAGGGAAAGTACTACGTCCTGCATACCCATTTGAGAAAGTCAGCTAGAGCTTCATCCACTCTTGCCGTGCTTCACCAGCTTTTTTCAGCTTCTTGGTCATTGACTGTTATGTGATGTCCCCATGCGTTGGAACTCTACACAACAGATGTTGGAAAGGATTTGTGAGCAGAAGAGGGAAGTTGTTGACTACTGTGAGACAGTGAAGGAATATGTGTTGAATGGGGTGTACATTTCACCTAGGTATAAGGGAAATGTGTGGCTTTGTAAACCTAGTGGCAGAGAAAGGTCACTACACCTCACATTCAGCACACACTTGCAGTTCAGGCCTGAACTCACTCAGGTGTTAATTAGGAGACCAGAAGTAGGTGTCTGCAAACACAGTCAGAGAGCTGGCTTAGTCTGGACACAGGAAGGTGTCCCGGCACAAGAAGCAGTCTCCAGGAGTGGGAGCACGCTTAATCTGGACAAGGGGTCCAGGCACAGAAGGTGTCTCCAGGAGTGTGAGCTATCTCAGTCTGGGTGCAGGAAGTACCCCGGACACAGGAGTAGTCTCAGTGCAATCCGTGTGAATAGCGGCTGAATAGGAGTGGATCTCTCTCAAGTCTGGACATGGAAGGTGCCTTCAGACACAAGGAGGAGTATCTGTGAAACTCCATACTGGTAACATATATCATATGTGTTGTTTTGGGCACAGACTGGTAGAGTCTGGACCCGGATAGACAGGGCAATCGATCTATGTGTAATTAGTGGCTAGACAAGCCTAGGTTTTCTGTTTATGCTTTATTTTTTATCTGTTTGCTGTGGACTTCAATAAAGCTGGTTGCGGCCAGTTTTACACCAGAACTGCTGTCTGAATGAACTGTTTTCGTGCCATTCTGTCTACCCAGACAGCGATCCTAGAGCTATATCCCCTGGAAATGTTACATTTGGCGGAGAATGCTGGGGCAGCGCAGTGGCTGATACAGTTAGTGCTGGAGTGTGCATGCAGCACGGTGGCTTAGAGACAGCAATAAAGGTGAAGTCTGTTGAAATAGCAGCAGAGAGAAAAAAAAAAAAAAGTGTGTCAGCAGAAACGTCTGTTTGGAGCAGTCTTAAAGAGACAGGAGCCCTAATAGACTTTGCAAAGAAAAAAAAAAAGTGTCTGCACAGCAGAGCTGAATTTTTTGTGGAGTATGTATGTCTTGAGTTAAGACTGCCATTGTTAAGACAGAGAAGTCTGACAGTATGGATGACAGCATGGAGGCGCTGTTTGAACAAATGGCGCAAGTTAATGTGCAACATAAGACTGCCGGTGTTGAGACAGATAAGTCCGGCAGTATGGAGGAGTTTGTTAAGAAACACCTGCAGAGCCTGCAGCAGATCCGGCAGAGCATGCTGAGCTGGCGGCAGCAGCAGCAGGAGGCTAACCGGTTGTTTCTTGAGGAGATTGCAGCACTAGAAAAACCTCTCAGCGCCTTGTCCCCGAGTAATGTTGTAAAGGCACCTGCGTTGCCTACAGGAAAGAAGGAGTGCGAGTCTGCCATCAGGAAACCTGGTCATGGAGTTGAAGAGGTGATAGTGGACCACTACACCCAAGCATGTCCTCCTGAGGACCAGCCGTCTGAGAGGTCGTCACTTCAGAGTTCCCGGACGCTGAACTCTCGCGGTAAGAGCGTTCCAGCTGTTGGGGACATATGGGTGGGAGAGTGTGATGGACAGTGTTGGAGATGGCGTGAAATTGCAGCCAACTGTCCAATAGAGGGGGAGCTTATGTGTTGTGATGTTGGCAGATCCCTCTCTCTCTGCGCAGAACCTGTGTGTGTGTCCACCTCAGCCGAATAGACTGGACCACAGGGGTCCCCGGTGGTTGTAAATGACTGCCCAGCACAGGCCCTCTTGGACTCAGAGAGTCCAGTGACTTCCGTATGTGACAGCCTGATTGATAGGGACTTCATCCCTGATAAACACCTGAGTGTGGTGTGCATCCATGGAGACACCAAAGTCTACCCAGAGACTGCCGTGGACTTGGTCCCCAAACTCGGGGAGGTTTCATGTGAAGTGGGGGTAGTGAAGACCCTGGTGCACCCCGTTATATTGGGTAATGACTTTCCCCGATCTAAGGGTCTCTGGGAAAGAAATGTTTCTGATGGACAGTGTGATGAAGCTCCTATTGAGGGTGCGCGGTCCCGAGGGGCGGAACACGATGCTAGTGGGCCGTTAAACTTATGTGATAATGATGATGATGATCAAGATAATGATGATGACCATGATAATGATGATAATGATAATGATGATGATGATGATGATCATGATACTGATCATAGTCATGATAATGATGTTGATAATAATGATGACTGTGATAGTGATGAAATTCCTTTGCAGGTGATGTTGGGAGACGAGGATGGTGGTTCTCGGGAACCGAGTGTCCCGGACTTGCCTGTGTCCTGTGACGGTTTTGAGAGTGAGCAGTGGCGAGAACCCTCTCTTAAAACGGCCCACGAAAATATAAATGTTCTAAATGAGGTTTCCCAAGAGCCTGGCTCTGAGGAGAGGTTTCCTCATGTTGCCATAAACACTGAAGTCCAGGGAGAGGTCGTGAGCCAGCTCCTAGTACCTGAACTATATAGAAGTATAGTGCTGGGGTTATCACATAGTCACATACTTGAGGGACCAGATGGTGCAGTTAATGTTGTGGATGACATGTTAACTAAGGTTCCAGATCAAGATGTGAATGAAAATGAATTGTATAACCCTGACAGTGAGCAGGATGTGAATGAAAATGAATTGTATAACCCTGACAGTGAGCAGGATATGAATGAAAATGAAGGGTATAGCCCTGACAGTGAGCCAGATGTGACTGAAGAAGTAGAGTATAGGACGGACGGTAGGGCTTCTGGGCATGTCTTGCCAGAAGAGCCTGAAGGTGGGAAACTGGAGAAAAGGGAAAAACCCCCTATACCTTCTGTGATAGTTGGTGACACATGGTCAGTGCACCAGGGACAGGAGGTACGTGAGTTTCTGAGGAAGAGTCAGCAGAAGTGTTCTGATGTGCCGGGTCGTACTTCTCTGGCCAGGCACTATATCGAAACTGAGCCCGGCCCTAAGGTCAAGATGAAACCGTGCAGGATACCCGAGGCCCGCAGAGAGTATAGGCCTGGGAGGGTACAGGGTAGTGCGGATGCTTCAGATGAAGAGAAAGCTGATGTTGGCTATGACTCAGGTGACGATACAAATGACAGTGGTGAAGATGAAGCTAATGAGGGCCATGACTGGTCCAGGGTTCACTGTCTCGGTTGGATTGTTGACCAGCCCTTCGGTCTGGATGACCAGCCCTCCGGTCTGGAGAAGAGGAGGGGATATGTGAGACAGTGAAGGAATATGTGTTGAATGGGGTGTACATTTCACCTAGGTATAAGGGAAATGTGTGGCTTTGTAAACCTAGTGGTAGAGAAAGGTCACTACACCTCACATTCAGCACACACTTGCAGATCAGGCCTGAACTCACTCAGGTGTTAATTAGGAGACCAGAAGTAGGTGTCTGCAAACACAGTCAGAGAGCTGGCTTAGTCTGGACACAGGAAGGTGTCCCGGCACAAGAAGCAGTCTCCAGGAGTGGGAGCACGCTTAATCTGGACAAGGGGTCCAGGCACAGAAGGTGTCTCCAGGAGTGTGAGCTATCTCAGTCTGGGTGCAGGAAGTACCCCGGACACAGGAGTAGTCTCAGTGCGAATCCGTGTGAATAGCGGCTGAATAGGAGTGGATCTCTCTCAAGTCTGGACATGGAAGGTGCCTTCAGACACAAGGAGGAGTATCTGTGAAACTCCATACTGGTAACATATATCATATGTGTTGTTTTGGGCACAGACTGGTAGAGTCTGGACCTGGATAGACAGGGCAATCGATCTATGTGTAATTAGTGGCTAGACAAGCCTAGGTTTTCTGTTTATGCTTTATTTTTTATCTGTTTGCTGTGGACTTTAATAAAGCTGGTTGCGGCCAGTTTTACACCAGAACTGCTGTCTGAATGAACTGTTTTCGTGCCATTCTGTCTACCCAGACAGCGATCCTAGAGCTATATCCCCTGGAAATGTTACACTACCATCATCAACAAGGCCATCGTATTCAGTTCTGACTTCACACATAAGATCTCAGTAGTGTACATGGATGTCAGACATATCTACCATCCTCTAAAACTTTGAGGAATCCAACAATATGGTGAGCGTCAATGACACCATAATTAACGTCTCCGTCCTGCTTCTCTTTGTTCTAATAATAATATTTATATTTATTTATCTAGCGCCAACATATTTACAGCTTAACAGTTTCAAACACAACAGTCCAAATTAACAACGATAACAATATACAATAATTAAACAAAAATAAAACTACCCTGCTCTTGACAACTTTCAATCTACATTAAGTAACAACGATAAAAATAAATAAACCAAAAAAAACAATCCTGCTCGTGACAAATTACAATCTACAATGAGGTGAGGGAGATAAAAACTACAGGGTGTATTTACAATGATGTATTTACAATGATAGTACTGAGGTTATTTGAAAGTTGTGGAGGCCTGAGGACAAGGAGGAGGAGAACATGGTCAGTCGTCCTCTTGGTGAGGAAACAGAAGTATTGACTGTTACCAGTCTTGCACACATGGCTGACTTTATGTTATGCAGCCTTTCCCAATACCCTTGCGTTCTCAAAATTTAGGGTGACAGGCAATACAGATTGGTGATACTTCTAGACCAAAGCTACAAGGAACACTTTATATCTCTTATTCCAGAGGCAGACAGGTGTACCAAAATGTTGGAAGACGAGAGGGCCCTTCTTGCGGAATTATCAAAAACATTCCCATCTGAAAACGCTGGCAGCAGAGGTCACAGACACAGTTCTTTGGCAAAGGAAGGAGTAAAGGTAAGAGAGACACAACTCCAATCCAGCAGAGGCAGTGGAACACTGGCAAAGTTCTGGGAGAGTTTTCTCAGACCCTTCAATCGCCCTGTTAACCAAACACATATATAGATCAACATCTCAGTCTATATGTAAATTTACTCCTCAATAGGAGAATATAAGAGTCATTATTCCACCATAGAAATAGAGACTGAAAGGACTATAATAGACCAAACTCCATATACAGCGATAGCACACACAACATTAGAAAAAACAGTCATGAGGTCAATTTATGAAAAAAGTAAAAAAATCTTTATTCAATATCTCGAGGATTAAGAGCACAGCAGTTTAACAGATAAAAAAGTGCCACCTAGAAACATATACCAAAACTAAGCAGGGGACTATGTATGTGAACGTATCATACAATAGTAGCCAAACATAAGGTAAACCTTACAAAGGTAAAAATATAGTCATCACAATCAAATCATCCATTTGTAGCCACTATATGTAAATAGATAAATAAAGATGACATACGTACCAAAAGAATAGAAATTATCACATACACACTGCCCCCGCTACCCCAACGTATGTCATCTTTATTTATCTATTTACATATGGTGGCTACAAATGGATGATTTGATTATGATGACTATATTTTTACCTTTGTAAGGTTTACCTTATGTTTGGCTACTATTGTATGATACGTTCAAATACATAGTCCCCTGCTTAGTTTTGGTATATGTTTCTAGGTCACAGAGCTACTTTCTTTGGCTGTAGACGGAACTACAAGTACAGCTGTCATACCGTTTGTTCACCGGGGATGGCCTGAGAGCAGGGAGAAGGAGTATGAGGATGATGAGAAGGACAACACATTTTTTTGCTACGACTTTACACCTTTAATTAACCCCTACATGTGTCAAATTTTGCACACATGCACTCATGTAATTGTTAGTGAAAACCATATATCAAACTACATGAAAAGACATGGTTAACTCTATGTAAACCATGTGTCATTTCATGTCGGGTTCTGTATTTTCACAAAAGCCGGCAATTGAATTAGCGGCTATTATACTATGTAGAAGTGTATGTACTATAAATATAAATATATATATATATGTATCACAAATTCAATGACATGTATATACTGTATATATATATGAGGTGTAAAATTGTTGAAAAAAAATGCGTGGGCTCCCGCAATATTTTCCCAACCAGACAGACAAAGCCAGCGAGTGGGGGCAGATAATAATAGCCCAGAGAGGGACAATTATTTTTGCCCCCCCCCTGGCTACTAACATCTGCCCCCAGACACCCCAGAAAAGGCAAATCTATAATTAGATTCGCCATTTCTGGCACTTTGCCCATCTATTCCCATTGCCCTGTAGCGGTGGCAAATGGGTTAATAAGGGTTAAAGCCACCTTGCTATTGAAAGGTGAGTTTAAGCCAGGTTAATAATTGAGAGCTGTCAATTAGACAACTATCAATTATTAATCCTATTGTATGAAATAAAAATAAAACACACACACTTTAATTAAAAATCATTTTAATGAAATAAACACACAGTTTTTGAAAAAGATTTTATTTTACTGCCATTCCTTGTGAAGCCTTTGTTCACCTGTAATAAAAATAAAATAATAAAGCAACATTATTCTTACCTATCCGATGTTCAGTCAGGTCCCCGATGTAAACCATCTGAAAGGGTTAATGTTTACTGCAGAGACCGCAGCTAATGTGACAGTCTCACAGTAAACCCCCGACTGAATCATCTCCTCTCCTGGCTGACAGGAGAGGAAGTGGTTAGCATAATTGATTGCTTCCCACTTTCACTTCAGGTCAGCCAGGGACACCGCACTACATCAGTGATGTCAGAGGGAATCCCGGCTGACCTGAAGTGAACTGATTAACAAAAATAGGGGATACCCTCGAATAAAAAATGGCGTGGGGTCCCCCTCTATTTTTGTTAACCAGCCTGATAAAGCAGACTACTGAGGCCTGGTTTTTCAGGCTGTTAAGGAGCCAATATCCATGGACCTTGCAAGCCTGATAATACCAGGCCACAGCAGTCTGCTTATCTTGGCTGGTTAACAAAAATAGGGATCCCCTTGAAAAAAAATGGCGTGGGGTCCCCCCTATTTTTGTTAACCAGCCTGATAAAGCAGACTGCTGAGGCCTGGTTTTTCAGGCTGGTAAGGATCCAATATCCATGAACCTTGCAAGCCTGATAATACCAGGCCACAGCAGTCTGCTTAGCTTGGCTGGTTAACAAAAATAGGGGATCCCCTCGAAAAAAAAATGGCGTGGGGTCCCCCTATTTTTGTTAACCAGCCAAGTAAAAAGCAGACTGCTGCGGCCTGGTATTAAAAGACTGTCAAGGCCCATGGATTTTGGCCCTCAACAGCCAAAAAATACCAGGCTGCAGCAGCCCCAAAAATGGCGTATCCAAAGATGTGCCAATTGTGGCACTTTACCCGGCTCTTCCCATTTGTCCTGTAGCGGTGGCAAGTGGGGTAATAAGGGGTTAATGTCACCTTTGATTGATCGGTGACAATAAGCCCGGTTAATAATAGAGAGGCGTCAATAAGACACCGATCCATTATTAATCATAGTTTGTAAATTTTTTTAAAAAATACACAGCAAGAAAAAAGTCTTTTAACCCCTTAGTGACAGAGCCATTTTGCAGCTTAATAACAGGCCAATTTTTACAATTCTGACCACTGTCACTTTATGAGGTTATAACTCTGGAACGCTTTAACGAATCCAGCTGGTTCTAGATTGTTTTTTCATGACATATTGTACTTCACGTTAGTGGTAAAATTTCTTTGATATGACTTGTGTTTATTTATGAAAAAAATGGAAATATGGCGAAAATTTTGAAAATTTAACATTTTCAAACTTTAAATTTTTATGCCCTAAAATCAGAGAGATATGTCACACAAATTTCTTAATAAATAACATTTCCCACATGTCTACTTTACATCAGCACAATTTTGGGAACAAAATTTTTTTTTGTTATAAGGGTTAAAAGTTGACCAGCGATTTCTCATTTTTACAACACCATTTTTTTTTTAGGGACCACATCACATTTGAAGTCACTTTGAGGGGTCTATATGATAGAAAATACCAAAAAGTGACACCATTCTAAAAACTGCACCCCTCAAGGTGCTCAAAACCACATTCAAGAAGTTTATTAACCCTTTACGTGCTTCACAGGAACTGAAGCAATGTGGAAGGAAAAAATTAACATTTAACTTTTTTTGCAAAAACTTTACTTCGGAACCAATTTTTTTTTTTCCACAACTGTTAAAAAGAAAAAATGAACCACAAAATTTGTTGTGCAATTTCTCCTGAATAAGCCGATACCCCATATGTGGGGGTAAACCACTTTTTAGGGGCACGGCAGAGGTCGCAAGGGAAGGAGCGACATTTGACTTTTTCAACGCAGAATTGGCTGTACGCCATGTCGCGTTTGTAGAGGCCTGATGTGTCTAAACAGTGGAAACCCATCACAAGTGACCCCATTTTGGAAACTAGACCCCCTAAGGAACTTATCTAGATGTGTGGTGAGCACTTTGAACCTCCAAGTGCTTCACAGAAGTTTATAACATAGAACAGTGAAAATAAAAAATCATATTTTTTCCACAAAAACAATCTTTTCACCCCAATTTTTATTTTCCCAAGGGTAACAAGACCCCAAAAGTTTTTGTGCAATTTGTCCTGAGCATGCTGATACCCCATATGTGGGGGTAAACCACTGTTTGGGTGCATGGCAGAGCATGGAAGGGAAGGAGCGCCGTTTGACTTTTTCAACGCAGAAATGGCTGGATGTCATGTCGTGTTTGTAGAGGCCCTGATGTGTCTAAACAGTGGAAACCCCCCACAAGTGACCCCATTTTGGAAACTAGACCCCCTAAGGAACTTATCTAGATGTGTGGTGAGCACTTTGAACCTCCAAGTGCTTCACAGAAGTTTATAACATAGAACCATGAAAATAAAAAATCATATTTTTTCCACAAAAACGATCTGTTCACCCCAATTTTTATTTTCCCAAGGGTAACAAGACCCCAAAAGTTTTTGTGCAATTTGTCCTGAGCATGCTGGTACCCCATATGTGGGGGTAAACCACTGTTTGGGTGCATGGCAAGCTTGGAAGGGAAGGAGCGCCGTTTGACTTTTTCAACGCAGAATTGGCTGGATGCCATGTTGCGTTTGTAGAGGCCCTAATGTGTCTAAACGGTGGAAACCCCCCACAAGTGACACCATTTTGGAAACTAGACCCCCTAAGGAACTTATCTAGATGTGTGGTGAGCACTTTGAACCCCCAAGTGCTTCACAGAAGTTTATAACTCCCGGGCATGAAAATAAAAAGTCATATTTTTTACCACAAACCTGATCGTTTAGTCCACAATTTTTTATTTTCCCAAGGGTAACAGGAGAAATTAGACCAAAAAGTTGTTGTCCAATTTGTCCTGAGTACGCTGATACCCCATATGTGGGGAGGGACCACTGTTTGGGCGCACGGCAGGGCTTGATAGGGAAGGAGTGCCGTTTGACTTTTTCAAATTAAAATTTGCTGGAATTGAAATTGGATGCCATGTCGCGTTTGGAAAGCCCCTGATATGCCTAAACAGTGGAAACCCCCCACAAATGACACGATTTTGAAACTAGACCCCTTAAGAACTTATCTAGATGTGTGGTGAGCACTTTGAACCCCAAGTGCTTCACAGAAATTTATAAACGCAGAGCCGTGAAAATAAAAAATCATTTTTTTCCTCAAAAATGATTCTTTAGCCCGCTATTTTTTTTTATTTTCCCAAGGGTAACAGAGAAATTGGACTCCAAAAGTTGTTGTGCAATTTTTCCTGAGTACGCTGATACCCCATATGTGGGGTGAAACCACTGTTTGGGCGCATGGGAGTGCTTGGAAGGGAAGGAGCACCATTTTGTAATGCAGACTTTGATGGAATGTTCTGCGGGCGTCATGTTGTGTTTGCAGAGCCCTTGATGTGCCTAAACAGTAGAAACCCCCTGCAAGTGACACCATTTTGGAAACTAGACCCCCCAAGGAGCTTATCTAGATGTGTAGTGAGCACTTTGAACCCCCAAGTGCTTCACAGAAATTTATAAACGCAGAGCCGTGAAAATAAAAAATAATTTTTTTCCTCAAAAATGATTGTTTTAGCCAGCTATTTTTATTTTCCCAAGGGTAACAGGAGAAATTAGAACCCTAAAATGGGTGTGCAATTTGTCCTGAGTACGCTGATACCCCATATGTTGGGGTAAACCACTGTTTGGGCGCACGGCAGGCTCGGAAGGGAAGGAGCGCCATTTGACTTTTTGAACGCCACGTCGTGTTTGGAGACCCCCTGATGTGTCTAAACAGTGGAAATCCCCACAAGTGACCCCATTTTGGAAACTAGACCCCTTAAGGAACTTATCTAGATGTGTGGTGAGCACTTTGAACCCCCAAGTGTTTCACAGAAATTTTTAAACGCAGAGCTGTGAAAATAAAAAAAACATTTTTTTTCTCAAAAATGATTTTTTTAGCCAGCTATTATTTATTTTCCCAAGGGTAACAGGAGAAATTAGAACCCCAAAATTGGTGTGCAATTTGTCCTGAGTACGCTGATACCCCATATGTTGGGGTAAACCACTGTTTGGGCGCACGGCAGGGCTCGGAAGGGAGGGAGCGCCATTTGACTTTTTGAACGCCACATCGTGTTTGGAGACCCCCTGATGTGTCTAAACAGTGGAAACCCCTCACAAGTGACCCCATTTTGGAAACTAGTCCCCTTAAGGAACTTATCTAGATGTGTGGTGAGCACTTTGAACCCCAAGTGTTTCACAGAAATGTATAAACGCAGAGCTGTGAAAATAAAAAATCATTTTTTTCTCAAAAATGATTTTTTTAGCCAGCTATTTTTTATTTTCCCAAGGGTAACAGGAGAAATTGGACTCCAAAAGTTGTTGTGCAATTTTTCCTGAGTACGCTGATACCCCATATGTGGGGTGAAACCACTGTTTGGGCGCATGGGAGTGCTTGGAAGGGAAGGAGCACCATTTTGTAATGCAGACTTTGATGGAATGTTCTGGGGGCGTCATGTTGTGTTTGCAGAGCCCTTGATGTGCCTAAACAGTAGAAACCCCCTGCAAGTGACACCATTTTGGAAACTAGACCCCCCAAGGAGCTTATCTAGATGTGTAGTGAGCACTTTGAACCCCAAAGTGCTTCACAGAAATTTATAAACGCAGAGCCGTGAAAATAAAAAATAATTTTTTTCCTCAAAAATGATTGTTTTAGCCAGCTATTTTTTATTTTCCCAAGGGTAACAGGAGAAATTAGAACCCTAAAATTAGTGTGCAATTTGTCCTGAGTACGCTGATACCCCATATGTTGGGGTAAACCACTGTTTGGGCGCACGGCAGGGCTCGGAAGGGAAGGAGCGCCGTTTGACTTTTTGAACGCCACGTCGTGTTTGGAGACCCCTGATGTGTCTAAACAGTGGAAATCCCCCACAAGTGACCCCATTTTGGAAACTAGACCCCTTAAGGAACTTATCTAGATGTGTGGTGAGCACTTTGAACCCCCAAGTGTTTCACAGAAATTTTTAAACGCAGAGCTGTGAAAATAAAAAAAACATTTTTTTTCTCAAAAATGATTTTTTTTAGCCAGCTATTATTTATTTTCCCAAGGGTAACAGGAGAAATTAGAACCCCAAAATTGGTGTGCAATTTGTCCTGAGTACGCTGATACCCCATATGTTGGGGTAAACCACTGTTTGGGCGCACGGCAGGGCTCGGAAGGGAGGGAGCGCCATTGACTTTTTGAACGCACATCGTGTTTGGAGACCCCCTGATGTGTCTAAACAGTGGAAACCCCT
>JARQOD010000004.1:81964449-82003822 GCA_033576555.1 Oophaga sylvatica | reverse complement strand
CGGAGATAACTACCACAATTGTGCCTTTTTTTATAAAAAGTACTGTGTTTTTAGTGCAATCACACCGAGGGCTACAAAAAATATTGCCATGCACTGGCCACACTTTGAACACGCACAGATATGAAATGGCATGAAGATAACAGTATCGCTAATTTGTGCACTTTTTTAATAAAAAGTACTGGTGTTTTTACACGCAATCACACCGAGAGCTACAAAAAAAATTGTTGTACACTGGCCACACATTGAGCATGCACAGATATGAAATGGTACGGAGATAACAGTACACTAATTTGTGCATTTTTTTACCTAAAGTACTGGTGTTTTTACGTGCAATCACACCGAGGTCTACAAAAAAATATTGCCGTAAAATGGCCACACTTTGAGCACACACAGATATGAAATGGCATGGAGATAACAGTACCACTAATTTGTGCAACTTTCTTTTAATAAAAACTACTGGTGTTTTTACTTGCAATCACACCCAGGGCTACAAAAAATATTGCCGTAAAATGGCCAAATGTTGAACACGCACAGATATGAAATGGCACGGAGATAATACTACCACTAATTTGTGCAACCTTTTTTTAATAAAAAGTACTGGTGTTTTTACTTGCAATCACACTCAGGGCTACAAAAAATTATTGCCATACAATGGCCACACATTGACCACTCACAGATATGAAATGGCACGGAGATAACAGCACCACTAATTTGTGCAACTTTTTAAAATTAAAGTATGGGTATTTTTACGTGCAATCACACCCAGGACTACAAAAAAAATTGCCGTACACTGGCCATATGTTGACCACGCACATATATGAAATGGCACAGAGATAACAATACCACTAATTTGTGCATCTTCTTTTTTAATAAAAAGTTCTGGAGTTTTTACTTGCAATCACACCCAGGGCTACAAAAAATTTGCCGTACACTGGCCACACTTTGAGCACGCACAAATATGAGCTGGTACGAAGATACCAGTAACACAAATTTGTGCCCTGTTTTTTTTTTTTTTTTAAAGTAATGGTGTTTTTAAGTGCACTCACACCCAGGGCTAAAGAAAAAAAGACGTACATTGGCCACACTTTGAGCACGCACAGATATGATCTGGCATGAAGATACCGCACCGAAAAATATGTGGCCTGTATTCCAATTACACCTGGGGCTAGCTATATGCGGCCAATATATCCTACAGGTAGCAGCAGCAGTAGCAACAAAGTCAGGAAGGTAATGGACCCTCTTGATGTATGCGATGATCTATATATGCACATACAGTGACTGCAGGCCTTGCACTGATGTGTATAGAGCGACGTTCACTCCCCTACCTGCCTAACACCGGAACCTTATACTCGAAAGTCCTAAAGGACTGTTGGGTTACCAGAATTTGAGTAGTTTATGATGGCAGACACCACGCTGCTAAGAAATCACCAAATCATACCCTATCTCGGCAACCGCTCTCCCTACACTCTCTGAATCCGGAGCTGAATGCGGCGAGCAGGGCGGCGCTCTGTCTCTTATACTCGTGATGATGCTGTGCGGCCAGCCAATCACTGCAGACCACAACAAAGATGGCTGCGGCGTTTCATTGCCTGGCAGACATTCAATGTAGCGTGATTGGGTCTCTAAAGTCTGCCAAAAATGCTGGGTGGAGACCCCAGTTCCCGCCGAGTAATCCCGGAAACGCTCGGTGCTCGCCGAGTACACCGAGAACAGTGATACTTGGGCGAGTAACGAGTAGTGGTGAGCACGTTCGTTCATCACTACTAAGCATCACTCACTGGTTGGGACTGACAAAAAGAATACTACGAGTTGCGCCAAAAAAATGCAGCATTTTTGTTTTATGCCAGAATGCTACTGAAAACTGTTTGATGAATCAGAATCCAATGCTATTTTTAAGATTGCTTCTTTACATTTCATCCACATTGGAGCAATATAAATAAGTTAACAATGTGGACTCACCTTTAATGTCATAATTTGTCTTCCATCATTGTAAAACAAATAGAAGGGACTTTCACTTTTTGAGCATATATCTATTACTTGACTATACTAACAAGATCATATTTTGAGAAAATGCTAATTGTTCTATTAAATACATAATTGAATTAAACTGTATTATCAGATGAAAAAGGTGTGAACATATTAGTGTGTCAATTTACCGAAGAAGTAGATTTCACTGTTCCTATCCTTGCGTGTGAGCACTGTATCTGTGTTTTCTGAATACTGAGCATGGTTTTATAATTCACAGCCTGGGCCAATTATGCAGTACTGTTTCTCTCCAGTCGCAGAAAGAACAGCCATATACTATACATGAAAGCACTTTAAAAACTTCATAGATTGCTTTGTAAAATGTCGCATGGCTTTGATAAAGATAAAATTGCAAATTGATTAGCAATAAGGGTCATATAGACTTATATTAATCATATGAATCAAGCTCAAATATACTTTCGGAACAACTTAGTAATCAAACTTGCATTTTCCTTTCATCATTTCTGTATAGAACGAAGCCTGATAAAAGCAAGTTTTAGCTTTTTAGTAAGAAATTATGGTGCCCAAAACTTCTGTCTTATATCGAACAAAGCACAAAATTCTGTATGGCATAAAATACTTTCAGATGGCAGTAGCATTTCAAGAATAGGAGCTATGAAGTCACAGAAAAAAGCAATGAGAAAGAATTCATTTTTGAAAAAAAAAGTAAATATGTTTTAAATTTGTTGTTTAAATATTTTTTTCACTATTCAAACCATTACATGTCTAATATTATAATAAATAGCCAAAATTATAGAGTCTCTCCCTTCTGACAACTCAGTGTGATAAGAGCAGCTGTGGCTTCAGAGTAGAGATGAGAGGTGTTCGACTAGAACTGTTCGCCAATTTCAAATTCTAGCTGTTTTGGGCGGTGTTCGAGTCGTTCGACGAACCCGAACGATTTGGAAAAAATGCGGCTGTTCGAGGTTATGTTCGATAACTGTTCATGCACCTAAATCGTCACTGGATTTTTTAACAGTTACGCTGAGAATCACTGTTAATACACATTTTGAGTGTCCAGCGTGGCGGGGGGGGGGCATGGCATGGATCTCTGCATGGATCTCTGCAGAGATAATGAAGATCTCCATTTTTTTTCTCTTTCCCGCATTTCCAGTGGGCGATGCAGTCTGTTAGCCTATCAGCAGCGCTCACACGGAGCGAGGTGCTTTTTTCACACAAGCAAGGGCATGTGTCATTGGCTGTGTATGTCACATGTCCTTGCCCTATAAGACCCAGCCATTTCCCCCCTCGCCACCATTTTCTCCGTGCTGCAGCTCAGTGTTAGACGGCACTGCTGCTGTTAGCGCTATGTTGTGTGTGCATTGTGCAACAGCGACTTGCAAGCGAAATTGCTGAGAAATAGAGAGGAAGGTTTAGGGAGTAGGGACTAGTTGGTAATTGAGGGCTACGTTACATCAGTTCCTAGCAGTTTTAGCAGGCAGGTCTGTGCTCCCTCTTAAACAGACAGATAGGTCAACTTGGGACAGTGACTATTTGTAATTGCAGCCCTTTTCAGGGCTAGGTTACAGCAGTTGCTAGCACTTTTTGTCAGCTACACCAGTGTTCAAATCACTCCTAATTATTCGCTGCATCTATCCATTTCAATAATTGTGTGCATAGTAGCAGTGTGTGCTACTCATTCTATTAGTGCATCTAAACAAAGCTCCACCAGCCTTAAAAAAAAAAAAATTCTATCTGCATGTTGCCTGGACACTAATTTTAGGCATAGTAGCAGTCTGTGGTACTTATTGTATTAGGCCATCTATACAAAGCTCAACCAGCCTTAAAAATAAAAAAAAATTCTATCTGCATGTTGCTTGGACAATAATTTGGGCATAGTAGAAGTCTGTGGTACTCATTATATTAGGCCATCTATACAAAGCTCCACCAGCCTTAAAAACAAAAAAAAATTCTATCTGCATGTTGCTTGGACAATCATTTTGGACATAGTAGCAGTCTGTGGTACTCATTGTATTAGGCCATCTATACAAAGCTCCACCAGCCTTAAAAATAAAAAAAATTCTATCTGCATGTTGCTTGGACAATAATTTTGGACATAGTAGCAGTCTGTGGTACTCATTATATTAGGCCATCTATACAAAGCTCCACCAGCCTTAAAAATAAAAAAAATTCTATCTGCATGTTGCTTGGACAATAATTTTGGGCATAGTAGCAGTCTGTGGTACTCATTGTATTAGGCCATCTCTGCAAAGCTCCACCAGTAGAGTTGAGCATTCCGATACCGCAAGTATCGGGTATCGGCCGATATTCGCTGTATCGGAATTCCGATACTTAGTTCCGATATTTTCCATATATCGTATACCAGAATCGGAAGTTCCCATAATTCTTTGAGAGGCAATGTGATTTTAGTCAGCCAATGAGGAATCCTAAGAAGTGTGGGCACATCCTGTACTGCTGCGGTCATGTTAACTAATGGCATGGCTGTGATTGGCTGCTGAAATGATGTCAGAATGCACTATAAAAGGCGCCGCCGCCATTTTAGCGTCACTGTGCTGTGAATTCAGTTAGGGACAGAACGCTACTGTGCTGACTCTGAGGGACAGTTAGAGATTGCGATTTTGTGTACTCTGCTCTAGGCAGGCTAGTTTACCAACCGCTGTGTAAAGCTTCCTTTTGCCTTGCAGTGTTGTTTTAACAGCTCTGTGCAAGGTGTGTGTGAGTGCAGGTGACGCTGCAGTTTGCTCTGCATCCAACGCTGTTTGTAGGCATCTGCACGTGTCACTCACAGACTCTTTTTTTTTTCTTTAGTGTAATTCTTGCTGCTCCATTCAATTGAAATTATAGTGTGACGCGCTTCCATCCGTATACAATACATTGGTTGCAAACACTATAGAAGTACAGAAAGGAGCCTTTCACAGATAGTGAACAGTTGTGTGCAGTGTTCACTCTAGTCTATGAGGTTTTTTTTTTTTTGAGTGCAGATCACGCTCCAGTTAGTTCTTCAAACACTGCTGCTTGTACTCTGCTGAGCGTGTCTCACTGCCTCATCCTTTACATTTTTCTCTAATTGTTGCTGCTACATTCTATTTAAAAAAAATCAAATCTATTAGTGTGACGTGCTTCCATCCGTATCCAATACATTGGTTGCAAAACAGTATAGAAGTCCACAAAGGAGCCTGTGAGGCAGGGGCGTAACTAGGAACGGCAGTGCCCCACAGCAAACTTCACAATGGGGCCCCCCCCTCGCGTGCGTTGCCAATCCCAGTCTACCCAAGTTGTGTTAAGAAAGATACCTTTATTATCCAAAATTAGAGGTTTTTGGAGTAATGATAGTGAAATAACAGAAAGGAACCAACTCCCAGGAAGCAACTGAGGTAGTGACAAACGTAGGCTTTCTCCAGAGTAAATATGTGAAGAAACTTGTAATCCAGCCTGCAAATTGCTTTCAAAACAGATGATTTATTCAGTAGAACAGCAGTCCGGTATACAGAATAATCTAAGATTGTTCTGTATACCGTACTTCTGCACCACGCCCTCACCAATTACACATGTGAGGAGTGACAGCCTCAGCTCTGCTACATGTGAGGAGTGACAGCCTCAGCTCTGCTACATGTGAGGAGTGACAGACTCAGTTCTGCTACATGTGAGGAGTGACAGCCTCAGCTCTGCTACATGTGAGGAGGAACAGCTCAGCTCTGCTACATGTGAGTAGGGACAGCCTCAGCTCTGCTACATTCGAGGAGTGACAGCCTCAGCTCTGCTACATGTAAGGAGTGACAGCCTCATCTCTGCAACATATGAGGAGTGACAGCCTCAGCTCTGCTACTTGTATAGCAAAGCTGAGGCTGTCACTCCGCGCATGTAGCAGAGATGAGGCTGTCACTCCTCGCATGTAGCAGAGCTCAGGTTGCTACTTGTCACATGTAGCAGAGCTGAAGTTGTTACTTGTCACATGAGCAGAGCTGAGGTTGTTACTTGTCACATGAGCAGAGCTGAGGTTGCTACTTGTCACATGTAGCAGAGCTGAGGTTGTTACTTGTCACATCTAGCAGAGCCGAGGTTGCTACTTGTGACATGTAGCAGAGCTGACGTTGTTACTTGTCAAATGTAGCAGAGCTGAGGTTGTTACTTGTCACATGTAGCAGAGCTGAGGTTACTTGTCACATGTAGCAGAGCTGAGGTTACTTGTCACATGTAGCAGAGCTGAGGTTACTTGTCACATGTAGCAGAGCTGAGGTTGCTACTTGTCACATGAGCAGAGCTGAGGTTGTTACTTGTCACATGAGCAGAGCTGAGGTTGTTACTTGTCACAAATAGCAGAGCTGAGGTTGCTACTTGTCACAAGTAGCAGAGTTGAGGTTGTTACTTGTCACATGTAGCAGAGCCGAGGTTGCTACTTGTCACATGTAGCAGAGCCGAGGTTGCTACTTGTCACATGTAGCAGAGCTGAGGTTGTTACTTGTCACATGTAGCAGAGCCGAGGTTGCTACTTGTCACATGTAGCAGAGCTGACGTTGTTACTTGTCAAATGTAGCAGAGCTGAGGTTGTTACTTGTCACATGTAGCAGAGCTGAGGTTACTTGTCACATGTAGCAGAGCTGAGGTTACTTGTCACATGTAGCAGAGCTGAGGTTGCTACTTGTCACATGAGCAGAGCTGAGGTTGTTACTTGTCACATGAGCAGAGCTGAGGTTGTTACTTGTCACAAATAGCATAGCTGAGGTTGCTACTTGTCACAAGTAGCAGAGTTGAGGTTGTTACTTGTCACATGTAGCAGAGCCGAGGTTGCTACTTGTCACATGTAGCAGAGCCGAGGTTGCTACTTGTCACATGTAGCAGAGCTGAGGTTGCTACTTGTCACATGTAGCAGAGCCGAGGTTGCTACTTGTCACATGTAGTAGAGCTGAGGTTGTTACTTGTTACATGTAGCAGAGCTGAGGTTGTTACTTGTCACATGTAGCAGAGATCAGGGTGTCACTCGTCACTTGTAGCAACCATGAGGCTGTTACTGGGCCAGGGGGAGGCTACTGGTGACTGAGGTCCCGTGCCCAACAGGGCCCAGGGGGAGGTTAGTGGTGACTTGAGGCTTGCGTCAAACAGGGCCCAGGAGCCCGAGGCCCTGTTGGAATGCGGGCCCCTTGCTACCTGGGCCCTGTGTTGAATGTGGGCCCCCTGCACTGCAGCCTGGGGCCTGGGCCCTGTTGAATGTGGGCCCTGTTAGATCCTGCCTGCACCTGCCCTCCCAGTCACCATTGAGCAGCCAAGCCTCTTCTCACTGTTGAGAGACTCACGGTACTCACCCTGCTCGCCCGGGCTTCCACTTGCTTGTCCAGTCAGCCTGCTGCTTCATGTGGTCTGCCTGGCCGTCTGCTGTCCGCCCCCACATGCACACACGCTGTGACAGACGGACCATAATGCACTGGGCCGCAGCTTAAAGCTACAGTGCTCATTTCTGTTCGCTGTCTGCATTTACAACACTGTAGTGTCTCTTTAAAACAACACAGTGTTGTTATGCATCAGCGTTCAGAGTCAGAAGCCTGAACAAAATGTTGGGAGGGGGCCGAGCGCGGATCCATTTGCCAGCGTGCTCGAGCCCCCTTTTTGCTCCTAAATCACAGGGCAGCTGCAGCAGGGACGGGCCCCCTTCTAGCCCGGGCCCTGTGGCAGCTGCTTCCCCTGCTTCCACTATAGTTCCGCCCCTGCTGTGAGGAACTAAGCCGACCGCCACACGGTAGCCTGGGTATCACAGCTTCTGATCCCACCTCCGCTACCAAATGTGAGGGACGATCCCCTTTCCTCCCACGTCATCAATGGGACGTAACTCCACAGGTACAGCTCTCCGGCGCCCCCTTTGTCTCTCAGGTCAGTAAGGGAACTGCACCTAGAGCAAATGGCCGCCGGGGAGGGTGTCCTGTTACCCAATGGGTATTCTAAGATTCGTGATCAGAGTAAAAGCATCAGCCCAAGATTAATTTTATGGTTTAATCGCCTTAGAGCGCACTAGATAATTACAGAAATATACAGTAAAGCTATACAACGTAATTACAATGGAATTGCAGTCAGAGAAAAAATACAACGATAATGTACAAGGCTTAAAGGTATAAGCTATAGATCAATATTACCGGGTAGTATGGTCATGGGAAGGCAGGGGCTCTACCATTCCCAGGTACAGTCTTCAGTTGCTGGATAGTCCCTTGGTCCTTCCTAGACCATCTTCTTGGCTTCTGTGTCTAAAATGGAATGACCACCCTGTACATGGCTACAATTCTTAAACCTGCTAGGCCCTTCCCTTTTGCTTTGAAGCACGCATATTAACTGGCCTGCAATTCATATGGAGCAGGAAATACTGGCCTGAGTTTGAGCTAGTTAGCATATGACTGACCATCTTATTCAGACACTGGCCTAAACTAATTAGCATGCTAAAGCCCCTTTGATTCCTAGTGGACATCAAAACCGGTCATACTGGATATGCTAATAGGCCCTGTGTAGTTAAAAGTTTGTGGCTCTGTGAACAGACAAGATGGAGGCTGGTATAGGCCCTATACAAAATGGCGACGTCCCTTTCCTTACACCTCCCTGCTTTTGAGGGCGCTAGGGGGTATCAAATTCCTGTGTTCCCCCATGCGCCCTACCGCACCCTCTCTTTGGCTAGGGTGGCAGATCCAGAAGGATTTCAGACTCTCTGTCCTCTGAAAGGTTGCACACTGGTTGGGCATAAGCCTCCCGCTCATGATGGGCCTTCATCATGTTCACATGGAAGGCCTTCCTCCTTCCACGGGCGTGGTCCAGGGTGACCAGGTAAGTGACTGCGTTGAGCTGCTCGTGCACGAGGTATGGAACCTCCCAGGCCGCCTGAAGCTTGTTTTGTGGTACGGGGACCAGTACCCACACCTTTTGACCCACCTGGTAGGTCCGCTCACAAGCATTCTAGTCGTACCATCGCTTCTGGTCAGCCTGAGCTTGGGCCATATTGTCATGCACCAGCCGTGTCAAGGCCATCATTCGGTCCCGGAAGCGCACAACATACTCAATGACCGACACTCCAGGGGTGGCTAAATCCCCTTCCCATGCTTCCTTCACCAGAGCAAGGGGCCCCCGTACACGTCGCCCGTACAGGAGCTCAAAGGGGGAGAACCCCATTGAGGCCTGTGGGACTTCCCGGTAGGCAAACAGCAGGTGTGGGAGGTACCGCTCCCAGTCTCTCCCGTGGGAGTCGACCAACATCTTCAGCATCTGCTTTAAGGTGCCATTGAACCGCTCACACAAGCCATTGGTCTGTGGGTGATACGGGCTGGCCACCAGATGTTGCACCTGTACCTGCTTACAGAGAGACTCCATCAGCTGCGACATGAACTGGGTCCCTCGGTCGGTGAGCATTTCCTTGGGAAACCCCACTCTGGAGAAAATCTCCAGTAAGGCAGTGGCCACTTTGTCGGCCCGAATGGACGACAAAGCAACCGCCTCCGAGTACCGGGTGGCATAGTCCACTACCATTAGTATGAAGCATTTCCCGGAGCGGCTGGGAGTGGACAGAGGTCCAATGAGATCCACAGCCACCCTCGAGAAAGGCTCTTCGATGATGGGCAGAGTTACCAGTGGGGCTTTGGGGCGCGGCCCCGCCTTCCCCACCCTCTGACAGGTGTCACACGAACGGCAGTAGGCTATCACCTCGGTCCTCATTCCAGGCCAGTAGAAATGCTGAGCTAGCCTGGCCCTGGTTTTAGTGATCCCTAGGTGTCCGGCCATTGGAATCTCGTGTGCGATCAGCAACAATTCCGCCCTGAACGGATGGGGTACCACTAACTGTAGGTCCCTGGGCCACGCCTCCGGTGAACCCTGCTGGACCGTTACCCGGTACAGCCGTCCCTGGTCCCAGACCACTCGCTCACGGTCGGACTCCAGGGGAGGCTGTGCCGCCTGTTCCTGGAGAGTCTTCAGGCTAGGGTCGGCTTCCAACGCTGCCTGAAATCCCTGACTTGATATGGCAAGAATTGATGAAACTGCCATGCATTGGTTGCAAACAGTATAGAAGTCCACAAAGGAGCCTTTCAGAGATAGTGAACAGTTGTGTGCAGTGTTCACTGTAGTCTGTGATTTTTTTTTTTCAGTGAAGATCCCGCTCCATTTAGTTCTTCAACCACTGCTGCTTGTACTCTGCTGAGCGTGTGTCACTGCCTCATCCTTGACAATTTTCTCTAATTGTTGCTGCTACATTATATTTCAAATAATTCAAATCTATTAGTGTGACGTGCTTCCATCATTATCCAATACATTGGTTGCAAACAATATAGAAGTACACAAACGGGCCTTTCACAGCTACTGAACAGTTGTGTGCATTGTTTACTGTAGTCAGAGGGTTTCAATTTTTGAATTCAGATCCCGCTCAAGTTATTTCTTCAACCACCGCTGCTTGTACTCTGCTGAGCGTGTGTCACTGCCTCATCCTTGACAATTTTCTCTAATTGTTGCTGCTACTGTAGCATTTCAGGGGTTATAGCTCTAGGATCGCTGTCTGGGTAGACAGAATGGCATGAAAACAGTTCATTCAGACAGCAGTTCTGGTGCAAAACTGGCCGCAACCAGCTTTATTAAAGTCCACAGCAAACAGATAAAACAAAGCATAAACAGAAAACCTGGGCTTGTCTAGCCACTAATTACACTTAGATAGATGGCCCTCTCTATCCGGGACCCAGACTCTACCAGTCTGTGCCCAAAACAACACATATCTCATATGTTACCAGTTTGGAGCTTCACAGATACTCCTCCTTGTGTCTGAAGGCACCTTCCATGTCCAGACTTGAGAGAGATCCACTCCTATTCAGCCGCTATTCACACGGATTCGCACTGAGACTACTCCTGTGTCCGGGGTCCTTCCTGCACCCAGACTGAGATAGCTCACACTCCTGGAGACGCTTCTTTGTACCTCCAATCCTGGAGACTGCTTCCTTGTGCCAGGACACCTCCCTGTGTCCAGGCTAAAGACAGCTCTCAATCCTAGAGACTGCTTCCTTGTGCCAGGACACCTCCCTGTGTCCGGCTAAAGACAGCTCTCAATCCTAGAGACTGCTTCCTTGTGCCAGGACACCTCCCTGTGTCCGGGCTAAAGACAGCTCTCAATCCTAGAGACTGCTTCCTTGTGCCAGGACACATCCCTGTGTCCGGGCTAAAGACAGCTCCCAGATTGTGTTTCCAAACACCTACTTCTGGTCTCCTAATTAACACCTGAGTAGTTTCAGGCTTGTGCTGCAAGTGTGTGCTGAATGTGAGGTGTAGTGACCTTTCTCTACCACTAGGTTTACAAAGCCACATATTTCCCTTATACCTAGGTGAAATGTACACCCCATTCATCACATATTCACTCACTGTCTCACATATCCCCTCCCTCTTCTCCAGACCGGAGGGCTGGTCATCCAGACCGAAGGTCTGGTCAACAATCCAACAGAGACAGTGAACTCTGGACCAGTCATGGCCCTCATCAGCTTCATCTTCACCACTGTCATAGCCAACATCAGCTTTCTCTTCATCTGAAGCATCCGCACTACCCTGTACCTTCCCAGGCCTATACTCTCTGCGGGCCTCGGGTATCCTGCACGGTTTCATCTTGACCTTAGGGCCGGGCTCATTTTCGATATAGTGCCTGGCCAGAGAAGTACGACCCGACACATCAGAACACTTCTGCTGACTCTTCCTCAGAAACTCACGTACCTCCTGTCCCTGGTGCACTGACCATGTGTCACCAACTATCACAGAAGGTATAGGGGGTTTTTCACTTTTCTCTAGTTCCCCACCTTCAGGCTCTTCTGGCAAGACATGCCCAGAAGCCCTACCGTTCATCTTATACTCTACTTCTTCAGCCACATCTGGCTCACTGTCAGGGCTATACCCTTCATTTTCATTCACATTCTGCTCACTGTCAGTGTTATACAATTCATTTTCATTCACATCCGGCTCACTGTCAGTGTTATACAATTCATTTTCATTCACATCCTGCTCACTGTCAGGGTTATACAATTCATTTTCATTCACATCTTGATCTGGAACCTTAGTTAACATGTCATCCACAACATTAACTACACCATCTGGTCCCTCAAGTATGTGACTATGTGACAACCCCAGCACTATACTTCTATATAGTTCAGGTACTAGGAGCTGACTCACGACCTCTCCCTGGACTTCAGTGTCCCTATACAATAGGCTATTGTCCATGGCAGCATGAGGAAACCTCTCCTCAGAACCAGGCTCCTGGGAAACCTCATTTAGAACAATCATATTTTCCTGTGCCGTTTTAAGAGTGGGGTCTCGCCACTGCTCACTCTCAAAATTGTCACAGGACACAGGCACGTCAGGGACACTCGGTTCCCGAGAACCACCATCCTCGTCTCCAACATCACCTGCAAAGGAATTTTATTACTATCACGGTCATCATTATTATCAACATCATTATCATGACTATGATCAGTATCATCATCACTATCATGATACATCATATCATCTATCATTCAGTCATCATCATCATTATCATCATCATTATCATTATCATCATCATCATTATCATGGTCATCATCATTGTGTTCCGCCCCTCGGGACTGCACACCCTCAGTAGGAGCTTCATCACACTGTCCATCAGAAACATTTTTCCCCCAGAGATCATTAGACCGGGGAAAGTCATTACCCAATATGACGGGGTGCACCAGGCTCTTCACTACCCCTACTTCATATGAAACCTCCCCGAGTTTGGGGACCAAGTCCACGGCAGTATCTGGGTAGACTTTGGTGTCTCCATGGATGCACACCATACTCAGGTGCTTAGCAGGGATGAAGTCCCTATCAATCAGGCTGTCACATACGGAAGTCACTGGACTCTCTGAGTCCAAGAGGGCCTGTGCTGGGCAGTCATTTACAACCACCGGGAACACCTGTGGTCCAGTCTCTTCAGCTGAGGTGGACACACACACAGGCTCTGCGCAGGGAGAGAGGGATCCGCCAACATCACAACACATAGACTCCCCCTCTAGTGAACAGCCGGCTGCAATTTCACGACATCTCCAACACTGTCCACCACAATCACCATGTTGTGAATGACACCTATAGCTGGAACGCTCTTACCGCGAGAGTTCAGCGTCCGGGAACTCTGAAGTGACGACCTCTCAGACGGCTGTACCTCAGGAGGACGTGCTCGGGTGTAGCGGTTCACTATCACCTTCTCAACTCCATAATCAGGTTTGCTGACTGCAGACTCCCAACTGTATCTCCAGTCACGAACTCCCCTGGCACGGGCTGTCACCGTAACACCCAGCCGGGTACGAATCTCCGCTTTCAGCTTGGCATAGTCTTGGCTGTCCTGCTCGCTCAGGTCAGCATAGGCCACCTGGGGCACTCCAATCAGATAGGGTGCGACCATCATGGCCCACTCAGATAGGGGCAGATTCTCTTTCTCTGCCAGTTCCTCAAATCTAGTGAGATACATCTCCACATCATCACGAGGTGTCATCTTTTTCAGGGACCGTCTTACCGCCTTCTTTACAGCGGACAAGTCAGGTGCCTTCACAACATTACTCTGAGACGAGGTGCTGAGAGCTGCAATCTGCTCCAACACTCGGTTATTCTCCTGCTGCTGCTGCAGGATTTGCTGCTGGTACTGCTGCATGCACTGCTGGTGCTGCAGCTCCATGGTCCGCTGGGCCTGGGCCAGGTACTCAATGAGCTCCTTCATACTGCCGGACTTATCTGTCTCAACCCCGGCAGTCTTATGTTGCACATTCACTTGCGCCATTTGTTCAAACAGCGCCTCCATGCTGTCAGACTTCTCTGTCTCAACAACGGCAGTCTTCACTCAAGACATACACACTCCACAGACTTTTCCACAGAAACTTCAGCTCTGCTGTGCAGACACTTTTTTTTTTTTCTTTGCAAAGTCTATTAGGGCTCCTGTCTCTTTAAGACTGCTCCACAGACTTTTCTTTTACTGCTGCACATTCCACAGTCATTTTCACAACAAGTTCAGCTTTGCTGTGCATACATTTTCTCTCTGCAGACCCTATCAGGGCCACTATCTCTCCAAGACTGCTCCAATCAGACGTTTCTCTTGACACACTTTTTTTTTCCTCTGCTGCTATTTCAACAGACTTCACCTTTATTGCTGTCTTTGTGCTGCATGCACACTCCAGCACTAACTGTATCAGCCACTGCGCTGCCCCAGCATTCTCCGCCAATTGTAGCATTTCAGGGGTTATAGCTCTAGGATCACTGTCTGGGTAGACAGAATGGCATGAAAACAGTTCATTCAGACAGCAGTTCTGGTGCAAAACTGGCCGCAACCAGCTTTATTAAAGTCCACAGCAAACAGATAAAACAAAGCATAAACAGAAAACCTGGGCTTGTCTAGCCACTAATTACACTTAGATAGATGGCCCTCTCTATCCGGGACCCAGACTCTACCAGTCTGTGCCCAAAACAACACATATCACATATGTTACCAGTTTGGAGCTTCACAGATACTCCTCCTTGTGTCTGAAGGCACCTTCCATGTCCAGACTTGAGAGAGATCCACTCCTATTCAGCCGCTATTCACACGGATTCGCACTGAGACTACTCCTGTGTCCGGGGTCCTTCCTGCACCCAGACTGAGATAGCTCACACTCCTGGAGACGCTTCTTTGTACCTCCAATCCTGGAGACTGCTTCCTTGTGCCAGGACACCTCCCTGTGTCCAGGCTAAAGACAGCTCTCAATCCTAGAGACTGCTTCCTTGTGCCAGGACACCTCCCTGTGTCTGGGCTAAAGACAGCTCTCAATCCTAGAGACTGCTTCCTTGTGCCAGGACACCTCCCTGTGTCCGGGCTAAAGACAGCTCTCAATCCTAGAGACTGCTTCCTTGTGCCAGGACACCTCCCTGTGTCTGGGCTAAAGACAGCTCCCAGATTGTGTTTCCAAACACCTACTTCTGGTCTCCTAATTAACACTGAGTAGTTTCAGGCTTGTGCTGCAAGTGTGTGCTGAATGTGAGGTGTAGTGACCTTTCTCTACCACTAGGATTACTAAGCCACATATTTCCCTTATACCTAGGTGAAATGTACACCCCATTCATCACATATTCACTCACTGTCTCACACTACATTATATTTCAAATAATTCAAATCTATTAGTGTGACGTGCTTCCATCATTATCCAATACATTGGTTGCAAAAAATATAGAAGTACACAAACGGGCCTTTCACAGCTACTGAACAGTTGTGTGCATTGTTTACTGTAGTCAGAGGTTCTCATTTTTGGAGTGCAGGTCCCGCTCCAGTTAGTTATTCAAACACTGCTGCTTGTACTCTGCTGAGCGTGTCTCACTGCCTCATCCTTGACATTTTTCTCTAATTGTTGCTGCTACATTATATTTCAAATAATTCAAATCTATTAGTGTGACGTGCTTCCATCATTATCCAATACATTGGTTGCAAACAATATAGAAGTACACAAACGGGCCTTTCACAGCTGCTGAACAGTTGTGTGCATTGTTTACTGTAGTCAGAGGGTTTCAATTTTTAAATTCTGATCCCGCTCAAGTTATTTCTTCAACCACCGCTGCTTGTACTCTGCTGAGCGTGTGTCACTGCCTCATCCTTGACATTTTTCTCTAATTGTTGCTGCTACATTATATTTCAAATAATTCAAATCTATTAGTGTGACGTGCTTCCATCATTATCCAATACATTGGTTGCAAACAATATAGAAGTACACAAACGGGCCTTTCACAGCTGCTGAACAGTTGTGTGCATTGTTTACTATAGTCAGAGGGTTTCAATTTTTAAATTCTGATCCCGCTCAAGTTATTTCTTCAACCACCGCTGCTTGTACTCTGCTGAGCATGTGTCACTGCCTCATCCTTGACATTTTTCTCTAATTGTTGCTGCTACATTTATTTCAATATTCAATTATTAGTGTGACGTGCTTCCATCAGTATCCAATACATTGTTGCAACAATATAGAGTACACAAACGGGCCTTCAGTCTGAACAGTGGTGCATGTTTACTTAGTCAAGGTTCTCATTTTTGGAGTGCAGATCCCGCTCCAGTTAGTTATTCAAACACTGCTGCTTGTACTCTGCTGAGCGTGTCTCACTGCCTCATCCTTGACATTTTTCTCTAATTGTTGCTGCTACATTATATTTCAAATAATTCAAATCTATTAGTGTGACGTGCTTCCATCATTATCCAATACATTGGTTGCAAACAATATAGAAGTACACAAATGGGCCTTTCACAGCTGCTGAACAGTTGTGTGCATTGTTTACTGTAGTCAGAGGGTTTCAATTTTTGAATTCTGATCCCGCTCAAGTTATTTCTTCAACCACCGCTGCTTGTACTCTGCTGAGTGTGTGTCACTGCCTCATCCTTGACATTTTTCTGTAATTGTTGCTGCTACATTATATTTCAAATAATTCAAATCTATTAGTGTGACGTGCTTCCATCAGTATCCAATACATTGGTTGCAAACAATATAGAAGTACACAAACGGCCTTTCACAGCTACTGAACAGTTGTGTGCAGTGTTTACTGTAGTCAGAGGTTTTCATTTTTGGAGTGCAGATCCCGCTCCAGTTAGTTCTTCAACCACTGCTGGTTGTAGTCTGCTGAACGTGTCTCACTGCCTCATCCTTGAAATTTTTCTCTAATTGGTGCTGCTCCATTCTATTTCAAATAACTCAAATCTATTAGTGTGACGCGCTTCCATCGTATACAATACATTGGTTGCAAACAGCCTTTTTGTTAAGGTACAGTATTATATCGACATTGTACAGGTGTCGCTATTCAGTCTGATAACTAGATATCATTCACCTTTTCTATCAGTTGTCGTTGTTTCAGCACCACTTGCAGGTATATATTTAGCTATTGTGACTATGCACTATTGACTATAACAAGGTAATGCATGATTTTTGTTACCGATTCTCATTTTTACATGATGGACCTTTATGATATGGGTTGTTAAATTTGTATTTAAATATGTATTTTTTCAAATGACACAAATGTAAGTAATGTTGAAGAGGACTAGTCCTACATCCATTGTTTCCACAATATTACAGGTGTACATCACATCCCTTAATCAACAATGGATTATTAAATTTACTTGTATGCTTTTATTTAAAATCCAAGAACACTGAAGGCTAACCTTCGCACTGCAGCTCTTGTCAAAGTTCAACCCACATTATGCACTTCCAACATTGCAGCATTTGACGCATGATGTGAGTTGGATTTGTCTAAGTTATGGAGTGACAAGGTTCACCATCAGTACCCTATAGCATAAGTAGGCTTTTGTGTTAGTATTTGTGTTCCACATGTGGATATCTGCAGTAATATGTCACAATTATTATGTTACAGATATGTGACAAAGACTAATAATTTTATGGTTTTAAAGGTGACGTTTCACTTTTTTACAGTTTAGAAATAAGGGTGTAGCCTCTTATCTATGTGTAGCAGTAGCCACTTTAACATGTCATGTTTTTTTCAACATGTGTAGCTAGCTAGCAGTAATTTTTGCCGGACACACAGCAGGGGAACAGCAGGCGTTACTGAACCCCACAAACACATCAGCGATTTTTTTGATCTGTGCATCCAACACTTGTGAGCAGCAACTGGCAGTGTTGTAGCCCAGGGAGTAGAGTTCAGGTGGTAGAAAGATGAACATAACAGGAGACATGGATAACGTTGCCAACCAGTTATTTAATCTGAAACCGGACAGGGAAATTCATGCGAGATCCATGCCTTGTTCATTTTCAGAAAACTAAGCCGTCTACATTAACGGAGGATAGTCGCATGCTACGGTCTGTTAGTACACCACCTGCAGCACTAAAGAGCGCTCCGATAATACACCTCCAATGCATACTGGCTAAGCTCTGGCCATGTATCCAGCTTAGAGACCCAAAACTTGAATGGGGAAGAGCCATCTGGGAGTACACTGAGAGGCCAAGACATGTAGTCTGTCACCATCTTATGGAAACTTTGCCTCCTGCTGACTGGAGCCGTCTCGGATGGTGTAGACATTGGTGGCGCTGCCACAAAACTTCGCCACATTTGGAACATACTGGTCTTGCTGTTGTGAATGTGATAGAAATTAATTCTGAGCAGAAGCTCCCTCTGGTGGTTACAAACAGTACTGAACTATCCAATGAAGATTGTGAAGATTGGAGATCAGGTGTTACTGACTGGTCTTATATAAGGGAGGTTCCCTCCCATCAGGGTTGACGGTGATCAATTGTTCTGGTCTCATCTTTGATTCCTGTACACTTTGTAGCTTGCTGTTTCGTGCCTGCATCTTTTGCTAACAGATAAGACATTTTCTTCTTTTATTTATTTATTTATTTTTTTTGGCATTTTGTCCTGCACTTCTGTGGGGGTCTGCCGGGTCCCCTTGGGGGTTTGTGCTCCTCTCAGTTTTGTTCAGCCACTGTTGTCTGTTCATTTTCCTTTTCCAGTTTTTTCTTTGGCTGCTGTTTAGTTTTTGTTACATCAGAGAACTAATTAAGGTGGTAGAGGTCGTGTGATCTAAGGTGTTTTTGTAATTAGTAGAGTTGGTACTTTTCAGGGTTTTTTTGTGATTGCAGAAAGTGCCCTTCCTATCCTTTTCTATTTATGAAGTTTGGGCCCCAACATTTGCTCATACTATTTTCTGTCTGTGTCAATATTTCTTCTTGTCTAACCGCCATTACATGTTTGGGGGCTTTCTATGTTCTTTCTGGATCTGCTCCGGGGCAGATAGCTTTCCTCTTTCTATCTTTAGGTGTAGTTAGCTTCTCAGGCTGTGACGAGGCATCTAGGACCAACGTAGGTACGCTCCACGGCTGCCTTTAGTTGTGGTGGTTAGTCAGGGTACTGCAATCCCATAGATTCCAACCTCTCTGGTGTATTGCCTTTTTTGCCTGCTCTCCTCAGCTACCAAATCATAACATCTTGCCCTGTGCAGAGGCGCTGCTTGTGCTCCCTCTTGTTGCAGAGCTGTCTCCACTGCCTCGACGCACAGAGCTTCTTTGTAAAGCAGTAGTAGCAGCAGTGCTCTCGGCTGGAATGGAGAACATTATGGATTGCACCAGTGTGTCTTGGTACTCCCGCATTTTACTCTCCCGGTTCAACGGTGTGATGAGGCTTTGTAAGTTGTCCCGGTAGCGAGGGTCTAGGAGGGTGGACACCCAATAATCAGACGTGGTGAGAATGTGGGCGATGCGGCGGTCGTTTCTCAGGCACTGCAGCATGAAATCAACCATGTGCTGCAGACTCCCAACTGGCCAAGAAACGCTGTCCCCTGCAAGAGGCGTCATCTCTGCCTGCTCTGCATCACCCCACCCTCGCTATACATACTGACTAGAGCATTGTGTACCTCCCTCTGGAGCAATGTCTTCCTCCTCCATTGACTCCTCCTCATCCTCCTCACAAAGTGAGCCCTGCCCATCCCTTTGTGAGGAACCACGTTGCGCTGACTGTCCAGAAGGTGATGGAATTTGTGACTCCTCATCCTCCACCTCTTCCAAAACCTCATCCCTTAGTGCTTGCATTTTTTTTTTGAAGCAGGCAGATAAGGGGGACAGTCAGGTTGACTAGTGCATCATCTGCACTCGCCATCCGCGTTGACTCATCAAACGCACGCAAAACGTGGCAGATGTCCTTCATAGAGTCCTTCTCCAGTCCTTACACTGGCTGCCCATTCATTATAGTATCCAATTCAAAGTACTGGTTGTCACCCACAAAGCTCTCCACAGTGCAGCACCCCCCTACATCTCCTCCCTCATTTCTATCTATCGGCCTAACCGACTGCTGCGCTCTGCAAACGACCTTCGACTAACCTCTGCACTAATCCGTACCTCCCACTCCCGAATACAAGACTTCTCCCGTGCTGCGCCAATCCTCTGGAATGCTCTACCCCAAGAAATTAGGACTATCCGCAATTAGCATGGTTTCAGGCGCTCCCTCAAAACACATTTGTTCAGAGCGGCCTATCACATTCACTAATCAAAGTCATTCTATGTGTAAGTCTGTGTGTGTAGCCCATTCACTATCTCTATCCATCCATCACTCCCTCAAAATGGCTGGACCATCATTGTAAATACACCATTGTATATAAACACCTGTACTTTGTATCTCCCCCACCTCATTGTAGATTGTAAGCTGTCACGAGCAGGGGCGGCTTATATTGCTTTAATTATTGTATTGTTAACGTTGTTACTTATGACTTGTGTTCTGAAACTGTTAAACTGTAAAGCGCTGCGGAATATGTTGGCGCTATATAAATAAAGATTATTATTATTATTATAGAGGCCCAGTCAGTAGTGGTGAAGTGTGAACGGCGCAAATTGCGAGTTGATTGCGCCTGATGCAGCTGATACTCCATTACTGTTAGCTGCTGCTCACACAACCGGTCCAACATATGTAATGTCGAATTCCACCTGGTGGGTACGTGACATATGATGCGATGTTCAGGAAGGCGAAATCTGCGTTGCAGAGCTGCAATCAGCAATCTGGCCATGCTGGAACGTCGCAAGTGAGCGCACTCTAGGCGGACCTTGTGCAGCAGTGCATCAAGATCCGGATAGTCCCTCAAAAAACTCTGCACGACCAAGTTGAGCACATGTGACAGACATGGTATGTGAGTGAGGTTGCCAAGGTCCAGAGCTGTCACCAGATTTCGGTCATTGTCACACACTACCAAGCCTGGCTGGAGATTCGCTGCCAAAAACCACACGTCGCTCTCCTGCTTGATGGCATTTCAGAGCTCCTGTGCTGTGTGGCTTCGATTCCACATGGAAATTAATTTCAGGACGGCCTGTTGACGTTTGGACACGGCTGTGCTCATATCGCTCGCAACAGGTAAGCGTTCACGGGTCCATGTGGAGGTAGACCGTGACGGCTCCAGCAATGATTCTGAGGAAATAGAGTAGGAGGAGGAGTCAATGTGTACAGACTTGATTCCTGCAATCCTTGGAGTTGGCAGAACACGTACAGCGCCACTCACAAGATCAGTACCCGGCTCCACAACATTGACCCAATGGGCAGTGAGGGAAAGTTATCGTCCCTGGCCATGGGTGTTAGAACCCTCTTGTTAGGTTTTGTTTCAGTTTGATGGTCACATGAACTTTTTTCCCTATTTTGTCTGGCTCCGCCCTTCTGGCTTTGCTTGACTTCATTGTATTATCTACTGTTAAGCTAGCCGGGTGCTTAGGTTCCTTACTCAGTCAGTTTTGCTTGATCTTCGGATCTCAAAGTATTTTGTTTTCTGTTTAATTATCCCTGCTACAATTTCTGTTAGGAGGTGTCCACCTTTTCTCCCAGTCCCTAGATCTTGTAGGCATTCCTCCCTCGCAACTATAGGTCTTCGTTCAGACTAGCTGAGGACTTTAGAGGGTCTGGTTGCAGGATCAGGTTCCCCGTTACATCGTAGGGATTCAGCTTAGTTCTATTGTAGGGACAGAATTCCCTTCTTTCCTTAGTGCTTGTAGCAGATCATAACAATGGGTACTGGTCCACGCATCGGTGGTCAGGTGGACCTTGCTACTGAGGGCGTTTACTAGCGCATGTTTAATTTTTCCCTCAACATGCTTTTGCAGACCAGGGACGGCTTGCCTGCTGAAATGAAATCGACTTGGCACAATGTATTGTGGGACTGAAAATGATATTAAGTTACGGAAACTGTCAGTCTCCACCAGCCTGAATGACAGCATTTCAAGGGACAGGAGTTTTGCAATGCCAGCATTCAGAGCCTGTGCTCGTGGATGGTTTGCCGAGTATGGCTGTCTTTTATCCCATGCCTGTGCTACCGATGGCTGTTTTGTGGCCTGGAAGTGTGAGGATGACAGGGAACTTGCTGCTGTGTGTGGAATAACACTTTGTCTCTGGACAACAGTGACCGAGGTTCTTCCATGGCGATCCTGTGAGGAAGCAGAACCAGCTGTGTGTGAGCTCGATGAAGAGGCTTCAACACAACCTGAAGATGCAGGTGCTGCTGTAGGCTGGCCTACATCTCCAGTGTGTCTTTGTAACTCAACTACATGCTTTGTCCGCACATGTTTCCACATATTAGTGGTATTGAGGTTACTGACACTTTTACCTCTTTTTACTTTTTAATTACACAGCTTGCATTTGACATAGCAAATATCATCTGCAAGTGTGTCAAAAAAGGACCACGCAGTGCAAGTCCTGGGAGCGCACGTTTTGACTTTTGGAAGACAACTGCTCCGAACAGGTGGCAAAATGGAGGCTACAGGCAACCGAGTCTGCAGCCTAACTCTCCCTCCTGTTTGTACCGTTGGGGCAATGTCTTCCTCTATCTTCCTTCTATCACTAACCACTTCTCTAGGCCTCTCACAGCTTTCAACCTCTGAGACACACAAGGATGGTAACACCCTTGACCTGGTCTTTGTCCACCTCTGTTCAATCTACCACCTAAATAACTCACTGCTTCCACTGTCTGACCACAACATTCTCTCCTTCACGCTCACAAATCCTCCATCACCCCAGCGCACTCCTACCTACCACACATTCAGAAATCTACAAGCCATTAACCCTCAGACACTTTCAGATTCCCTACACTCATCACTGTCCCCAATCTCCTCTTTTTCCTGTCCTGATCTGGCTGTTCATCACTACAATGACACTCTTAGAAGCACCCTTGACCAAGTAGCGCCGCTCACCCTCAGAACTTCCAAACACACAGTAAAACAGCCCTGGCTCACATTGCAAACTCAACTTCTTCAGCGATGCTCTAGGAGTGCTGAACGCCTTTGGAGAAAAACCCGCACACCACAAGACTTCATCCACTTTAAATTCATGTTAAGAACTTATAATGCTGCCCTTCACCTCGCCAAACAAACCTACTTCACCACCCTGATCTCCTCACTAGCCAACAACCCCAAGAAAATGTTTGACACTTTTCACTCCCTCCTCAGGCCAAAAGCACAAGCCCCTATCACAGACATTTGTGCTGACGACCTGGCCTCCCATTTTATATAAAAAATATATACTATCCGTCAGGAAATCTGCTCTCAACCACCAAAGGGCTGTGACTCCCATCCCACCCTGCTGTTCCCCTGGCTATCTTTCCACATTTGATCCCATCACAGAAGAAGAAGTCTCCAGAGTCCAGACTCCTCTCTTCCTCTCGTCCGACTACATGCACTACCGACCCCATTCCCTCACATCTCCGCCAGTCTCTCTCTCCAGTTGTCACAACTCACCTAACTAAAATCTTTAATCTCTCACTCTGCTCTGGCATTTTCTCCTCCCTCATTTCTGTCTATCTGCCTAACCGACGGCTGCGCTCTGCAAACGACTTTCGACTAACCTCTGCACTAATCCTACCTCCCACTCCCGACTCCAAGACTTCTCCCGCGCTGCGCCAATCCTCTGGAATGCTCTACCCCAAGAAATTAGGACTATCCACAATTTGCATGGTTTCAGGCGCTCCCTCAAAACACATTTGTTCAGAGCGGCCTATCACATTCACTAATCAAAGTCATTCTATGTATTCTGTGTAAGTGTGTGTGTGTGTGTCTAGCCCATTCAATATCTCCATCCCTCACTCCCTTAACCCCTTCACCCCCAAGGGTGGTTTACACGTTAATGACCGGGCCAATTTTTACAATTCTGACCACTGTCTCTTTATGAGGTTATAACTCTGGAACGCTTCAACGGATCTTCGCGATTCTGAGATTGTTTTCTCGTGACATATTGTCCTTAACGTTAGAAGTAAAATTTCTTCGATATAACTTGCGTTTATTTTTGAAAAAAACGCAAATATGGCGAAAATTTTTAAAATTTTGCAATTTTCAAACTTTGAATTTTTATTCCCTTAAAACAGAGAAATATATCACACAAAATAGTTAAGAAATAACATTTCCCACATGTCTACTTTACATCAGCACAATTTTGGAACCAAAATTTTTTTTTGTTAGGAAGTTATAAGGGTTAAAAGTTGACCAGCGATTTCTCATTTTTACAACAAAATTTACAAAGCCATTTTTTTAGGGACCACCTCTCATTTGAAGTCACTTTGAGGGGTCTATATGGCAGAAAATACCCAAAAGTGACACCATTCTAAAAACTGCACCCCTCAAGGTACTCAAAACCACATTCAAGAAGATTATTAACCCTTCAGGTGCTTCACAGGAACTAAAGCAATGTGGAAGGAAAAAATGAATATTTAACTTTTTAGCCACAAAAATGATCTTTTACAAACTTTTTTTTATTTTCACAAGGTAAAAGGAGAAAATGGACAGATAAGGTTGTTATGCAATTTCTCCTGAGTATGCCAATACCCAATATGTGGGGGAAAACCACTGTTTGGGCACACGGCAGAGCTCGTAAGGGAAGGAGCGCCATTTGACTTTTTCAAACTAAAATTGGCGGGAATTGAGATTGGACGCCATGTCGTGTTTGGAGAGCCCCTGATGCGCCTAAACAGTGGAAACCCCCACAAGTGACACCATTTTGGAAACTAGACCCCTAAGGTACTTATCTAGATCTGTTGTGAGCACTTTGAACCCCCAAGTGTTTCACAAAAGCTTATAATGCCTGGGTGTGAAAAAAAAAAAAAACAATTTTCCACAAAAATGATTTTTTAGTCCCAAATTTTTGAATTTTCCCAAGGAAATTCGACCCCAAAAGTTGTTTTCCAATTTGTCCTGAGTACGCTGATACCCCATATGTGGGGGGGGGAAACTGTTTGGGTGCACGGCAGGGCTTGGAAAGTAAGTAGTAACGTTTTGGAATGCAGACGTTGATGGGGTCATGTTCCGTTTGCAGTGCCCCAGATGAGCCTAAACAGTGGAAACCCCCCACAAGTGACCCCATTTTGGAAACTAGACCCCCTAAGGAACTTATCTAGATCTTTGGTGAGCACTTTGAACCCCCAAGTGCTTCACACAAGTTTATAATGCCCGGGCATGAAAATAAAAAATCCTATTTTTTTCCCACAAAAATTATCTTTTAGTCACTAATTTTTTAATTTCCCAAGGGTAACAGGAGAAATTGGACCACATAAGTTGTTGTCCAATTTGTCCTGAGTACGCTGATACCCCATATGTGGTGGGGAACCACTGTTTGGGCGCACGGCAGAGCTCGGAATGGAAGGAGCACCATTTGACTTTTTCCAACCAAAATTGGCTGGAATTGAGATTGGATGCCATGTTGCATTTGGAGAGCCCCTGATGTGCCTAAACAGTGGAAACCCCCCACAAATGACACCATTTGGGAAACTAGACCCCCTAAGGAACTTTTCTTTATCTTTGGTGAGCAATTTGAACCCCCAAGTGCTTCACACAAGTTTATAACGTAGAGCCGTAAAATTTAAAAATCATATTTTTTCCACAAAAATGATCTTTTCACCCCAATTTTTATTTTTCCAAGAGTAACAAGACTCCAAAAGTTATTGTGCAATTTGTCCTGAGTGCGCTGATACCCCATATGTGGGGGTAAACCACTGTTTGGGTGCATGGCAGAGTTTGGAAGGGAAGGAGCGCCGTCTTTTTCAACGCAGAATTGGCTGGACGCCATGTCGTGTTTGGAGAGCTCCTGATCTGCCTAAACAGTGGAAACCCCCATAAATGACACCATTTTGGAAACTAGACCCCTCAAGGAACTTATCTAGATGTGTGGTGAGAACTTTGAACCCCCAGGTGTTTCACTAAAGTTTATAACGTACAGCCGTAAAATAAAAAATCCTTTTTTTTTACAAAAATGATTTTTTCGCCCCCAATATTTTATTTTCACAAGGGTAACAGAAGAAATTGGAACCCAAAAGTTGTTGTCCAATTTGTCCTGAGTACGCTGATACCCAATATGTGGGAGAAAACTACTGTATGGGCGCACGTCAGGGCTCGGAAGGGAAGTAGTGACGTTTTGGATTGCAGACTTTGATGGAATGGTCTGGGGGAGTCATGTCACATTTGGAGAGCCCCTGATGCACCTATACAGTGGAAACCCCCCACAAGTGACCCCATTTTGGCAAATATACCCCACAAGGAACTTATCTAGATGTGTGGTGAGCACTTTGAACCCCGAAGTGCTTCACAGAAGTTTATAACGTACAGCCGTAAAAATAAAAAATCCTTTTTTTTTTTACAAAAATGATTTTTTCACCCCCAATATTTTATTTTCACAAGGGTAACAGGAGAAATTGGACCCCAAAAGTTGTTGTCCAATTTGTCCTGAGTACGCTGATACCCAATATGTGGGAGAAAACTACTGTATGGGCGCACGTCAGGGCTCGGAAGGGAAGTAGTGACGTTTTTGATTGCAGACTTTGATGGAATGGTCTGGGGGCGTCATGTCGCATTTGGAGACCCCTGATGCGCCTAAACAGTGGAAATCCCTAACAAGTGACCCCATTTTGGAAAATAGACCCCACAAGGAACTTATCTAGATGTGTGGTGAGCGCTATGAAGCCCCAAGTGCTTCACAGAAGTTTATAATGTACAGCCGTTAAAAACAAAAAAATAATTTTTTTTGTACAAAAATGATATTTTCGCCCCCAGTTTTTTATTTTCCCAAGGGTAACAGAAGAAATAGGACAAATTGCACAATAACTCTTGGGGTCCAGAGTACGCTGATACCCCATATGTGGGGATAAACTACTGTTTGGACGCATGGCAGAGCTGAGAAGTGAAGGAGCACCGTTTGACTTTTTCAACGCAGAATTGGCTGGAATTGAGATCAGACGCCATGTCACATTTGGAGAGCCCCTGATGTGCCGAAACCCCCCAATTCTAACTCCAACCCTAACCCCAACACACCCATAACCCTAGTCCCAACCCTAACCACAAACCTAACCCTAAACACACCCCTAATCCCAACCCTAACCCTAATCCTAACTTTAGCGCCAACCCTAACCCTAACTTTAGCCACAACCCTAACCCTAACCCTAATGGGAAAATAAAAATAAATACTTTTTTTTTATTTTATTATTTTTCCCTTACTAAGGGGGTGATAAAGGGGGGTTTGATTTACTATTTATAGCGGGTTTTTATGATTGGCAGCTGTCACGCTAAAAGACGCTTTTTATTGCAAAAATAGTTTTTGCATCATCACATTTTGAGAGCTATAATTTTTGCATATTTTGGCCCACAGAGTCATGTGAGGTCTTATTTTTTGCGGGACGAGTTCACGTTTTTATTGGTATCATTTTTGAGCACGTGACGTTTTTTGATCGCTTTTTATTTCGATTTTTGGGAGGTTAGAATGAACAAAAATCAGCAATTCATGAATTTCTTTTGGGGGAGGCGTTTATACCGTTATGCGTGTGGTAAAATTGATAAAGCAGTTTTATTCTTCGGGTCAGTACGATTATGGCGATACCTCATTTATATCATTTTTTCATGTTTTGGCGCTTTTATAGAATAAAAACAATTTTATATAAAAAATAATTATTTTGCATCGCTTTATTCTGCGAGCTATAACTTTTTTATTTTTTCGCTGATGATGCTGTATGATGGCTCGTTTTTTGCGGGACAAGATGACGTTTTCAGCAGTACCATGTTTTTTTATATCGGTCTTTTTGATCGCGTGTTATTCCACTTTTTGTTCGGCGGTATAATGATAAAGCATTGATTTTTTGCTTAGTTTTTTTTTTTTTAAGGGGTTCACTAAAGGGGTTAACTAGTGGGACAATTTTATAGGGGGGGTCGTTACGGACGCGGCGATACCAAATATGTGTACTTTTATTGCTTTGTTTTTTTTTTTACAGGAAGAAGTGAATTTATTGGGGAATATTTTTTTTTTTTTTATTTATTTTGGATTTTTTTTTAAAACATGTTTATTTTTATTTTTTTAACTTTTTTACTTTGTCCCAGGGTGGGACATCACTGTATTTTATCAGATCGCTGGTGTGACAGTGTGCACAGCACTCTGTCACACCAGCGATCGCTCAGGCAGTGCAGCAGGCTTCTCAGCGCCTGCTCTCAGCAGGCACTGAGGTAGCCGCCTCCCTCCAGGACCTCTGCGCCATCTTGGATCCGGGTCCTGGGAGGGAGGAAGCCCTCAGAACAGCGCGATCACATCGCGCTGCTCTGAGGGTCTCAGGGGGGCGCGCAGGGAGCCCCCACCCTGCGCGATCCTCCCCTGTGCCCCCAGTACACCGCGATCATGTTTGATCGCGGTGTGCAAGGGGTTAATGTGCCGGGAGCGGTCCGTGACCTCTCCTGACACACAGTCATGGGTGTCAGCTGTGATAATCAGCTGACACCCGGCCGCGATCGGCTGCGCTCCCCCTGGGAGCGTGTCCGATCGCACGAGACGTACTATCCCGTCCCCGGTCATACGGGCCCAGGTACCATGGACGGGATAGTACGTCCGATGGCAGTAAGGGGTTAAGATGGCTGGACCTTCATTGTAAATGCACCATTGTATATAAACACCTATACTTTGTATCTCCCCCACCTCATTGTAGATTGTAAGCTGTCACGAGCAGGGGCGACTTATTTTTCTTTAATTATTGTATTGTTAACGTTGTTACTTATGACTTGTGTTCTGAAATTGCTAAACTGTAAAGCGCTGCGGAATATGATGGCGCTATATAAATAAATATTATTATTATTATTATTCCTCTGAGCTGCTCCCACCACCTTCCTGTTCCTCACGCCATGTTGGGTCTTGGACCTCATCATCTCCACTACCCTCTTCCAACACCTGCTGCTGTTGGGTGGTCTGGCCAGCACCATGCTCAACATAAACTGGCACCTGAGTCTCATCATCATCAGATGCGTTCTGCGGTGTGCTGACCATCGGCACTGTCTCACCCGCCTCTTCAGATTCAGAGAGACACAGCTGTTGTGCATCACTGCATACTCCCTCTTCTTCACATTCCAGAATGCTGCTTGGCTGGGCCCCTGTTTGCAAGCCAACAGATTCTGAGAACAGAAGCTGACACTCAGCTGGCTCCTGTACAGAACTCTCTGACTGCCTGGGCAATTTGGCAGGCGGTGAAGAGACAGATGGTTGCTCAACAGTGCTGTGGTCCTGAGAGGAGGTGGAAGCTATTGAAGTCGATGCATTGGCTGACATCCAACCAACAACGGCTTCAATTTGTTCTTCCCGCAGCAGGGGGGTACGCCGACCTCCTACAAAAGTGCGCATAAAGGAACGCTCATGGGGAAAACTGGTGGATGCTGTGTCACTGGGGGCGGCAGCAGCCACAGAATCCACACGTCCTCTCCCTGCTGAAACTCCAAGGCCACGACCACGTGCCTTACTCCCTGCCTTCTTCATCTTGGTAGATTGATAAAGAAAGTCTGAAAAGTTATAAGGCCTAAGTGTGGTTATTCTGCAGAGACTGCAGTGAACACTGCACACAACTGTTCACTAGGTGTGAAAGGCCCCTTTGTGTACTTCTATAGTGTTTGCAACCAATGTATTGCCTGGAAGTGCTGTTAGCACAGTCAACACTTGCTCCTGTGTTACTGGGGTTCAGTAATGTCAGCTGTTCCCCTGCTGTGTGTACGGCAAAAAGTCCTGCTGCCTCCACCCTGTTCTCTTCTCATCCGTGGGCTCCAACACCGCCAGGTGTTGCTCGGAAGTACTTGGCACGGGTACTGACTCCTGCCCAGCCTGGTTACAGCACGACAGCTGTTTCCTGGCACTGTCAACGTCAATTAGCCTCCAATAAGTTGTCCTGTCGTGTTGCATTCTGGTTAGCCAACTATATGGTGCCTGCAGTTTAGGTCATTCCTATGTGTGCTGTGGGATATGTAAATAAAGGCTGTTTCCGTTGTGACAATAGGACAAGCACCCACTGTAGGACTGTGTGATTCGGTAACTGCGGACGGCTTGCGGACTATCAACTTACATTTTCATGGGTGCCTTCTGCTACCCGTCTGGGTTCCAGTACCGTCAACTGGTTCTCCACAGTGCCTTTGGCCTAGGTGCCTCCATCTCGGTATCCAAGTTCCAGCAATGTCTGCTGGTCCTTGGTAGTGCTTTGGAGCACAGGTACCTCCTGCTTAGTAACCGTGTCCCAGTAACGTCAGCTGGTCCTCGGTTGTGCCATTGGCTCTTTTCCTTCTGCTGCCCCTCCGGGTTCCAGCACAGTCAGCTGGTCCTCGTTACTTCCATTGTCTCTTGTACCATCTGATACCCGTCCGGGTTCCAGTAACGTCAGCTGGTTCTCGGAAGTTAGTCAGCCTTCTTGTACCTTCAGCTACATTTACAAATTGAATATTTTTTAAATGTTTTGTTGGGTAATCACTATGGATCTCCAACAATGAAGACGACGACCCTGATGACCACCCCGAAGAAGATGACGACCACAAGGACGACGAGCATGAAGCCAACCAGCCTGAACACCATCACAAAGAAGAAATAAAAGATTACCCAGAAGAAGATCACCAACAGGACAAAGAAGGTTAAGACAAACTACAAGATACAGAACAAGAGACAGAAGAACAATAAGCAGAAGATGAAAAAGCATAAGAACATGAAGTATAAGACCAAAATGAAGAGCAAAATATATGCTCTAAATTATAAGCAGAAGAAGACTAAGCAGTGTATGGGGGTGAGTCCGTTCCTCCTCGTGGTGTCCCTGGAAAATGCCTGCTGCTGCAGGCTAAACTGAACACGGACAAATACTGTTGTAATTTAAATCTTTTGTGACAGCAAGAACGCAAGGATGAAAAATTCATACTTTTACAGATTACAAGTACAGGAATCTCTGTCACAAATAAGAATATGATGAAGATGAAGTAGAATATGAAGAAGAATAATAGTTTAATAAGAACAATATGAGTAATGTTAACAAAAAGATGAATAGCAATAAGTTTAAGAAGAAGATAAAGAAGGTGAAGATGAAGAATAATTTGATGAAAAAGATGATGCTGCTGAAGATTATGAAGGAGAAATTGTGGCAAAAGTTAAAAAGGTGAAGAGCATGGAAGTTGTGAAACATACATATTTGCCAAAATAGAAAAAAGGTTAACAACATTGTCAATTTGTTAGTCAATGCGAACATCTTTACAAAAAAAAATATTAATGCTATTCCATTTGATTGAGTTAAATATCTATGCCTTTAATGTCTCCTCAACCTCCCCCAATACATTCTACATTACTCTTTGTTGTTTTCCTTCATGTACAATTAACCAACAAGGCAAGAATGGACTTTTTTAATTCCGATATTTTTCCCCATAGACTTACATTGGATTTCCGGTATCGGTATCGGGTATCGCCGATATTTCTTGTGTATCGGCGATACCATTCCGATCCGATACTTTTGGATATCGGAAAGTATCGCTCAACTCTATCCACCAGCCTTAAAAAAAAAAAAAAAAAAAATCTATCTGCATGTTGCTTGGACAATAATTTGGGCATAGTAGCAGTCTGTGGTACTCATTGTATTAGGCCATCTATACAAAGCTCCACCAGCCTTAAAAAACAACAAAAAAAATCTATCTGCATATTGCTTGGACAATAATTTGGGCATAGTAGCAGTCTGTGGTACTCATTGTATTAGGCCATCTATACAAAGCTCCACCAGCCTTAAAAAACAAAAAAAAATTATATCTGCATGTTGCTTGGACAATAATTTGGGCATAGTAGCAGTCTGTGGTACTTATTGTATTAGGCCATCTATACAAAGCTCCACCAGCTTTAAAAAACAACAAAAAAATTCTATCTGCATGTTGCTTGGACAATAATTTTGGGCATAGTAGCAGTCTGTGGTACTCATTGTAATAGGCCATCTATACAAAGCTCCACCCGCGTTCAAATAATAAGAATTTTTTGCAGCCATCGTTTTTTGTGGAAACAACTCCACAGTTGTCAATTAGGTAACCACCAAAATGAGTGGCAAAAGGCCTGCTGCTGGTGGAAAGGGGAATAGGCATGTTGTGAAGAGAAAAAATGTTGTGTCCGTGGGGTAGGTGTAAAAGCAACAGTAACATCTGCAGAAGAAAGACCATCTTCCAGCCAAACTAAGATGTCTACTTCTTTTAGTGGACAATGTGGTACGATCCCTTTCTTACGGGCACGCCCATCGCTACAAATTCCAGATGAGGCACAAAAAAATAAGGTGCTTCAACAGATATCAAGTGCTCCTTTAAGTCGGCTCTCCACCTCAACTTCAACAATACAAAAACTCCAGTCCTCAGAGGTGTCACCCCAATCGCACTTGCTTCCTCACAGCTCCCAAGTCTCCAACTGCCCGTCTGAGTATGGGGTAGAACAGATGGTTGAGTCTGCAGAGCTGTTTACTCATACTATAGCCTGGGAATCAGAGGTCATCTCCATAGCTTCTGTGAATCCAGACGAGGAAATGATCTGCACTGATGCCCAGAATATTTATGAGTCTGATCCAGGACCAGATGAAGAAGGTTCTGAGCATAATGTAGACTCTCGTTCCCAAACTGTAATTCCTGTTGGTGGAGACAATTAGGAAGACGATGATGAGACTCAAATACCAGATGTGAGCGACAACTTGAGTTTTGTGTCAGGGCAGGAAGAGGTTGGCTCTGAGGACGACGGGGTGAGAACACAGGGTGATGATGACGAGGTTGTAGATCCCACTTACTGTCAACCCACAGTGAGACAGTCGATGAGGTCAGCAGAGGAGGTGGAGGAGGATTCAAGTGACGACGAGGTCAGGGTGCGCCTTCCTAGACAGAGACGTAGAACTGGAAGCACGTCACCAACTGCATCCTCAACCACAACTCTACCTCTGACCACAAGTCAAGGTGGCTCTTCAGGTCGCATGGGTTCTAAGCCTTGCATAGCCTGGGCATTTTTTAACATCGATAAGGATGACCCAACTCGTGTTAACTGTAACATTTGTGACCAAAAGCTAAGTAGAGGCCAAAAAATCCATAGTTTGAGTACTTCATGCATGAACAGTCACATGGATATGAAGCATAAGTTGCAGTGGAAAGCTCACTGTGCTACAATGCGGCCTAGCTGGCATGCCCAACCACCGTCTGCCCCATCTTGTGCATCCGCGACCGCGGCCTCTTCATCCTCTGTGACTGGGGGGACAGCAGTCAGACCTGTTTTGAGACTCAGACCTGGCACATCTTTACCAGCAACAGCCAGTCAGATTGGCAGGTCATCAGTTCATTTGGAAGTGGAAACACCAGCTGGTGTTGAGCGCTCTCCGACATCGAGAGCACCACCTTTGGATCAAGGCAACCTAACTTTTGCACCTGCATCGTCCTCACAGACCTTCAGTTGTCTGGGGACACCCTACTCAACCCCGTCTACGCACATCAGCCAGCCCTCGGTCACTCAGATGTGGACAAGTAAAAGACCATTTCCTCCTAGCCATGAGAAAGCTAAGAGGTTGAATTTCACCATCTGCAAGCTCTTGTCTACAGAAATGCTGCCTTTCCGCCTTGTTGACACAGAGGATTTTTGACCCCTTATGTCCGTCGCAGTGCCCCAGTACCAAATACCCAGTCGGCACTACTTCTCAAAGAAAGGTGTACCTGCGCTCCACCAGCATGTCGCACACAACATCACCTCTTCTTTGATAAACTCAGTGTGTGACAGGGTGCATTTCACCACAAACACTTGGACGAGTAGGCATGGACAGGGGCGTTACATGTCGCTGACTGGGCACTGGGTAACTATGGTGACAGCAGGACAAGGGGCTACTGTCCAAGTCTTGCCGTCCCCACGAGTTGTGCGTCAATTACTCTTTATCTCGAAGTTCCTCCACTGATTCTGCCTCCTCAACCACCTATCGGTCCTCCACTTGCACCCAAAGCATGTCTGGTCATGCCACGGGCTTTCTAACTGCGTAGAAGGGATCCTGCAGCACACCTCATTGCTATGCTGGCAGAAGGGCTCAACGTCATCAGGCGGTTTTTACGTTGAAATGTCTGGGAAATGTGAGTCACACAGCTGAGGAGTTGTGGTCAGCTCTGGAGAACCAGTTTCATGAATGTTTGTCTCCACTGGACTTGCAACCAGGGAAGGCCGTGTGCGACAATGCCGCAAACCTGGGTGCGGCCCTTCGCCAGGGCAATGTCACACACGTGCCTTGTATGGCTCACGTGTTGAACCTGGTTGTCCAGCAAAATTTAGCCCACTATCCTGGACTACATGGCCTTTTGCAGAGGGCACGGTCGCTGTGTGCTCACTTCCGCCGTTCGCATCCCGCAGCTCAGCGACTTACATCTCTACAGAAGTCGTTGGGCCTGCCACTTCACCAGCTAAAATGCAACGTGCCAACACGGTGGAATTCAACTCTGCACATTTTGCAGCGACTGTGGCAGCACCGACAAGCCCTGGTGCAATACGTTCTGAATTATAGCCTGGGCCAACGAGATCCAGAGGTGGGGCAAATCACACGCTGGAGGAGTGGTCTCAGATCAGGGACCTATGCACCCTTCTGCACAGTTTTGAAATGGCCACGAAGATGTTTAGTGCTGACGATGCCATTATAAGCATGACTATTCTGGTGATTTACATGCTGGAGCAGATGTTAAACAGAATTCGGAGTCAGGTGGTGGAACAAGAGGAGGTGGAGGAAGTAGAGGAGGGGGAGTTGTATGCGGAAGGGCTAACATCTGCAAGGTCCAGACGGTCGGCAGCACCAAGGCGGCTGGCATGGGAGGGTGGGGGAGAGGGATTAACCAGGGCGCATGGTAGCAGCCAAACTAGTGAGGAAGGTGCAGGAGCACAGGAAGAAGTGGATGACGAACTGGCGATGGGCATGGAAGACTCATCAGATGAGGGAGACCTTGATCACATTTCTGTTGTTCGAGGTTGGGGGGAGAGGGCAGAGGAAGAAAGCATGAGTCGTACCTCGCCACCAACACAACAGGGACTTGGTGCTCCCGGATGTGCAAGACTAGAGTTGAGCGATACTTTCCGATATCCAAAAGTATCGGAATCGGAATGGTATCGCCGATACCCCAAAAATATTGGCGATACCCGATACCGATACCGGAAATCCAATGTAAGTCTATGGGAGCAAAATATCGGAATTAAAAAAACCCCCTTCTTTCCTTGTTGGTTAATTGTACATGAAGGAAAACAACAAAGAGTAATGTAGAATGTATTGGGGAAGGTTGAGGAGACATTAAAGGCATAGATGTTTAACCCAATCAAATGGAATAGCATAAATATTTTTTTTTTAAAGATGTTCAGATTGACGAAGAAATTGACAATGTTTAAGTTTTTTTTTACTTTGGCAAATATGTATATTTCACAACTTCCATGCTCTTCACCTTTTTAACTTTAGACACACTTTCTCCTTCATAATCTTCAGCAGCATCATCTTTTTGATCAAATTATTCTTCATCTTCACCTTCTTTATCTTCTTCTTAAACTTCTTGATATTCATCTTTTTGTTAACATTACTCATATTCTTCTTATTCAACTATTATTCTTCATATTGTACTTCATCTTCTTCATCATATTCTTATTTGTGACAGAGATTCCTGTACTTGTAATCTGTCAAAGTATGAATTTTTCATCCATCCGTTCTTGCTGTCACAAAAGATTTAAATTACAACAGTATTTGTCCGTGTTCAGTTTAGCCTGCAGCAGCAGGCATTTTCCAGGGGCACCACGAGGAGGAATGGACTCACCCCCATACACTGCTTAGTCTTCTTCTGCTTATAATTTAGAGCATATATTTTGCTCTTCATTTTGGTCTTATACTTCATGTTCTTCTGCTTATTGTTCTTAAGTCTCTTGTTCTGTATCTTGTAGTTTGTCTTAACCTTCTTAGTCCTGTTGGGTAATCTTTTATTTCTTCTTTGTGATGGTGTTTAGGCTGGTTGGCTTGATGCTCGTCGTCCTTGTGGTCGTCATCTTCTTCGGGGTGGTCATCAGGGTCGTCGTCTTCATTGTTGGAGATCCAGAGTGATTACCCAAAAAAACATTTAAAAAATCTTCAATTTGTAAATGTAGCAGAAGGTACAAGAGCCAATGCAAGTAACGAGGACCAGCTGACTGTGCTGGAACCCGGAGGGGCAGCAGAAGGAAAAGAGCCAATGGCACAACCGAGGACTAGCTGACGTTACTGGGACACGGTTACTAAGCAGGAGGTACCTGTGCTCCAAAGCACTACCAAGGACCAGCAGACATTGCTGGAACTCGGATACCGAGATGGAGGCACCTAGGCCAAAGGCACTGCGGAGAACCAGCTGACGGTACTGGAACCCGGAGGGGCAGCAGAAGGAAAAGAGCCAATGGCACAACCGAGGACCAGCTGACGTTACAGGGACACGGTTACTAAGCAGGAGGTACCTGTGCTCCAAAGCACTACCAAGGACCAGCAGACGTTGCTGGAACTCGGATACCGAGATGGAGGCACCTAGGCCAAAGGCACTGCGGGAAACCAGCTGACGGTACTGGAACCCGGAGGGGCAGCAGAAGGAAAAGAGCCAATGGCACAACCGAGGACCAGCTGACATTACTGAACCCCAGTAACACAGAGCAAGTGTTGACTGTGCTAACAGCACTTCGAGCAACAACTGGCGGTGTTGGAGCCAGGATGAGAAGACACAGGGTGGAGGCAGCAGGACTTTTTGACGTACACACAGCAGGGAACAGCTGACATTACTGAACCCAGTAACACAGGAGCAAGTGTTGACTGTGCTAACAGCACTTCGAGCAACAACTGGCGGTGTTGGAGCCCAGGGTCAAGGAGGATGTTTAAATACTAGATCAAGTAATTTCCTTGTTACCTGTCAATTTTAAATGTCTATACTTCAAACAAGAGAAAGATAACCTTTACTACCATAAGATGATGAATTCATTTAAACTAATATCTAGATAAATAAAGAATTGACAAACATAAACACATACATTAACATGTTGAACAGCAATGCAAACCACAAAATAAATTAGTTAAGGAATCTGCTATACTGTTGTACATAAAAGCATACAAGTACATATCTGAATCCATTAATGATGGATAAGTAACAGTATGTACACCATTTTTATTGTATAGACAATGAATGTCTGACTTCAAAACATCATCAGCATTACAAGTTATCTGTGATATTACTAAAATGTTCCATTTGCTGAATAATGTCACTAAACAGTTTATACAAAATTATACAATTTCCATCATGTAATACTCATAATATGTGGCAATAATCATTTTTATTAACAAACATAACCTTTAAAAAGTGCATAGTGCATAGTGAAAATTGCTATTTATGGCTGACTGTCGACTTGCAAGCATGACAACGGATAGATAAGGTATATATAGATGAGACTGCATAGCCACAGATGATGAATGGCGATGTAATACTGTACCTCAATAAAGTGTGCGTCACTACTACATAATTTTTTTATATAGCTTTATAAACAGTGTACATGGATGTATGCTTGCGCCTTTGTTTTGACGCACAGACTGCCTTCCTGCTGAGACGCGTTGGGTAGTGAACAGTTGTGTGCAGTGTTCACTGCAGTCTCTGCGGAATAACCACACTTAGACCTTATAACTTTTCAGACTTTCTTTATCAATCTACCAAGATGAAGAAGGCAGAGAGTAAGGCACGTGATCGTGGCCGTGGAGTTTCTTCAGGGAGAGGACGTGGGGATTCTGTGGCTGCTGCGGCCCCCAGTGACACAGCATCCACCAGTTTTCCCCGTGAGCGTTCCTTTATGCGCACTTTTGTAGGAGCTCGGAGTACCCCCCTGCTGCGGGAAGAACAAATTGAAGCCGTTGTTGTTTGGATGTCAGCCAATGCATCGACTTCAATTGCTTCCACCTCCTCTCAGGACCACAGCACTGTTGAGCAACCATCTGTCTCTTCACCGCCTGCCAAATTGCCCAGGCAGTCAGAGAGTTCTGTACAGGAGCCAGCTGAGTGTCTGCTTCTGTTCTCAGAATCTATTGGCTTGCAAACAGGGGCCCAGCCAAGCAGCATTCTGTAATGTGAAGAGGGAGTATGCAGTGATGCGCAACAGCTGTGTCTCTCTGAATCTGAAGAGGCGGGTGAGACAGTGCCGATGGTCAGCACACCGCAGAACGCATCTGATGATGATGAGACTCAGGTGCCAGTTTCTGTTGAGCATGGTGCTGGCCAGACCACCCAACAGCAGGTGTTGGAAGAGGGTAGTGGAGATGATGAGGTCCAAGACCCAACATGGCATGAGGAACAGGAAGGTGGTGGGAGCAGCTCAGAGGAATCCTAATAATAATAATAATATTAATTTATATAGCGCCATCATATTACGCATCGCTTTACAGTTTTGCAGTTTAAGAACACAAGTCATAAGTAACAACGTTAACAATACAATAATTTAAGCTAAATAAGTCGCCCCTGCTCGTGACAGCTTACAATGTACAATGAGGTGGGGGAGATACAAAGTATAGGTGTTTATATACAATGGTGCATTTACAATGATGGTCCAGCCATCTTAAGGGACTGAGGGATGGAGATAGTGAATGGGCTAGAGACACACACACACATACACACTTACACAGAATACATAGAATGACTTTGATTAGTGAATGTGATAGGCCGCTCTGAACAAATGTGTTTTGAGGGAGCGCCTGAAACCATGCAAATTGTGGATAGTCCTAATTTCTTGGGGTACAGCATTCCAGAGGATTAGCGTAGCGCGGGAGAAGTCTTGGAGTCGGGAGTGGGAGGTACGTATTAGTGCAGAGGTTAGTCGAAAGTCGTTTGCAGAGCGCAGCAGTCGGTTAGGCCGATAGATAGAAATGAGGGAGGAGATGTAGGAGGGGTGCTGCACTGTGGATAGCTTTGTGGCTGAGAACCAGTACTTTGGTTGAAAGCTGGGAGAGGCCTAGAGAAGTGGTTAGTGATAGAAGGAAGATAAAGGAAGACATTGCCCCAACGGTACAAACAGGAGGGAGATTAGGCTGCAGACTCGGTTGCCTGTAGCCTCCAGTTTTTCACCTGTTCGGAGCAGTTGTCTTCCAAAAGTCAAAACGTGCGCTCCCAGGACTTGCACTGCGTGGTCCTTTTTTCACACACTTGCACATGATATTTGCTATGTCAAATGCAAGCTGTGTAATCAAAAATTAAAAATAGCTAAAAGTGTCAGTCACCTCAATACCACAAATATGTGGAAACGTGCGGACAAAGCACGTAGTTGAGTTACAAAGACACACTGGAGATGTAGGCCAACCTACAGCAGCACCTACATCTTCAGGTTGTGTTGAAGCCTCTTCATCGAGCTCACACACAGCTGGTTCTGCTTCTTCACAGGATCGCCATGGAAGAACCTCGGCCACTGTTGTCCAGAGACAAAGTGTTATTCCACACACAGCAGCAAGTTCCCTGTCATCCTCACACTCCCAGGCCACAAAACAGCCATCGGTAGCACAGGCATGGGATAAAAGACGGCCATACTCCGCAAACCATGCACGAGCACAGGCTCTGAATGCTGGCATTGCAAAACTCCTGTCCCTTGAAATGCTGTCATTCAGGCTGGTGGAGACAGACAGTTT
>JARQOD010000004.1:81899725-81964349 GCA_033576555.1 Oophaga sylvatica | reverse complement strand
TTAAACAGCAAAAAAGGCTGAAAGGGGGCATACATCAAATAAAAAGAAAGGAGGAAAAGAGAGACTAAGTTAGATTCATTCCCCCTGCGCACAAGGGAGGGAACCTTCCCGCCGGTCTCCCATTATCTCCAGCCGCATGGAGCCTGCCAGCGAGAGTCGTCCAACATTTGCCCACCACTACTTCATTACTTGCTGCTTTTCCTGGCTGCTATAAACCATGTTGGAGCGACTCTTTGGGACAAAGTCCCTTTTCCTTTACAGCCCATTGAACTCCATTGGAGAAAGGGCACATGCCAGGTACTGCAGCGGCTCCTATTGGCCGCAGGAAGCCCGCGATTAGATTTCGGGAACAAGTTTCAATGTCCGGTTTCTGGGGCCTGTAGTGTTGCTAAAAAGGGTAGCAATGGCGGGCCGCCAAGCGCTAAATCAACCATTGTACTAGCGCCATGTGATCTGCGTTGTTGGTTTAGGGACCCCCTGAAATAAGCCCTAAAAACCCGATTAAAACGGTGGGAGTTGGTATGGTACTGGTCAGGTTGGTGTCCTAGATCCCTAATTACCGCATAACCGGTGAGAGTTTTAATTGCCGTATTGTTCAACGCCAAGATTGCGGTTACCCGCGAGGACATTACCATGACCGCTTTATTACGCAAGCACTTAATGTGTACCTGAGACCGACAGGAACGGCTTTTTCTCTGCCCCGTGACGTAACAGGGTTCCTTTCTACCTAACAGCGCCCTGCGTTTTTATTTGCGTCAGTTTGTCTAGTGAGTGCGCAACCCCCCCCGCCATATAGCGTGCGGCTTCTCTTTCTTGCGGCTTGGGTTTAACAGAGTTCGACTTATTGCCCACGCATTACGCTTTATGTTAGCGACTCTGCGGGAAAACAGAGTTTACTTTCTCTCGATTTTTATAGCGCCCTCCGCTTGCACGGTGGACCCCCGGGCTCGAAACGCACCCCCACATCTTATATTTGGTGCGTTCCGCAACCCTTAACAAATTTACGCCAGGTTGGCTAGTAAAATGGCAATGCCAGCGTCTACGCATACATCCAGCATGGAGGGTAGGTGGCGGCTCTTGAGCGCACAACCTCAGCTGTGGATGTTCCAAGTCGCGTTCAGGCCTAGCGTGGCTGAGCATTTGCTTCGCCACCTTGCCCCTACATTATCCCACCTCCCGCATCCTGACAAGTTTGCCGGTGGACAGAAGCAATGTCGGGGTTCGTGAGTCGTGCTCTAACAGCTTTGGGCACTTTTCCCACGGATCGGGCACAAGGGGTTTTTGTCTCTCTCTACTCTCGGGCAGAGCGTTGGAGTGGGCAACGCCGTTGGGAGCGCGACGATCGGTGGTGGGATGCCCCCTTTTTTGAGGTCTTAAAATGGTCTTTTTAGACCTCAGGTCACCCACGATACGGAACTTCAACTGCTGGCATTGGCCAGGTTCTTCTTTGGTCAGTCAGTTTTTCCGTCCAGTTTCGGACCGGCCCGGCTTGATGGTCAGATAAAGTTCTTATTCCAGTTACTGGCGGGTTGGTGCCTGTAAAGACGCTTTGGCTACCAGGGAGTTCCCCCACACTGGAGAACTATCCCATACTACCCGCATTGACCTCCGTTTTCACGAGCGGGGGGTTGGAGCGGGCCCAGTGTAGGCAAGAATTCGTTGCTCCCACCTTTGCCAAACCTCTCAATCTCCAATCTGGCGTCCGAACCCCAAAAGGCCACAGAGGTTCCTCATAGGACCTAATCTCGGACCGGGCTGTAACCTTTGTCACAGAAGGACACTATGCCAACAAATGTCCACACGATCGGGGAAGCGAGCGCTAGTGGCCCTGGGAGGAGGTTCAAAGAAAGCGGCATTTTCCCCAAGAGACAAAGGGACAATCACGTGGCATTTCCACTTTTCCCCGCCACTTTACGTGGATCAGGAGCAGAGGGACTTCATGTCCTTAATTTGTCGCCGTCATGCAATACCTTGGTGGCCTTGACAAATCGGACTGTCCGGGAGTGAAGGGCGACATTGCCCTCACAAATTAAACCCAGACTGTTCTACTTGATTGTTAGACTCCTTCCCATCAGAACATTTCCCTACCGTCCTTCCCAGGAATAGAAGTTACTAGGTAACTTGCTCGTTTCCACTCCCCCAATAAAGAGTGATTCGGGTAGGATCTGGGTTGGAGTGATGCATGAGAGGCAGATGTTAGGATTGCGTTCAGGTTACCACACGAGTTACCCGCAGATCTTCTCCATTCCCAAGTGCTATGGTCATATGCAGACGTGTTTCTCCAAGAAGGCTGGCGGAGACCTCCCCTCATCGCCCCTATGAGCCTATCGCCTCTTGCCTGGCCAGAACCCTCCTCAGGGAAGGGTCATACCCTCTCTCTTCCGGACAAGGCCATGTCGCAATATATTCAGGGAAACCCGGCAAGAGGGTTTTTATTGGGAAGTCGGTGCACCGGCAGGGCGGATTCTTCTTGTAGAAAAAAAGCGGAGAATTACATCGTTATTGATTACAGGGTCTTAGCCATCACCGTTAAAAACAAGTACCCGTTCCCTGATTTCTGAGCTCTTCGATAGGCTTCGGGAGCAAGGGTTTCCTAAACAAATCGCGCGGTGCTTTAACCATTCGCACCGGAGGGGACAAGGAAACGCTTTTAATACAGGGGGGCATTACGAATATCTGGTGAGCCCTTTGGGCCTGTAGCCCCAGCCGTTTCCAAGACTTTGTCAATGACATCTTCCGGGATTGCTCTCCACCTCGGCTATCATCTGGTGAATCTATTTCTTCCAGAATACCCCACCGAGGATGTCTGCAGATCTTCAACCCTTACGGCTAATTCCCTTTATGCTAAGTTAGAGAAATTATGTTTGGCTGGAGTCTTTCCTTTCCTTGGTTATACATCTCAACCCAGGATTGGCTATGGATCCGGCCAAACTGCAGGCTGGATGGACTGGCAGGAACCCCACTCCTTAAAGCGGTGGGAGCGCTTTAGGGTTCATTAATTACTATCGCCAGTTCATTCCGCATTTTCTTACCTTGGTAGCCCCTTGGAGCCCTCACCAGAAGGGAGCAAATCCAAAATTGGTCGGAAGAGGTCTCCAAGGCTTTCACTTCTATTAAGTCCATTTTGTAGGCTCCCATCCTAGATCGCCCCGATGTTGATAAGCCTTTTTTATTGGAGGTGGACCTCATTGTTGGTGCGGAGCATCCTTTCCAAAAGGATTTCAAGTCGGAACATCCTTGCTTCTTCTTCTCTAAACCTTACATCAGCGGAAGAATTATTCCTTGGGAAAGGGAGTTGCTAGCCAGAAGTTGGCCTTCTCTGAAAGGAGACTTCTGTTGGAGGGGGCCCGCTTTCCCTTCAAGTCTTCACCCGACCACAAAAATTTGGTGTTCTGCAGACGCCCAGCGGCTTAACCTCGCCAGGCAGATGGTCTTGTTCTTCTCCCGGTTTAATTTCACACCCTTTCCTCCGGGAGAGAAGAACATTCGTCCGGCTCCTCTCTCGTCTGTGGTTTCCCCTCTGAGAAGGTGGGGAGCTCGCTTATTGTCCCCCAGAGACCCGAAACGTGGCCCCAGTTTCGCTAAGTCTTGCCCCCGGGCGACTTTTTTACCTACCAACTTGCGACCGGAGGTACTCCTTGGGCACATTCGTCCAGGGTGGGGGGACACTTTGGGCAAAGAACATCGAAGTGGGAGGACTCTGGTTGCCGCAAATGGTCCGGGACGTTTGGGGACTACGTTCGGTGTGTGTCTCCTGCCCAAGAATAAGTCTCCCACAGGCCTGGGAGAGGTTGGAATGGACTTTGTGTGGGCTTGCCCAGTCTCGGGGGGGGGTTTCACCTTAAATTTGGGTAATCACCGCCTTTTTCCAAAATGGTGCATTTGGTGCCGCTACCACGGTTACCTTTGCACGGGCTCTGGCAGCATTGTTCTTAGGCACATCTTCCGTCTACACGGAATCCGACAAAATTGTCATGACCGGAGGTCCCCCATTTCGCTCGGTTTGGAGAGAGCTTTGTCGTTACTCAAAATGATTAAAATCCTCTTCATGACCATCCTAAAACGAATGGGTTGGTAAAGGGCCAACCAACCTTGTTCACCTATCTACACATTTTGTCTCAGCCAGCAGGATGACTGGGCTCTTTGCTACCAGGGCGATTTTGCACTAAACAAGCTGTGGTGATTCCCCGGACAGACTCCATTCCTCCTAAACTACGTACCCTCCGCGGGTTCGGTGCCCAGCCTTGTCTTCCGCCGATCCAGGGTGGCAGATGGGCTGTGGAGCCAGGGACTTGGGACCGTCCCAATGCCATTCAGGCATCCAAGGAGAGGAGAGGTTCCTCCGCCGCGCACATCGGCCCCCGCCCAACTTTGCTCCTGGGGACTTGGTTGGCTCTCCCCCCCGTAACATCAGGCTCGGTTGAGTCCACTAATTGGCCCCCCCCCGCTACCTGGGTCCTTTCAAGGTCCCAACAGTTAACCCTGTGGATACCGTTTGGCTCTCCACCACCCTGGGTATCTCCGACCCTTTCTGTGTCCCCTCCTGAAACCCGTGTCAGTCCCGGTTTCTGAGTCATCTGCCGGAAACGGGTTCACTACATACCATGAGGTGAACGCCGTAGGTGTAAGGTGGACGGGGCAAAAAGTTTTATTGGTGGACTGGAGGGGCTATGGGCCTGAGGATAGGTCTTGGGAGCCTGCCGAGCTGTTCTTGCTCCCAGCCTCGCTGCCTTTGAACCAGCAAGCCCGGAAGGGGGGCCCTAGGAGGGGGGTAATGTTTATTCAGTTCCCGTGCCACAAGGGGGGGCTCAAACCATCCCGCGGGTCTCCCAATCACTCCGGCCCAGGAAAACCTGCCAGCAGAGGGGTCGGTCCAAGCGTTTCCCACTCCACTACTGTGCGTGACTTCAGCGCCCTTTCCTGGATCTGCTATTAAGCCTGTTGGAGCAACGTTTTGGGACAAAGCCTGCTTTTCCCTTTGAGCATGCCCGAGGAGTCTCTCCATTGGAGACAGGGGTCCATTCAGGTACTGAGCGGTCCTATTGGTCCGCCTGGAAGGCCTGCGATTACTGATTTCGGGAACAAGTTTTTTATTGGTCCTTGTTTTGGCAGGTCCTGTAGCGTTGCTATAAAAGGGTAGCGGCTGGGCCCCTGCGCTAAAACCAAACCATTTATCTATGGCCATGTGATCATGCGTAGTGTGGTTGGGACCCCCGGTGAAATAAGCCATAAATACCGATTAACGGTGAGGAGTTTGTATGGTAGCGGTAGGTCGTTCCTGATGCCCAGATTCCGCATAACCGGGGAGTTTTGATTGCCGATTCAGGGTCTGGCGTTCAGACGCCATAGATTGCGGGTTCTCCCGCAGGACATTAACATTCATCTTTTTACGCTTAGCACTTAACCGGACCTGAAGCCTGAAGGACACAGTGCTTTTTCTCTGCGGCCCTTGCGTAACCTTTTTCCTTTTACGTAGCACGCCTACGTTTTCTTTGCACTCAGTTGTGTCTGTGATGCGCCACTCGATTACCTGGGCTCTCTTTCTTGCGGCTCTGTGGTTTAACAGAGTTGCAATCATTGCCACGGCATTACGGCGTTTTTGGCGACTCTGCGGATAAAGTTTTTTTTCTCGCGCCATTTTTCTAGCAGCAGGCTCCGCTTGCACGGGGACCCGGGGGCGAACGCACCTCTCCACTTTTATATTTGGTGCGTTTCCGAGACCCTTAAACTAAATGCACTCTATGGAACTAAAAATACAGTAACATAAAAAATATTAAAAAATAATGCCCCCCTTTATCTTTTTGTTTCCCTGTTTTATTTTTCTACTCTTCTATTCTTTTTGTATTGTTTTTTTTTTTTTGCTTCAATGTATTCAATAAGTAAAGTTCAAAAACACAAACCTGAAAAAAAATTTATTACAGAATAACGAAAAAACAAAAGACACACTCACCACCTTAAAATTCCTGGGGGGCAAGCCCTTATTTTGCCCCCTGAGACTGTATTAGGGAGAGGATCCCATCCCCCAATTTTTCTTCCCCTCCTTAATGAAATAACTCCCAAGCATCCCAGATTGCTGTGAGGCAATTCCATTTTTAGTTTTCCACAGTGGAAACAACCACTGAAGTTTTCCTCAAACTCCTGATTTTGGGTTAACAATAATCCAATTGAAACTGCAGAAATTGACATTTAAAATTTTCCTTACATTTTATAAATATCAAGGTGGGTTAAATTATTTAATTTGCCAAACAAATCTTGCCAAAACCCCACCTCATCAAAATAACAATTTTGCAGCCATGTTCTTCACATGGGGATTTGAAGAAGCCTACTTACAATATTTGAATATGGAAGTTTAATCAGGGTTCCCCAATCATCCTCAAGGCCCACCAAAAGGTATGTTTACTTTGACCGAATTGTCAGAATTTCACTCATCATCCATCACTTCAGAAACAAATTTCTGATGCCCCAAAGGGACATCTACGAGTTAAGTCCCTAATCCACTTCAAGCTTAAATTCTGACAATAAACGCCTAGTAAGTAAGCGTGGTATGGAATCAAAATGTATAGACTATGCAAGAATACCTCAGGCTACACGACAGATTTGGAGTTCAAGAAGGATGTGACACCTGGATTAAATACCTTGAATGTCTCTCTGTCCTTGAAGTAAGTGGAAAAAATTGTGTGGGATTTGGAGTACCTGCTGCTTGATCAGGGTTACCATCCCTACTTGCATAACTTTTATAGCAGCATCCAATTCTTCAAGACAGTCTCTGACACAACTACTGCAGCATGCGCTACTGTGCTCAAAGAAGCATAGAGACCTCCTTAGGTTTACTAATTAGTCAACTGCTCGAAAGGAGTAGAGCTCATTGTAAATTGAGGAGCACAACAAGTATAACAAGTGTTCAGGTATTAGTACAGCATGAATATGTCAACTGAAGTGTCACATATTGATTTTTGATGTCTTGGAATTGAGAATGTTATATTTGCACTTCTCAAAGAATTGCCACTTTGGAGGTTTGGGAATTCCTGAGAAATTCCCATTTGATCAGATTTGAACTGTCTGATGGGAGATTTTGTCAGTCTAATCAAATCAAGAATTCTGTTTTGATTTTCAAAGTGTAAGATTTGGCCCTTGACAGGATGTGGTAGAGTCTCAGGTGCTAAAGATCTGGTTGGTAACTTGAGTGATGTGGGTTGATTCCCAAAGATCAGGCTTGAGTTGCAAAGTGCATCTGTATTAGCATCAAAAGGTAAACTATCTGGAGCAATTTTTTCCATTTATTGGAGAGATATCATCACAGACATCATCATCAGGTTCTCTGCTGAAGCATCCTGCAGAGATACTTAGAAACTAGTTAGATCTGATCTGTCCATATGGGGGATGGGTGAACCATTTTGGAAGCTTTCTCAGATTTAGCTGCTGTGATATGCTGCCTTCCTGGATTAACTTCCTCTGCTGGGCAGCTGCATGTTAGAACTATGTTTCCTGAAGAGTCAAAAACACTGATTTTCCCTACTCCAAGATAGGAGATGGCAGTTGCTGGACAAAGACTTTTATGGAAAATTGTAACTTGTTTCAGGAGAAATTACAACTTACAGTTGTGCTTAAAAGTTTACTTCCCCTGGCAGAATTTTTGCTTTCTTGGCCTTTTTTCAGAGAATATGAACGATAACACCAAAACATTTTCTCCACTCATGGTTAGTGGTTGGAGGAGGCCATTTATTGTCAAACTACTGTGCTTTCTCTTTTTAAATGATAATGACAGCCCAAAACATCCAAATGACCCTGACCAAAAGTTCACATACCCCATTTCTTAATACCATATATTGCCCATTCTATCATCAATGACAGCTTGAAGTCTTTTGTAGTAGTTGTGGATGAGGTTCTTTATTTTCTCAGTGGTAAAGCTGCCCACTCTTCTTGCAAAAAACATACAGTTCCTGTAAAATCCTGACTTGTCTAACATGAACTGTGCATTTGAGATCTCCCCAGAGTGGCTCAATGATATTGAGGTCAGGAGAATTAGATGTCCACTCCATAACCTTCACTTTGTTCTGCTGTAGTCAATGACAGGTCAACTTGGCCTTATGTTTTGGATCTTTGTAATGTTGGAACACCCAAGTACATCCGATGCACAGCTTCCGGTAGATGATTGCAAATTTGCCTCCAGTATTTGCTGATAACTTGCTGCATTCATCTTTTCTTCAACTTTGACCAAATTTCCTGTGCCTTTGTAGCTCACACATCCCCAAAACATCAGTGATCCACATACTTTACAGTAGGAATGGTGTTCCTTTCATCATAGGCCTTGTTCAACTCTCTCCAAATGTAATGTTTATGGTTGTGGCTAAAAAGTTCAATTTTGGTCTCATCACTCCAAATTACCTTGTACCAGAAGTTTTGAGGTTTGCCTCTGTGCTGTTTTGTGTATAGTAGGCAAAATACTTTCTGGCATTTTCACAGTAAAGGCTTTATTCTGGCAACTAGACCATGTAGCCCATTTTCTTCAAGCGCCTCCTTAATGTGCATCTTGAAACAGCCACACCGCTAGTTTAAAAAGAGTCCAATATTTCAGCTGATGTTATTTGTCAGCTTTTCTTTGCATCCCAAACAATTTTCCTGGCAGTTGTGGATGAAATTTTTGTTGGTCATCCTGACTGTAGTTTTGTTTTGACAGAGCCCCTGATTTTCCATTTGTTAACCAGAGTTTGAACGCTGCTGACTTGCATTATCAATTTCTTGGATATCTTTTTGTATCCCTTTCCTGTTTTATACATTTCAACTACCTTTTCCCGTAGATCCGTTGACAATTCTTTTGCTTTCCACATGACTCACAATCCAGAAACGGCAGTGGCTGGATGTCTGGATCCCAGAAACTCACTCAGCTTTTATGCACGCACACTGATTACAAGCAACCAGCTAACAGATGAGGATGTTACCTTTAGAAGCTATTCAAACACATTTGTGTCAACTTCTGTGCATATTATCAGGCCAAAATCATCATGGTATGTGAAATTTTGATCAAGGTAATTTGGCTGTTAGGGGTTGTCATTATGATTTAAAAAGAGAAAACACGGTAGTTTGACAAACCAGGAGTGGAGAAAATATTTTGCTGTTATCATTCATATTGCCTAAAAAAGGCCAAGAAAGCAAAAATTCTGTAGGGGTATGTAAACTTTTGAGCACAACTGTCAATGTCTTTATCAACCTGGAAAACTGGAAAAATATCCAAGTGCAGTGATATTGTGAAATCAAATAAAATTCTGACATTGTTTTTGGGAATTTTTTTATTGCACACATTATGTGATGAAAATAATAACTCTAACACTTCAATGGATCCAGGTGATTCTGAGACATATTGTACTTCAAGATAGTCGTAAAATTTCTTTGAAATGAAAAATGGAAATTTGGCGAAAATTTTGAAAATTTGCAATTTTCCAACTATGAATTTTCATGCCCTTAAATCACAGAGATATGTCACACAAAATACTTAAAAACAGTAATACTTCTCACATGTCTACTTTACATCAGCACAATTTTGGAAGAAAAATTATTTTTTGTTAGGAGGTTATAAGAGTTAAAATTTGAACAATGATTTCTCATTTTTACACCTCCATATTTTTAGGGCCCACATCACATTTGAAGTCACTTTGAGGGATCTATATGATAGAAGACACCCAAAAGTGATATCGTTCTAAAAACTGCGCCGCTCAAGATGCTCAAAACGACATTTAAGAAGTTTATTAACCCTTCAGGTGCTTCACAAGAATTTTTGGAATTTTAAAAAAAAACATTTAACTTTTTTCACAAAAAAATTATTTCAGATCCACATTTCTTAATTTTCCCAAGGGTAACAAAAGAAATTGGACCACAATTGTCTTTGTGCAATTTATCCTGAATACGCTGATACCCCATATGTGGGGGTAAACCAAAGTTTGAGCGCATGGAAGATCTTGGAAGGGAAGCAGAGCCGTTTTACTTTTTCAGCACAAAATTGGCTGGAATTGAGATCAGAAGTATATAATGTAGAGCCGTGAAAATAAAAAAATCATACTTTTTCCACAAAAATGATATTTTCGCCCCAATTTTTTATTTTACTAAGGGTAATAGGAGAAAATAGACCCCAAATGTTGTTGCGCAATTTGCCTGAGTACGCTGATACCCGATATGTGGGTGTAATCCAAAGTTTGGGCGCGTGGCAGATCTAGGAAGGGAAGGAACATCATTTGGAGAGTCCCTGATGTGCCTAAACAGTGGTATCTCTCCAGAAGTGACCCCACTTTGGAAACTAGACCACCCAAGTAACTTATATAGATGTATGATGAGCATTTTAAAGTTCCAAATGCTTGACAGAAGTTTATAACATAGAGCTGTGAAAATAAAAAATCATATTTTTTCCACTAAAATGATTTTTTCATCCCCAATTTTTTATTTTACTAAGGATAACAGGAGAAATTGGACCCCAAAAGTTGTTGTGCAATTTCTCTTGAGCATGCCGATACCCAATTTGTAGGGAAACACTACTTCTGAGGCACAATGCAAAGCTCAGAAGGGAAGAGGCACCATTTTGGAGTTCAAGCTGGAATGATTTGAGGGTGCCGTGTAATATTGGCAGAGCCCCTAAGTTGCCTGAACAACAGAAACCCCCTATATGTGAACTCACTCTACAAACTACTCACCCCAATGAATTCATCTAAGGGTGCAGTGATCATATTGACATCACATGGGCCTCACAAAATTTTATAACACTGAGCAGTGAAGAAAGAATAAATTACATATTAACCAATAAAATGTTGTTTTAGCCCCAAGTTTTGAATTTTTCTAACAGCTAATAAGAAATCTTTTACAACAAACTAAGGTCCATTTTTTCCTGAGTGCTCCAATACCCTACATGTAATCAGGAAATATTTTTCAGGCACAGTTCAAAGCTCAGAAGGCAAGGAGCGCCATATTTTACTGTTATGGTTTGCAGGTGCCATGAGCCACTGAGAGAGTCCATGAGGTGCCAGAACATCAGAACCCCCATAAGTGAATAAGTGACCCCATTTTATGAATTACACCTCTCAATGAATTCATCTAGTTGTGCAGTGATCATATTGACACCATGGGTGTGTCATAGAATATTATACCATTAGGCAGTGGAGACAAATTGACATTTTTACCATCAAAATTTTGTTTCAGCCAAAGATTTTACATTTTCACATAAGAAGTGGGTAAAAATGGCACCAAAATTTGTCCCACAAATTCTACTGAATGTGGCAATGCCCCATATGTGGCTGTACAGAAGTACTTGGCCATACGGAGAGACTCGGGAGGAAAGGAAAGCTATTTGCATATTCAAGTGAATGGGTCTGTGCACATGTCAGTGTGTTTCCACGGATCATGTGTCCATGGGCAAAACATGCTGACATGTCCATTTTTAATATCAGTACAGGCTGAAAAATGTCCCGCATACGTGCACACGCATAACACACATGGATGTCATACATGTGACAAGCATCGGTGCCGGTGAACAAGCGTTACAGTAAGCGCTGTTCCTCTGCGACTGGTGCTGAACACGGATCTCATAATTCTCCCCTGCTCTGCTGGTGATCAGAGCGGGCAGGGGAGAATGATGAGACTTACATTTAAGTAATAAAAGAGACAGCAGGCGGTGGCTGATGGGACTCTTTCTCCCATCATCCTACCCTTGCTGCTGTGAATAACAGTAAAAGCTGGAGAGGCTGATGGCGTATTCATCAGCTGCGGCCTACTACGCTATAAATAAATAAATAAATGGTGTGGGATCTGCTATATTCTCTATTTCCTATAACCAGCCAGGAAAAACTCACAGCTGTGGGCTGCTAACCTCAGCTGTCAGCTTCAGCAAGGTTGATTATAAAGAATAGAGGGGTCCCCAAGCCGGTTTTTTTAATATTTAAATAAGTAATTTTTGACAGCCAGCCTTGCTAAAGCTCACAGCTGGGGCTGGTATGCTCAGGCTAGTAAGCAGCCATGGGTATTGACCTCTCCAGCCTAAAAATAGCAGCCCGCAGCTGCCCAGAAAAGGCACATCTATTTGATATGCCAATTTTGGTGCTTTGCCCTGCTCTTCTCACTTGGCCTTTAGCAGTGGCAAGTGTGACTCATATTTGTGTGGTTGATGTCACCTTTGTATTGTCAGGTGACATCAAGCCCACGGATTAGTAATGGAGAAGTTTGTTTTATTTCTAATAAAGTACTTTACTCTTGCTGTGTCTTTATTTACCATACATCTTTAGGATTAGTAATGGATAGGTGTCTCATAGACGCCTCTCAATTAGTAATACATGGGCTTTATGTCACCTGAAAATTCAAAGGTGACATCAATATAAGTTTTCCAGATTTTGGCCCACAGAGTCATGTGAGGCATATTTTTTTTGCGTGAAGACATGATGTTTTATATTGGTACCATTTTCATTCACATGACATTTTTGATTAATTTCTATTCTGATTTTTGGGAGGTAGAATGAACAAAAACCAGCAATTCATTAAATTCTTCTGGGAGGGGGGTTTATGCCGTTCCATGAATGGTAAAATTGATAAAGCAGTTTTATTCTTTGGGTCAGTACGATTACAGCGATACCTCATTTATATCACATTTTTATTTTTTTGTACTTTTATACAATAAAAAATATTTTATAGAAAAAATAATTATTTTTGTATCACTTTATTCTGAGAGCTATAACTTTTTTATTTTTCTGCTGATGGAGCTGTATATCGGCTTGTTTTTGCGGGACAAGATGACGTTTTCAGTGGTGTCATGTTTACAGTGGGTATGGAAAGTATTCAGACCCCTTTAAATTTTTCACTCCTTGTTTCATTGCAGCCATTTGGTAAATTCAAAAAAGTTCATTTTTTCTCATTAATGTACACTCTGCACCCCATCTTGACTAATAAAACCCAGAAATATAGAAATTTTTGCAAATTTATTAAAAAAGAAAAACTGAAATATCACATGGTCATAAGTATTCAGACCCTTTGCTTAGTATTGATTAGAAGCACCCTTTTGAGCTAGTACAGCCATGAGTCTTCTTGGGAATGATGCGTGTGGAGTGGCACGCGACTCCCTGCAGCAAAAGAATCACTGCAGATAATGTATCGAGAAGCTGCAGTTATTTAAACGGCCGGGAATTAACATCCATCTCTTCTCTTCAAACAGGTACAACCTCCTCTGCTGTCTGTCATCTGCTGTGTATTATCCTGCAATATTCCCTTTAATGTACAACCCCTCTGCTGTCTGTCATCTCTGTGATTAGCACTGCAACTTCCCTTAGGTACAACTTCACTGCTGTCTGTCATCTGCTGTGTATTTATCCTGTCAACATTCCCTTTAAGGGTACAACTCCACTGCTGTCTGTCATCTGTTGTGTATTATCCTGCAACATTCCCTTTAAGGTACAACTCCCTGCTGTCTGTCATCTGCTGTGTATTATCCTGCAACATTCCCTTTAAGGGTACAACTTCCTCTGCTGTCTGTCATCTGCTGTGTATTATCCTGCAACATTCCCTTTAATGGTACAACCTCCTCTGTGTCTGTCATCTGCTGTGTATTATCCTGCAAATTCCCTTTAATGGTACAACTCCCTGCTGTCTGTCATCTGCTGTGTATTATCCTGCAATATTCCCTTTAAGGTACAACCTCCTCTGCTGTCTGTCATCTGCTGTGTATTATCCTGCAACATTCCCTTTAATGGTACAACCTCCTCTGTTGTCTGTCATCTGCTGTGTATTATCCTGCAACATTCCCTTTAAGGTACAACCTCCTCTGCTGTCTGTCATCTGCTGTGTATTATCCTGCAACATTCCCTTTAACGGTACAACCTCCTTCTGTCTGTCATCTGCTGTGTATTATCCTGCAAATTCCCTTTAATGGTACAACCTACACTTCTGTCTGTCATCCTGCAAAATTCCCTTTAATGGTATATAACTGTGCCAGCTGAATCTTTCCTAAACTCATTTGTTGCATTGTACTCAATACTTACTGCTGTATAGCCATGCTGGGGCCACTAGAGGTGTTATCAGATGCAAGGTGTTATAGCATATGGATGTAGCCAGTTCCAGTGGCTTTGATCATCTAACCTCCCCCGGTGTGCTAGTCAATTTATAATTTATCCCAATTCAGTTCCCACAAACCCTTTCACCTGATCCTCCACTCATTTCTATAAATTTAATAGCATCCTAAGGGGTGCAAGAGTGTGGGGTGGAAAGCATCTTCCTGCAGCAAAAGTATCACTGCAGATAAAGTATCGAGAATCTGCAGTTATTTCAACGGCAGTTAGTAACAGCAGGAGTCAGGACCACACACTATGTATCTGTCTCTTTTGGGTATGACTGCCGAGTAAGCACTTCTTATTACTTGTACCGGGCTTTTCTATTAACCCATCTTACTCCTTCACAATGTTTACATATGACCTCACAGTGTTTGCTCCACTACTCCACGCTCTATTTCACTATCCCCAAACCCCAGCACCCTCTAACCAAATAATCATCTCCCCTTCCCTCTTACCTGCCCACCTTACCTCCTCTGCTGACCTGCTCCTCAATCTCAGATCTGTCCTAATAAAACATAAAACAAGCCGCCCATTCTCCTTCTGCCACCTGCTCTCCCTTTCTCTGCATCTCCTCACTGCTGGCATCATATCTCCCAATCCTGGACCCCCACAGCTCATATCTCCTATTACCTCCCCCTCCTACTGCTCCCTACATAATATGAACTACTGCAATCTTTCCAAAGTAAATCCCGTGCCCTTGATTCCCACCTCCCTCTTCCTCCCTCTGGAGCACTCTGGAAACCAGCTCCATCTGCAATAAGCTTCATGTGATTCATTACCTCTTTCTCGCAATCTTGCCTTCCTCGGCCTCACAGAAACATGGCTGACACACTCTGACACCGCTTCCCCTGCTAAGCTGTGTTACGGTGGCCTCCATTTCACCCACACTCCTCGCCCCGGCAACAGACACGGTGAAGGAGTCTTCTCCTTTCTTCTAACTGCACCTTTAACCCAATCTCACCTCTTCCCTCTCTAATCCTCCCCTCTTTTGAAGTCCACTCTGTCAGCATCTACTCTCCCTCCACACTCCAAGTGGCCGTCATATACTGACCTCCGGGCCCGGACTCTGCTTTTATTGATCAATTCTCTACCTGGCTTCTTCACTATCTTTCCACTGACATCCCCACTATCATCATGAGTGACTTCAACATCCCCACTGATACCCTTCAGTCAACAGTCTCCAAACTCCTGTCCCTTACTTCATCCTTTGGGCTTGCTCAGTGGTCTTCCTCAGCCACCCACATAGACGGACATACACTAGACCTGGTCTTCACCCATCTCTGCTCTCTAACTTCATCACCTCCCCTATCCCTCTATCCGAACACATCTACTGACTTTCTCATCCCTGCCCACCTCACCTGTCACCCATGTCCAGCAACATGCATGCCCCCACAGAAACCTTGCACACCTAGACAGCCACACACTCTCTGACTCCATTCTACCACTGGCATCCATATCCTCACTCCGCAACAGACAGTGCTACTGCTTTCTACAATGCAACTCTTGCATCAGCTATTGACACGGTCACTCCTCTCGTTCATGGCGGGGTGCGACGTATCAATAGACAACCCTGGCACAATAATGCCACTCAAAGGGAATCTGTCACCCCAATTTTGCTATATCAAATAAAGATATGGCTGAATAGTGCGTCCCATAACAAAGCTATCAGTATTTACCTTATATCATGATACCCCCATTTTCATATCAAAATACATTAGTAAAGTTCGAAATATTTCGCTGTCAATCAGGGCGGTCAGGTCCGGAGGGTGGCGTTTTCTATGCCCTCCCCCCGCTCCTCGGCATCACTTGTGTAGGGCCGTTTGTAAATCCCACAGACGGAGTTCGGCTTCCCGCAATTGCGCATTTAAAATTCGGCCCCGCGCATGCGCAGTGTGCTTTGCCCAACAGTGGGCAAAGCATAAAATCATTACAGCACATGCGCTACTCATTCCTTGTGGTCCAAGGCAAGCAGTCATTTCCGGGGCAAGGAAAGAGTAGCGCATGCGCTGTAATGATTTTATGCTTTGCCCACTGTTGGGCAAAGCACAGTGCGCATGCGCGGGGCCGAATTTGAAATGCGCAATTGCGGGAAGCCGAATGCCGTCTGTGGGATTCACAGACGGCCCTACGCAAGTGATGCCGAGGAGCGGGGGCGGAGGACATAGAAAACTCCACACTCCTGACCTGACCGCCCTGATTGACAGCGCCAAATCCGAACTTTACTAAGGTATTTTGATATGAAAATGGGGGTATATATAAGGTAAATACCGATAGCTTTGTTATGGGAAGCACTATTCAGCCACATCTTTAGTTCATATGGCAAAATTGGGATGACAGATTCCCTTTAAAAGCTCCAGCAAGTGTCCAGGGTTTCAGAGCTGCATTGGAAGAAAACAAATTAGCAAGAAGACTTTACTGCATTCAAACAGGCAACACTTGCTTTCAAATCTGCCCTCACCTCCGCTAAACAGGTCTACTTCACAACCCTCATATCTTCCCTATCCTACAACCCCAAACAGTTATTCAAAACTTTTAACTTCTTCCTCCGCCCACCACTGCCCCCTCCAAACTCTCTCATCTCTGCTGAGGATTTTGCCACACACTTCAAAAATGAGATCCAAATCGCACATCACCACCTGTGCACTCTGCATTCTACCCCATCCCATCCCACCTCCTCCCCAACCTCACCACCACTCTTATCCCATCCCTAACCCACCTCTTCAACCTATCACTAACTTCTGTTACCTTCCCTTCTGCTTTCAAACATGCCACAATCATGCCTATCCTTAAAAAGCCAACCCTCGACCTAACGGCTATGTCCAGCTATCGCCCCATATTGCTGTTCCCATTCACTTCCAAACTCCTGTAGCAGCACATCCGCACTGAACTCTCCTCCCGCCTCTCATCTAACTTGCTCTTTGACAATCTACAAACTGGTTTCCCCCCATCACTCCACTGAGACAGCCCTGACCAAAATTACTAACGACCTACTTACAGCCAAAGCTAACGGACAATACTCTATACTCCTCCTTCTAGACCTGTACTCTGCTTTCGACACAGTTGACCACTGCCTCCTACTACCGATCCTCTCCTCCTTTGGCATCGAAGACCTCGTCCTATCCTGGATCTCCTCATACCTTTCCAACTGCACAATCAGCGTCTCCCACTCCCACACTACCTCCTCATCTCACCCTCTCTCTGTTGGAGTCCCCAAGGTTCTGTTCTGGGACCCCTACTCTTCTCAATTTATACACTTGGTCTGGGACAACTCATAAAGTCCCATGGATTCCAGTACCACCTTTATGCTGATGACACTCAGATCTACCTCTCTGGCCCAGACGTCACCTCTCTGCTGTCCAGAATCCTAGAGTGTCTAGCAGCCATATCCTCCTTACTCAATCTCAATGTGGACAAATCTGAACTCATTATCTTTCCTCCATCTCACAGATTTTCCTTACCTGACCTATTCATCACAATTAACAACATCACGCTGTCCCCCATACTGGAAGTCCGCTACCTCGGAGTAACCCTTGACTCAGCCCTGTCCTTCAAACCACACATCCAAGCTCTTTCCATCTCCTGTCACCTGCAGCTCAAAAATATTTCCATAATCTTTCCTTTCTTCCACCCTCAATCTACTAAAATGCTTGTGCATGCACTCATCATCTCCCTCCGCGACTACTGCAACATCCTTTTCTGCGGTCTCCCTGCTAACACCCTCGCACCTCTTCAGTCCATCCTTAACTCTGCTGCCTGACTAATTCATCTTTCTCCTCTCTACTCCTCCGCTTCTCCCCTCTGCACATCTCTTCACTGGCTCCCATTTCCTCAGCGTATCCAGTTTAGATGACTAATACTGACCTATAAGGCCATCCATAACCTGTCACCTCCATATATCTCTGAACTAATCTCCCGATATCTTCCCTCACGTAATCTCAGGTCCTCCCAAGACCTCCTTCTTTCCTCCACACTTATTTGCTTCTCACCTAACCGCCTCCAAGACTTCTCCTGTATATCCCCCATCCCCTGGAATTCTGTGCCCCAACACGTCCGACTATCAACCACATTCAGATCCTTTAGATGGAACCTGAAAACCCACCTCTTCAAGAAACCTTACAGACTGCAATGACCCCGCTGCCTCCTCATCACTACCAGAGCAACCACCTCACCAACACCAGAGCTGCTGCAACTCCTAAACCTACTGTCTCCTTCCCCACCATCCTGTAGAATGTAAGCCCGCAAGGGCAGGGTCTTTTCCCCTCTGTATCAGTCTGTCATTGTTAGTTTTCTTACTGTAAGTGATATCTGCAATTTGAGTGTAACCACTCCTCATGCACAGCACTATGGAATCAATGGTGCTATATAAATAAATAATAATAATAAAAAAAATGAACACCAGTTTCTATTAGAGATATAACATATAATGCCAATGGATATACTGTATATTGTGAGTATGAAAGAGTCCAAAAATATTGCGGATTCCACAATTATATAATAATACACTAATATAGTTTCTAGTACTGTAAAAACAAAAGTAAAGATAAAAGTACACGTTTGATATCATAGTGTCTGGATCAAACCAACCTATAGAGCTTAGAGCTGTCATATCATTTAACCTGTTCATTGATCAGGTATAAAAAAAAAATTGATAACATGATAAAATGTAGCTTTTTCATCATATTGGCACAAAAAATCAGGAATAAAAAGTGATCAAGAAATCAAATACAAAATAAATTGATATCAATACAAATCACATCTTGTCTACAAAAAAAGCCCTTAAAAAGAATCTGTCAGCAAAAAAATAAAAAAATTACAACTATCTAAATATGACAATGGAAAAACAAATGATTGTTGGTGAAAAAATTGATTTTAGTGTGCAACAAGAGGAAAACATTAAAAATTCTATAACTGTGGTATCACTGCGATTATACTGACTTGGAGAATAAAGTTGTTTGATCATTTGTACACATGGTGGATGACATGAAAATAAAAGTAAAAAACATTTAAAAATTGCTGTGTTTTTTTCACTCCGCTGTTGAAAAATCTAAAAACTATGAATGAAAGCTTTAATTCATCCTGCAGAAAAAAGTCGAGCTCATCAACAGGAAGATAAAAAAAGAAGCAGAAAGTTGTTTTATCACTTTTACCATATGGTGAACAGCATAAAATTGTGTAAAAAAAAAGAAAAGAAGATTTCTGATCTGGTTTTTATTTGTTCATCCTGTTTCTCAAAATTTGTAATAAAAATAAATAAACAATGTTATATAAATTAAAATGGCACCAATAAAAGCATAATCTCAACTTACAATAAAACATGCAACCCCTACTCAGATCTGCTATATTACTTTCTTTTCCAGGGCAGGTTCTCAGGCCTGCAGGTCTCTGGCGGGGAAAGTTCAGGATCAAATAGTGCAATGGGTGTGCCATGCAGTGCAAGTATAGTGGACTCCACCACCGGTGTCTGAGTGGCTTGAGTGCACTGGGTGACTGGCTTGGCTGCACTTTCAGTGGTTGGGGCTGCTGCCAGGTCTGCAGATTTTGATTCCTTTGACAAGGGAATGCATTCTCGCACGTTTTAAACATTCCACCCCTTTTCACCTAGGTGGCAGATGTAAGTGACCTGACCTCCCAGGTGCAAATCTCTGAAGGGATGGCCCTCCAATAGGTGGGATTCAACGTCCCGCTGGGCAGCAAAAATGTCATTTATCATACCTGGTTCCTTAATAAAACCCCAAAACCCATCCCTTTTTCTGATGAAAGGCAATCACCACCCCTTGCTGCAGTGGACTCTGGTCGGTGTGTCTGGCCTTACTGGCCTGGGCCTAAGCCTGCATGTTCTTTCTCTCCTTCTCCTCCTGCAGGGCCCTCCTTTCTGCATCATATTCTGCTGCCAGTCAACTGCGGTATTCTTCCTACGTGATGGCCAGGATCTCCACCTGAAGCCTGATCATATCAGCCCCCTGGGGTTCCCCTTGAAATAACACCCTCTCAATGTGCTCCTCCTGAGACCCACTCGGTGTCAATGGGGATGGCATCTCAACTAAGATGTTTGGTATCCTGTTATGTTTCGGTAGCTGAGGAGGACAGGAACAACAGCAGGGCAGCCGAACACCTGAGATGTTGGTAACTAATGGGTTGCAGATTCCTAAACTATCGACACAACTAGAGGTAGCCGTGGAGCATTCCTACGTTGATCCTAGACGCCTCGTCACAGCCTGAGAGATAACTACACCTAAAGGCAGAAAGATGAAAGCTATCTGCCCCGGAGCAGATCCCAAAAGAAAATAGGAAGCCCCCAAACATATAATGGCGGTTAGACAAGATGAAAATACAAACATAGGCAGAAAATAGACTGAGCAAACGCTGGGACCACAAGCTGACTAAATAGGATAGGACAGGAGAAATTACTTTCTGCAACCCAGAAAACCCTACAAAAATCCAACAATTCTGATTACAAAAATACTGAGATCACACGATCTCGCCTCCCACTAAATCAGATCTCAGTGTGAACAAAAACCAAGCAGCAGCCGCTGAAAAAACAGGAAAAAGCAAATGAGCAAATAACAGTGGCTGCAGAAAAATTGTGAGGAGCTCAGGCCCCAGTAGGGGACCCGGCTGATCTCCACAAAAGTGCAGAAAACAATGCAAAAAGCAAGCACAAAAAGAAAAGCAAAAAATATCTTATCTGAAAGCAAGAGATGCAGACAGGACTCCTGCAAACTTCCAAATGAACCAGGAACCACAATTGAGACAAGAACAATTGATCACCGGCAACCATCATGGGAGGGAACCTCCCTTATATCAGACCAGTCCGTGATTCCAGATTGCCACTCCTCGCTGAAAGGTTCAGTACTGTCTGTAACCACCAGAGGGAGCCTCTGCTCAGAAACCATCTCTAGCACATTCATAACAGTACCCCGCCTTGAGGAAGGGTCACCGAACCCTCACTTGTGCAACCAGGCCGATCAGGATGAGATCGGTGATAGGCACGGATCAGTCTCCTAGCATGGATGTCCGAAGCAAACACCCAAGAATTGTCCTCCTGACCATAACCTCTCCACTTAACCAAATACTGGAGTTTCTGTCTAAAAAAATGAGAATCCAATATTTTCTCAACCACATACTCCAGATTGCCCTCAACCAAAACAGGGTCAGGAGGCGCAGCCATAGGAACCCCTGGCTCGACAAACCTCTTCAATAAGGACTTGTGGAACACGTTATGGATCTTAAATGTCCCTGGAAGAAGCAAACGGAAGGAAACAGGATTAAGAATCTCCATGATCTTATAAGGTCCAATGAACCTGGGCTTAAACTTTGGAGATGCAACCCTCATAGGGATATTTCTTGAGGACAACCAAACCAAGTCCCCCACTTTAAACCAAGGACCATCAGTCCTATGCCGGTTGGCAAACTGTTGGGCCTTCTCCTGAGAGAGAGACAACCTCTCCACTACCTGGTCCCAAATCTGCTGCATACGCTCCACAACAGAGTCAACACCTGGACAGACAGAAGCCTCCGCCTGTTCCGAAGAAAATCGAGGGTGAAACCCAAAATTGCAGAAAAATGGAGACATCAAGGTGGCAGAGCTAGCCCTATTATTAAGAGCAAACTCAGCCAAAGGCAAAAAAGAGACCCAGTCATCTTGATCAGCAGACACAAAACATCTCAAATAAGTCTCCAAGGTCTGGTTTGTTCTCTCGGTTTGTCCATTGGTCTAAGGATGAAAAGCAAAGGAGAAAGATAATTGAACACCAAGTTTAGAACAAAATGTCCTCCAAAATCTGGAAACAAACTGGACTCCTCTGTCAGACACAATGTTCTCCGGAATGCCATGTAACCGAACCACGTGCTGAAGTAACAAAGGCACCAATTCGGAGGAGGAAGGTAACTTAGGTAATGGCACAAGATGTATCATCTTGGAAAACCTATCACAGATTACCCAGATAACGGTCATTCTCTGAGAAACAGGGAGGTCGGAAATAAAATCTATAGAGATATGGGTCCATGGCCTCTTGGGCACAGGTAATGGCATTAACAAACCATTAGAGCGAGAGCAAAACTTGGAGCGAGAGCAAGTCCCACAGGACTGCACAAATTCCCTGACGTCACGAGACAAAGTAGACCACCAAAAGGACCGACTCACCAAGTCTCTGGTGCCAAAAATCCCGGGATGCCCGGCCAACGCGGAACAATGAATCTCAGATAACACACTCTTCTTCCACTGGTCTGGGACAAACAATTTCCCAATAGGGCAGCGCTCAGGTTTATCCTCCTGACACCCTTCCAAGGCCAGTCTCAAATTGGGCGAGATGGCGGAAAGAACTACACCCTCTTTCAAAATAACAGTAGGATCAGATAGCTCAGGAGAGTCCGAAAGAAACTCCTCGAGAGGGCATCCGCCTTAACATTCTTAGTGCCAGGAAGAAAAGAAACCACAAAATTAAAACATATGAAAAACAAGGCCCACCTAGCCTGTCTAGGATTAAGTCGCTTGGCTGATTCGAGATAAACCATATTCTTATGGTCCGTGAGGACCACCACCTGATGTTTGGCTCCTTCCAGCCATTGTCTCCACTCTTCAAAGGCCCACTTCATGGCCAATAACTCCCGATTACCAACATAATAATTACGTTCAGTTGGAGAAAATTTTCGAGAGAAAAAGACACAATGGTTACTCTTAGAGGTCTCTGGATCTCTTTGGGACAAAATGGCACTTGCCCCAATTTCAGAGGCATCAACCTCCACCTGAAACGGTAGAGAAACATCAGGCTGCCGTAGAACAGGAGCAGAAGTGAATCTCTGCTTAAGTTCCTGAAACGCAAAGACTGCCTCAGGAGGCCAATTCACCACATCAGAACACTTTTTGGTCAAATCAGTCAATGGTTTAACAATACCGGAGAAATTACCAATAAATTTACGATAAAAATTGGCAAAACCCAAAAATCTCTGAAGAGCCTTTAATGAAGTAGGTTGGACCCAATCACAGATGGCTTGAACCTTGACCGGGTCCATTTCAATAACAGACGGAGACAAAATGAATCCCAGAAATGAGACCTTCTGTACGCCAAAAAGACACTTTGATCCCTTCACATACAGTGCATTCTCTCTCAAAATCTGGAACACAGTCCGAATGTGTTTCTCATGAGAGTCCCAGTCATTGGAAAAAATCAAGATATCATCCAAATAAACAATCAGAAATTTATCCACAAAATCCCTGAAAATATCATTCATGAAGGATTGGAAGACGGAAGGAGCATTAGTGAGCCCAAAGGGCATCACTAGGTACTCAAAATGCCCCTCTGGGGTATTAAACACTGTCTTCCATTCATCCCCGTGCTTAATGCGAATAAGGTTATATGCCCCCCTGAGGTCAAGCTTGGTAAACCAACTAGCACCTTTCACCCTGGAAAACAGGTCAGAAATCAAGGGTAACGGATATTGATACTTCACAGTGATCTTATTCAAGAGACGATTATCAATACTCGGCCTCAATGAACCATCCTTTTTGGCCACAAAGAAAAAACCGGCACCCAAGGGTGAAGAGGATGGTCTGATATGACCCTTCTCCAATGAAACCTTGATAGAAGATCGCATAGCATCGTGTTCAGGTACAGACAAGTTAAAAAAGCGACCTTTAGGAAATTTACCACCAGGCACTAATTCAATAGCGCAATCGTAGCTCCTGTGAGGGGCAAAGATGCAGATTTACTTTCACTAAATACATCCGAAAAATCAGTCAAAAAGTCAGGAACATCCTGAGACTTGGGAGAGGCAGAAAAAACAGGAGTGTCAGCATTAACACATTGGCAGCCCCAACTGGTCACAGACACAGATTTCCAATCCAAAACAGGATTATGAGACTGTAACCAAGGGAAACCTAGTACAATAATGTCATGCAGATTATACAGCACCAGAAATTTGCAACTCTCCTGATGATCTGGTTCAACCCTCATTATCACCTGAGTAGAAAACTGGGGTTTATTCTCCGCCAAAGGGGGTAGAATCAATGCCCAGTATTGGAATAGACTTCCGCAGGGGTATCATGGGAAACCCACAACGTTTGGCAAAGTCAAAATCCATCAGGTTAATAGCTGCTCCTGAATCAACAAAAGCCTGAGCAGAAAATTTAAACAGGGAGCAAATCAGGGTAACAGTCAACAGAAATTTAGTCTGAACACTACCCAAGACAACTGAGCGTGCAAAACGTCTTCCCCGCTTAGGGCAGACTGAAATAGCATGAGAGGCATCACAACAGTAGAAACATAACCGATTGCGCTTTCGAAACTCATGAAGCTGAGCCCCAGAAGTCACTCTATCACACTGCATGGGTTCAGAAGCTGGCTCACAAGGCAACACTATCTCACGCATACCTCTGCACTCACGCAAACGTCTGTCAATTTGAATAGCCAATGACATAGAATCATTGAGACCAGAGGGAGCAGGGAATCCCACCATAACATCCTTTACATTCTCTGACAGCCCCTTCCGAAAAAGGGCTGCCAAAGCATCATCATTCCATTTGGTCAGGACTGCCCACTTTTGGAATTTCTGACAGTACAACTCAGCATCTTCAAGACCGTGATTTAATGCCAGCAAGGTTTTTTCAGCTTGATCAGTGACATTAGGTTCATCGTACAATAACCCCAGAGCCATTCAAAACAGGATCCCAGGTGTCAGGGAAAAAGCCCAATCCTGAGGATCGCCGCGCAGTAGAGAGATGACAACCTGAACCTGCTGTGCTGCGCTACCTGAAGACTTAGGCTTTAAGGCAAAAAACAACTTACAGTTATTTTTGAAATTCAGAAATTTAGCCCGATCCCCCAAAAACAAATCTGGCATGGGAATCCTAGGTTCCACAACCGGCAACCCAGCAAAATAGGTAGCAATACTCCGAACCTCAGTGGCAAGCTGATCCACACGGCCAGACAACTGTGCAAACTCCATTGAGAGAAAAAAAAATCCTCAGCACCCAGAGAAAAAGAGGGAAAAAATGCAACAGACAAAAAAAAAATCTCTGACAACTCTGACAACTTTTTTCTTTCCACACTTTTTTTCCCTTCTGTGAGTACCATATAATTTTCAGCTATGGCCGGTGATACTGTTATGTTTCGGTAGCTGAGGAGGACAGGAACAACAGCAGGGCAGCGAACACCTGAGATGTTGGTAACTAATGGGTTGCAGATTCCTAAACTAACGACACAACTAAAGGTAGCCATGGAGCATTCCTACGTTGATCCTAGACGCCTCATCACAGCCTGAGAGATAACTACACCTAAAGGCAGAAAGATGAAAGCTATCTGCCCCGGAGCAGATCCCCAAAGAAAATAGGAAGCCCCCAAACATATAATGGCGGTTAGACAAGATGAAAATACAAACATATCAGAGAAAATAGACTGAGCAAACGCTGGGGCCACAAGCTGACTAAATAGGATAGGACAGGAGAGATTACTTTCTGCAACCCAGAAAACCCTACAAAAATCCAACAATTCTGATTACAAAAATACTGAGATCACACAATGTCGCCTCCCACTAAATCAGATCTCAGTGTGAACAAAAACCAAGCAGCAGCCGCTGAGAAAACAGGAAAAAGCAAATGAGCAAATAACAGTGGCTGCAGAAAAACTGTGAGGAGCTCAGGCCCCAGGAGGGGACCCGTCTGACCTCCACAAAAGTGCAGAAAACAATGCAAAAAGCAAGCACAAAAAGAAAAGCAAAAAATATCTTATCTGAAAGCAAGAGATGCAGACAGGACTCCTGCAAACTTCCAAATGAACCAGGAACCACAATTGAGACAAGAACAATTGATCACCGGCAACCATCATGGGAGGGAACCTCCCTTATATCAGACCAGTCCGTGATTCCAGATTGCCACTCCTCGCTGAAAGGTTCAGTACTGTCTGTAACCACCAGAGGGAGCCTCTGCTCAGAAACCATCTCTAGCACATTCATAACAGTATCCCAGGGTGCATTTCTGGATGCCCAGCCAGGCCTTGGTGCCATCGGGGGTCGGAAGTTGGCCTACCAAATTCTCGTCGGTCTCCTGAGCAGGGTCGATCACAGTACCTGCTGTTGGTGTCTCACCAGTGCCTGTCTCCTCCGCTGCGGTGGAAGACATCGGCCACAGAACGGGACGCTGCTCCTCCAGTCTGATCTTCTTCCGCAGGGCTGACTTCCACTTACTCACCGCTGCCAGCTGTGTCCGCATGAGCTGGCAGACCAGCTTCTCCACCTCTGCATCTAAGAACTCCAGGTCTATGACAGGTAGTTGATGGCCCAGATCTTCTTCCTATTGGCTGGAGGAGTCCTCCGCCTCCTCCCCATGCCCCGGGCAGTGGCTCACCTCCTTTCATCATTGCGTCACCAGGGTGTGCTGCTGTTCCGGTTTCAGCAGTTTCCCACACGTTCTCTCCACCACACCCGTCTCCGTGGGCAGTTCCTCTTCCTTTTTCCACCATTCCAGGCCAGGAGGCAGATCCCTCTGGCTGAAGGGCCCGTTCTTTTTGCATTGTAATCTTCACACTCAGAGGGTACAGCTTTTGTGCCATTTTAAAATACAGTCCAGAATAGGTGCACGAGATCCAGCTTGCTGGGTCGGTCCATCCTGTTCGTGACGCCAAAATGCATCGCCCCTAGGGCCAGGAGAACTCAAACCCAGGTCTGACGGTTCTTCAGGGGAATTGTCAAGGAAGCGGTGACCCGGAACGTGGCCCTGGGCGTCAAATAAAAATTCGGATGAATAAAGATGAAAGGGAAAAAGTTTATAGTGGAATTGTTTGTGAAGCCACCTGTGGTATTCGGAAATGAAGGTGATGGCCGACGCTGCGGTACAGATGCACTGGGGCCGTTGGTGACACAGAAAAGTTGTTATAGCTCTCCACAGGTAGAGCTAGACCCCAGGGCAGTTATAGAGTTTAAAGTAGATGATGGTAACTTGTCGTGATGCAGGGCCGATGGCGCAGTATATGATTCATAGGACTCAGCGGGGTGCTTCCTTTTCAATTTACTCCCTGTTCTTGAAACAATCCCCAGCCAGATAGGTGGCCCAGCCAATTCTCAGGTGGTTTTGTGGGTACACTTTGCCAGAACCCCTTCTGGTGTTCCTTCCACTGGCCGTCTCCCTGCGCTGGCTACCATCTCTCCTGCCCTGCGCCACACACATAGTGTTCTAAGCCGGCAGCCTCGTATCCTGTCAGGCCATGTTGGTCAGACCCCTTGAGCCTATATGGCTGCCTTTTTGGCGAATGTATGCGGAGGTGACTGAGGCACATACAGATACTTCAATTTATACAGCAAACAAAAAGGCAGCAACACTTACCTGCCCAGATCTTGGAACAAATGCACTACAGGATGCAGCCATAAAGCAAGATGTTAGCATGCACAGGTGCAAAATACCAGATCAAACAGCCACTCTCCACATACCCTTCAAGGAGGGGGTGACTGCCAGCATACAATTGCACAATAGAGGCCCGCATAGGGTGCCGTTCACACAAGGATACTGCATAGTGTCTGGTTCACAGCCTATTAGTCACGCCCCTACTATTCGACTAGGCGGGCTGGTCAGCACACTCTCAATACGTACCAGTGTGAACACCCCTCATGCGAGACCAAACGTGCTTGGGCTTGGCTGCACCCCAAAAAATATAGTGCAAAAAATACAAAAATAGTGGGGTATTAGTTGATTTTTTGGCCAAAATACGTATGCTTGTAACTTGCGCCAAAGATCCTCATGCTTATAAGTCCCTACACTAAACTATTCAGCAAAGCCACTAAAGGAGACTCAAGGTCTCCAAAAATTTAATTTATACAGCAAACAAAAAGGCAGCAACACTTACCTCCCCAGATCTTGGAACAAATGCATTACAGGATGCAGCCAGCCCATAAAGCAAGATGTTAGCAGTACAGGTGCAAAATACCAGATCAAACAGCCACTCTCCACATACCCATTCAAGGAGGGGGTGACTGCCCAGTATACAACTGCACAATAGAGGCCCACATAGGGTGCTGTTCACACAAGGATACTGCATAGTGTCTGGTTCACAGCCTATTAGTCATACAGATACTTCAGCCTCCGGTTTGCTAGCTGAGTCTTGTAGTCCTCCACTAGTCTTGGGGGCTGGTTCCTCTACTTTGACCTGGTCCCACCACCGACCACGCCGATGGATGCTGGCCTCACGGATGGATTCCTCACTTTCCGTGCCCCTAGGATCCCTTCTTGTTTCTAGAATCTTCTCTCATGCTTCTCATATATCCTCTCTCTTCCTTTGTCTTTCTCCAACTCCTCTCTCTACCTTCTGACTGAATCTTTTCCAGAACAATCTCCTTACCTCAGTACTAACTCATCCCACCAACTGTCACTCATTAAGCTCCACCCCTTCTCTACTTACTCTACCCACATTCTCTATCCAGTCCCTCCCTGGCCTTGAGAGGTCTGGTGTTGAATGCAAGTGTGTGGGTTCTGGATAGTTCCCCTTCTTACCTGAGAGCAGAGTACCACACCTTTGGCTGAGGTGCAGTACCTCTGTGATGATTGGACCCTCAGGGGCGCCACATTTACTCACATAGAGGTAGCAGAGCCGAGCATGTTGCGTCCTCTTTTGTGTCTGCAGTGTGCGAGCACAGGGTAATCACGGCATGCAGAAAGCAGATCGGCTACCTGCAGTCCTACATGTAGTGTTAGGGGGCAGGAGACAAACACAGCTCTGCTGTACCAGGCACAACTGCAGGCACCTATTATATCAGGGGGCGAGGACACAGGAGCATACCGTGTACCACCCATATGCTGTATACCTCAGGCCCTGTGTACTCCCCGTGTGTTGTATACCTCTGGCCCCGTGTATTCCCCATGTGCTGTATATCTCAGGTCCCATGTACTTCCCATGTGCTGTATACCTCAAGTCCCGTGTACTCCCCATGTGCTGTATACCTCAGGCCTTGTGTCCTCCCCATGTGCTGTATACCTCAGGCACCCTGTACTCCTCATGTGCTGTATACTTCAGGCCACATGTACTCCCAATGTGCTGTATACCTCAGATGCTGTGTAACACCAGTGTCTTTATGTATCAGATTCTGTCTACCACCCATGTGCTGTATACCTTAGGTTCCGTGTACTCCCCATGTTCTGTATACCTCAGACTCGACGTACCACCTGTGTGCTGTATACTTCAGGCATTGTCTACTCCCCATGTGCTGTATACCTCAGGTCCCGCGTACCACCCATGTGCTGTATACTTCATATTCCATGTACCACCAATCTGCTGTATACCTCAGAACCCAGAAATGGGGTTTATCTGCAGGTTAGTAGCGTTCTGAACCTGCCTGGCTCCGGCATATAAAACCCCACTGCTGGGAGGAAATTAACTCTAATCCTCTCGGCAGTGTTCAGTCACTGCTTTGTAAATCTAGAGCAGCAGCTGAAACTGTGCCCCCCACATGATTTCCAATGCAGAGCAGCTTTCAGTCAGTGCAGGAGGCTGCGGTTACAGCCATTGCTCTCCTTACACAGAGCGGTGACTGAACCCTCACCGGTGCCTCCACCATGACTGAAACCATAACGCTGCTGGGAGAATTAAAGTTCAGTGGGGCAGCGGTGTTCAATGTGCAGGCGCTGGGCAGGATTCAAACTCTGAATTAACCTGCAGATTAAACCCATATTTTCAAGTTAATATATATAATTGCAGGTTAATATATAAAGTTGGCTAATGTTTAAGCATTAATTTTATACGGCCCCTAAACACTATTATAAAATACCAAATGGCCCTTGGCAGAAAAAAGGTTCCCCATTCCTGATATAAAGTGACACATCAAATTAGAAAATAGGGCTATGTCAGGAGGGTGAAAACAGGCTTTGAAGGAGAGGGGTTAAAGATTATAAAACTTTGATATCTTTGAAACTTTACAATTGATATCTCATTTGAAAAAATTGCTCTATACACTCTTTTGTCTTAAGATATATGTAACTTCCACACCAAAATGATTTAGCCCCCTAATATTACAGTAGATATGTGTTTGATTCTTCTGCTCGATAAATTGCTATTGGGACATCACTGTTTCCTGAATATTTAAATTGGCAAAATCAAAACACTTTTTCCAGCTGTTGACAATAATAATAATGACAATAAACAATAACGCTCTCCATTTATTTCTCCTCCTTTCCCTAGTAAATTTGCTTCTTTTAAATTTGTACATGGATTTAATCTTTGTCCTCCCCAATGAAGGGGGTAATTATTTCAAAGGCTCAAAGGCCCAGTTGAACATATGTCTAAATTAAAATTCTTGTAAATTTCCATTCCCAAAAGTTATGAAATGGTTATTACTAATTAATTGCATTAATTGAAATGAGTGCATAGTAGCTCAGTGTGATACTTGTATAGCAAGCTGCCTTTTTAAAGTGAAAATGCATCCCCAGTGCTATAGTGCTAATATTAGGAGGTTAGAGTGCAATACACTTACAATGAACATAATAAAGTATTTCATTATACACAGAGATTACACCAATGGCGACCACATGCAATTCTGTTTATAACTGGACTAACACTTAGTTTTTTAAATAGTTTAATGTTTTCCTTTGGGCAAAGTTATTGCAATTTTTTTTCTATGAAATCTAATAATGAGATATTTGTTTATAAAACCTACTGACACTAAAGGGTATTTATAATAACATCAGCTGTTAATTCATTTTTTAATTCTAGTATAAGGAAATCATATGTTTGCAGCAAAAAATAAGAAAAGCTAGATTAGTAAAGCTTTGAATGAGACATTTTTCTTTACCAGTTTTTTATACACTGATATATACAGAAAATTTTAATTACTTTTACATAATCTTTCAATTTTTAGGTAAAGAAAAGCAAGATAGGTAAGTGATTTCTCTTCTGCTCCCACCTCTTCTGGAATCTTGCCCAAGCTGCATTTTAAGGAGCGCTATCTAATTTCTGGGCAATGTGTGGTATACTACTTGTTTCGAGTGATTTTTCAGAATTAACTGTCGTATAACATTATTCAAAGCCATTATTTGACTTGTATCCTGCCTTTTGGGAGGTGGACCATATGTTCTGTAACCTGAAAGATTATGGCCACCCTACCATATTCCTACACTAGTGACTAGTTACATACAGATAATGTGGACAGGTGAGTAGATATCTTTACACTTCTAACGTTTAATACTGTTCTTACTGCACCTTGTGCTCCTTGTGTTTTATCTATAGTTTATTTTGAGTAAGATAGATTTTATCCACATTTCCAAATGATTAAGCAGTGCGGCTGTTACTTTTGTAAAATCACAGCATCGCTGCATTACATGATGGGTTTCTCTTACAGGAATTTACATGTTTACTTCAGTCCACATATAATAGTACTATTTTATTTATCATTATAAGCTTTAAAATTCTTCATGTAAAACATACAGGACCTACTGGGTGTTTTTTTGGTTATATTTTGTGGAGATATTTTGTGAATTTAAGACTTTTCTGTACATTTTTATGTCAGTCTGTGTTAAATAACAAACACCTTTGAGTCTACAATTGTGTTTTAAATAAAGAATTGCTTAGTAGAGATGGGCAAACCAGAACAGTAAAGATCGGGGTCCTTACTGAACACCTAGTGTTCGGGCATGGACCCCGAGCACAGACTTCTCCAGGAAGTTTGTGTTGGTGTTTGGCTTCGTCAGTCTGTATATCGGCTGTTTCCCACATTGTCATCTGCATGACAGTGCGATAATATCTGGTGGCTCTGATTGGTGATAAGATTATTACCATTGGTCTGTGAGCTGTGGTTTCCCTGCTGTCAGATGACAGTGTGAGCTAGTAGCTGTGACCAGCAGTAAAAAAGTTACCTCAGGTTACAGGCATAGGCTGATGAGAGAGTACTCTTCCCATCCGCCTACACCTGCTGTTGCCGATAGCAAAAAGAGCAGAGGCTGCTGCTAGGAGTATACATCAGCCTATGCCTGTATTATAAATAAATAAATTTTAAAAAACTGCAGCTGTCAGCTTTATCATGGCTGGTTATCAAGAATAGAGAGGTCCCATGCCATTTTTTTCAATTATTTAAATAAAAAAAATTAAAAAATGGCATAGGGTCTCCCCCATTTTTAACAATCTGCCAAACGAAAGTCAACAGCTGGGGGCTGGTATTCTCAGTGGTGGGTAAAAGAATGAACCAGCTCACTACATCCTGTGATTCAGGAGCACGAAATGACTTTCTGACGAATGTGGAAGACAAAACAGGTGTTCATTGGACTAAAGGTAAAAGAGAAGCTATACATTCTCCTAAATGCTCAATTGCTGAGCCAATCCCAGCGATAGTAGGTCTCATAGCAGTTGGATTTGTTATTTTAAGAATTTTGGGTAAAGCATGCATTGATGGTGTAACTGGATTTTTGAAAACTAAATAATCAAATTGTTTTTTACTTATTATGCCCAATGATAAACCCTCTTGAATGAGATTCCTGGTTGACTCTGAAAATCTAGCAATCAGATTGGATGCAAACATGGCATAGGTTGAAACATCACTAAGCATAGTCAAGATCAGAGATTGAACATAACTGAATCCATCAGAACTAAGATGCCCCCTTATCAGACATTCTGATAATATCGTCCATATGACTTAATTCAGATAGTGTTTTTTAAGGCTCGGTGTCAAGTTGGATTTGGAAGGTTTCTGTTGTATTGAATCATAGAGGGATTTAAACTCTCTTTCTATTAAATCCTGAAATTTGTCCATACAGTCAACTCAAGATTGATTGGCGTAAAAGAATGGATTCTTGGTTTGAAAGTGTGTAGCTTCAGTAATGTCACATGAAGCCTTTGAGTCAGCCAATTCTTCTAAACACGTGGTGGAATATTGCACAAAGAAATCCATTGTCCAAAATGAATTTGGACAAGTCTCAGCTGTGTATGAGGGTTCATTTTCCTCTGACAAAAATGCTTTTTCACAGCTAGGTTATGGATGAGCCGATTAATGTCCAAAATAATAGAAAACAAATCTAAATCCTTTGAGGGGACAAAATTTAAGCCATAAGACAGAAGTTCAATAGGTTGAAAACACTGGCACTGTTGTTTAGCGATGGTAATATTTCTTGCATCTGGTTGTCATACTGGAAATGTTTCCTGTGCTTCCTGCCCCATGTTTGAATTTTTTGAAGGCTGCTTGCCCGCATTGAAATTAATACTTTTGGTTTTGTGAGAATGAGACATATGGAAATCTGAAACAGAATCATTAGGGTAGGAATTTGATCTGGATCCAATGAACTGAAACTAGCATGAGGTTTGTAAGTAGATGAAGCACTATGAAATCTGTGTTTAAGCATGGATTTGGGAGTGTGCTAGTAGAAGAATCATCACTTTAATCATAAACTCTGTGTGAATTGTTTTCTTGAAGATCACGCAGAAATTTAAGCTTTCTGAGGGAAATATATTTTCCTCAACCTAGAGTGCGGATTTTTGTGTGCATATACAGGGTGTCAAACTCTGTAGCAGGAATAAGTGACTTCAATGTAGTTTTAATCAAGTTTATTTCCCTTTGTGTCTCTGACAATCCAAGTTTCTCCTGTTTGGCTATAAGGTGCATTATTAAATTGAGAGAACAGTCACTGAAGATCTTGTTCTAGTCCTCCAAAAAGTGAGTTTAAAAATAGTTGTAGGTGATATTTTAATTCTCAAATCATGTGTGATCATATTTTTGCTAATATAATTTGTAAAGGTGGTGAAGTCCAACCATGTCTTAAGCCGGGTCCACGTTAGCGCATGTGTGCGCAGCGTATGCCTGCGTACAGATCCGCATGCGTCTTTTGGCTGAGTGCGTCAAAACAACGCATTACTGTCTATGGGAATGCATCGGTACGCATGGATATGCACATGGATGCATTCAATACGTATGCGTACTTCAGATAGCATGTCCAGGAAATGATGATTCATCACCTCCTAAATTCCAGGCGTATAAAAGGGGGTGTGGACACAGGAAGTCCAGAACTCTCAAGACTGTGGATGGGATATCAAGACTCTGTTTGTATGTATAGAAGCTTTGAAAATGTCTGTCGGCCTGTCTGTCTCTCACTGCAATCTGTACTCTGTACTTATGTTTTTATTTATTTTCCTGAAGACTGTGCGATGTTCCTGTTGTGGATCCTGTCCCGGAATCCTCCTGTTCCAAGATTTATAGTTTCCGGTGGAGTGGTCCAGGCCCTCTCAGCTTCAATCTAATGTAAGTATGAGTGTCTGTGTTGCTCTGCCCAGTCTTATGTTTTGCTTTCTGTTCCTTGTACATAGACTGTGCGGTTGGTTCTCCTGTTGTGGATCCTGTCCCAGAATCCTCCTGTTCCAAGATTTAGTGTCTGGTGGTGTGGTCCAAGCACTCTCAGCTTCAATCTAATGTAAGTATGATTGTCTGTACTTTTGCTCTGCCCAGTCTCAGTCTTCGTCACTTATGTTTTTCTTTCTGTTTCTTGTAGACATTGCCGTGCTGGTGTCCTGGATTGAGGCCTGTTCTAGATTTCTCTAGTTCTGCTGTCCCTGTCTCAGTGTTGTGCTGCCATCCTGGTGTTGTGCTGCTGTTCTGGAGTTGTACTGCTGTCCTGGTTCTGTGCTGCCTGATTTCTGTGCTGTTGGACTACTGCCTGTTTATGTAGGCGTCCATTGTGTTTTTCTTTTCTTTTTTTTTTTCTTTGTCTTTATTGTTGTTGGCTCTAGTTAAATTTTTCTTATCTGTTCTTTTCTAGTGTTTCACTTGACTGCTGCCTGCTATTCCAACATGTCCTCCAGTGAAGACCAGAATGCTTCCCAGAGTGGACATGACAGTGATTATGTAATCACTAGAGATGAGCGACTTTGTCTTTTTTAGGGTCGAGTCGGGTTTCATGAAACCCGACTTTCTCAAATGTCGAGTCGAACGAAATCGGCCGACTATCGGGAAAAGTCGGTGGTCCGACTGAAACACTAACCCCAATGCAAGTCAAAGGGGAAGCAAAGTCGGCAGGGAGTGGAGGACAGTAAACACACCTACACCTTACTTAGCTTCAGTGAGCCGCAAAGTAAAACGCTAGGGCGCTGACTAGAGTTTTAAAGCGAACCCTGTTGAGTCACAGATCCACTGAGAAATCCCACTGTGCCAAGGTAAATAGTTGACTGCTAAGCGAACATAGGAAGTGGTCATGCGCTATCTATGGCGTCTGTACGCCAGGCCCTGAATACGGCAACCAAACTCCTCACCGGTTATGCCGGTATTCTAAAGGCATCTAAGACACCGACCCTGACCAGCTAGCATACCAAGCTCCTCAACGATTAGGTCGGTATTGTAATGGTATTGTAATGTAATATTTCAGCCGCCCTAACCACACACAGGCATGACCATACTGGCGCAAAGCACATAAAGGTTTGATACTAGCACACGGCCATGCGGTCAGGACAACCTTTTATAGCCGCCACGAGTAGAAGACCTTCCAGAAAGGACCAATAGAAAGCTGCTTCAGATCACAAACAGCTACAGGACCTTCCTGGAGGACCAATAGGAGTCGTAGCTGTATCTGAGCATATGACACCTGATCTCCAATGGGAAATCTTGCCCTGGGAATGCTCAGAAGAAGAAACAGAGGACTTAGTCCCAAATTTGCCTGCTCCAGCACTGGTTATAACCAAAGATCCAGGAGAGGTAGCAGCAAGTCTCTGCACAGTATTAGACCGGGCAAGATGCTGGGACCGACGTCTCTGCTGAGCAGGTCCCACTGCGGCCAGAGACGGATGGGGGACTGCAGCGGGAATGGCTCGACATTCCCTCTGTGCAGCATTGGGAACTCGAACCCTAACAGCTCCAGTATATGATGGGCCCCATGGATGATGCTCCAGTGTCTTATGGGTCAATATAATGCTCCATATATAATGGGCCCCATTAATAATGCTCCAGTGTATAATGGGCCCCGTATATGCTGATCCAGTGTCTGATGTGCCCCATTTAGGATGCTCCAGTATATGATGGGCCCCATGGATGATGCTCCAATATCTTATAGGCCAATATAATGCTCCATATATAATGGGCCCCATTATTAATGCTCCAGTGTATAATGGGCCCTGTATATGCTGCTCCAGTGTCTGATGTCCCCCATATAGAAAGCTCCAGTATATTATGGGACCCAAGAATGATGCTCTAGTGTTAGATGGGCCAATATAATGCTCCATATATAATGGGCTCCATTAATAATGCTCCGGTGTATAATGGGCCCCGTATATGCTGCTCCAGTGTCTGATGTCCTCATTTAGAATGCTCCAGTATATGATGGGCCCCATGGATGATGCTCCAGTGTATGATAGGCCCCATATATAATACTCCAGTGTATAATGCTTCCCATATATTGCTTCAAACATTAAAAAAAATGAAATACCTCTGCTCGCTGTGCACTGCTCTACTCTGGACTCCTCAGCGTCACCATCTTCCAGCTCTCTGCACTTGGACTGTTTAGGCAGAGGGCGTACAGACGTGACGTCATTGCGCTCTCTGATCTGAATGTCACTGTCAGGAAAAGCGGAAGACATCACAGTGGTGGAGCAGGGAGAGGTAAGTATTGTAAGTGCTGGGGCCCTGAGCAAGCAGAGGGGCCCACTCGTGGGTGACGGTACTGGCACAGGGCCCCTCATAGTACGCCGGTGTGTCTGATGGTGAGTGGGACCCCCAACCGAAAGAGACAATTTTGTGTACTATGAGGCACCCTGTGCCAGTGTCATCGCCTACGAGTCTGCCCCCCACCTGCTCAGGGAACAGGCACTTGCCCGGGTGCGCCAGGTGCTGACGCCTGCTCTGGGGGGGTACAGCCCAGTTAGGGAGGTGGAAAAACTGGCATATGTTGAGGTGTAGGCTGGACGTTCAGCAGCTTCAAATGAAGGAAATGGAGAAGTCGGAGGAAGAGGACAAAGTGAGCCATTTTGCTGCCAACCTATGTGCCATCAGGGGAAGGTGGTATAAAATCCTTTGAAACCCAGGCATGGTTCATTTTTATGAAGGTGAGATCACCAACATTTTGGGTCGACAGCCGGGTCCTTCTTTCTGTCAGGATTGATCCCGCTGCACTGAAGACTCTTTCTGATAGCACAATAACAGCAAGGTAAGCGTGCTCCTGTAAAGCATATTGAGCCAATTCAGGCCAGGTGTCCAGTTTACAGGCCCAGTAGTCAAAGGGGAATGAACTGTGAGGGAGAACATCGATATGGGAGGAGAGGTAATTTTGAACCATAGTTGACAACTGCTGTCTCCTGTCTGATGCAATCGATTCAGTATTACCAGTCATGTGAGCGTTACTCGAGAAATCAGTCCACAACATGATCATGAAACCAGTCTCCAACGCCACTTTGTCTGTGTGCACCAAGAACACCTCTTCCATTTGGCCCAGTACGGCTCGTGGTAGAACCTGCACCGCTGCTGTGTGCTGGGAATGCCTCTAACAAACGGTTTACCAGCATTGCTTGCTTGTTCGCCAATATTATCTCTAGGTTCTCTTGTGGCATGATGTTCTGTAATTTGCCTTTAGAGCATGGATCGAGGAAGCTGGCCACCAAGTAGTCATCATCCTTCATAATTTTGGCATGCGGGGGTCCCTTTTTAGGATCAGCAAGACATAATCATACATGTGGGCCAACGTTCCAGGTGTCAATGATGCACTGACAGTGGTGGGTGGAGGAGCACTTTCTGCCAAATCCACATCCCTCCAGTCACGCACAATCCGGGTACCTGACCTTGGCAAGCCAACATTTTCTCTTGCCCCTTGAGAAGCATCCTCCTCCCCAAAAATAATCATCCCCCTCATCCTCCTCCTCCTCTTCCTCTTCCTCCACCTCGTCCAGGACAGTTAACTGAGCAGACAATGACTGACTGTCACCAAGGCTTCCCTTCTCTGCCTCCTCTTCCTCCTCTGCTGCAGATGCCTGATCCTTAATGTGCGTCAAAGTTTGCATGAGCAGACGCATAAGTGGGATGCTCATGCTTATGATGGCGTCTCCTGAGCTTACCAGCCGTGTGCATTCCTCAAAACACTGAAGGACTTTACAGAGGTCTTTCAGCTGTGACCACTGCACACCCGACAACTTCATGTCTGCTCTCAAACTGCCTGCCCGTGTATCTTCTGACAAATGCATTACAGCCTGCCTCTGTTCGCACAGCCTCTCAACCATGTACATGGTGGAGATCCACCCTGTTGTAACGTCTATAATTAGGCGGTGCTTGGGGAGGTGGAGCGATCGCTGCAGCCTCTGCATACGACTGGAGTCTACGGGTGACCAACGGATGTGCGAGCACAGTCTTCGCACCTTATGGAGCAGGGCTGTTAACTCCGGATAATTATTTAGGAAGCACTGCACCACCAGGTTCAAGGTGTGAGCCAGGAAAAGAATGTGTCTGAGTTTTGCCAGGGCTATGACTGCCACAAAATTACGGCTGTTATTACTGACTACCTTGCCTGGTGCAAGATGTAGACTGCCCAGCCATGACTCAGTTTCTCGCTGCAAGTAGTTGGCCAGTAGCTCCGCGGTGTGTCTGTTGTCGCCCAAAGTAGTGTTGAGCGATACTGCTCGATATCTAAAAATATCGGATCGGAATGGTATCGCCGATATCACTAAATATCGCCGATATCCGATTCCGATACCGGAAGTCCAATGTAAGTCTATGGGAACAAAATATTGCAACTAAAAAAAACCTTTATTTCTTGTAAACACTAAATATACACACATAGAATACATATATATATATATATATATACATGTCATTGTGACATATATATATACATATATGTATAGTTTATACACTTCTACATAGTAAAATATCCTCTGATTCAATTGCCGGGTAAAGCCGGATTCTGTGAAAAGACAGAAGCACCCGACATGAAATGACACTTGGTGTACATAGGGTTAACCATGTATTTTCATGTCGTTTGCAATCTGATTTGCACAAACAATTACATCAGTCTATGTGTGCAAAATTTCACACCTGTAGGGGTTAATTAAAGGTGTAAATTCGTTGTAAAAAAAACGGACTTTTTTGCTACGAATTTACACCTTTAATTAACCCCTACAGGTGTGAAATTTTGCACACTTACACTCATGTAATTGTTTGTGCAAATCAGATATCAAACTACATGAAAAGACATGGTTAACTCTATGTAAACCAAGTGTCATTTCATGTCGGGTTCTGCATTTTCACAAAAGCCGGCAATTGAATTAGCGGCTATTATACTATGTAGAAGTGTATGAACTATAAATATAAATATATATATATGTGTCACAAATTTAATGACATGTATATATATATATGAGGTGTAAAATTGCTGAAAAAAAATGCGTGGGCTCCCGCCCTATTTTCGCAACCAGACAGACAAAGCCAGTGAGTGGGGGCAGATAATAATAGCCCAGAGAGGGACCATTATTTTTGGCCCCCCCCGGCTACTAACATCTGCCCCCAGACACCCCAGAAAGGGCAAATCTCTAATTAGATTTGCCCTTTCTGGCACTTTGCCCGTCTATTCCCATTGCCCTGTAGCGGTGGCGAATGGGTTAATAAGGGGTTAAAATGACCTTGCAATTGAAAGGTCACTTTAAGCCAGGTTAATAATTGAGAGCTGTCAATTAGACAACTATCAATTATTAATCCTATTGTATGAAAGAAAAATCAAACACACACACTTTAATAAAAAAGAAGTTTAATGAAATAATCACAGTTTTTGACCATATTTTATTTTCCTGCTAAAACCATTTCCTGTAATAAAAATAAAATAATAAAGCAAAATTATTCTTACCAATCCGATGTACAGTCAGGTCCCACGGTGTAATCCTTCAGAAAGGGTTAATGTTTACTGCAGGGACCGCAGCTAATGCTGCAGCCTCACAGTAAACCCCCAAATGAATGAGTTCCTCTCCTGGCTGACAGGAGAGGAAGTGGAAAGCTTAATTGATTGCTTTCCACTTTCACTTTCAGGTCAGCCAGGGACACAATCATTGACGTCAGAGGGAACTGGTTAACAAAAATAGGGGATCCCCTCGAAAAAAATTGGCGTGGGGTCCCCCCTATTTTTGTTAACCAGCCAGATGAAGCAGACCGCTGAGGCCTGGATTTTCAGGCTGTTAAGGAGCCAAGATCCATGGACCTTGCCAGCCTGATAATACCAGGCCACAGCAGTCTGCATATCTTGGCTGATTAACAAAAATAGGGGATCCCCTCGAAAAAAATTGGTGTGGGGTCCCCCCTATTTTTGTTAACCAGCCAGATGAAGCAGACCGCTGAGGCCTGGTTTTTCAGGCTGGTAAGGATCCAATATCCATGGACCTTGCAAGCCTGATAATACCAGGCCACAGCAGTCTGCTTAGCTTGGCTGGTTAACAAAAATAGGGGATCCCCTTGAAAAAAAAACGGCGTAGGGGTCCCCCTATTTTTGTTAACCAGCCAAGTAAAATGCAGACTGCTGCGGCCTGGTATTAAAAGACTGTCAAGGCCCATGGATTTTGGCCCTCAACAGCCTGATAATACCAGGCTACAGCAGCCCCACATTTGACGCATCAAAAGATGTGCCAATTGTGGCACTTTACCCGGCTCTTCCCACTTGCCCTGTAGCGGTGGCAAGCGGGGTAATAAGGGGTTAATGTCACCGTTGATTGCACGGTGACAATAAGCCCGGTTAATAATGGAGAGGCGTCAATAAGACACCGATCCATTATTAATCCCAAAGTTTTAAATGCATAAAAAAAGACAAAGCAAGAAAAAAGTATTTTAATGAAATAAAAGAGACAACACAGTTTTCATTTCTTTTATTGTACTCTCATTCCTGCGACGCCATCAATCTCCTGTAAAAAAAAAGAAAAAAAACAAACCAACAGTATACCACCTGTCCGACGCAGTCCATAGTAACGACTGTCCCACGGCGATCCAGCTCTGCTACATCGCAATGACAGGCAATGCCTGTCATCGCGACGCAGCACAGCTGATTACCTGCTTCCCCGGCGGTGACGTCATTGGACTGACTGCTTTACGGCCGGGATTACCCAGCAGTCACTGCAGTTATCGCGAGAAACTGCATGTGACCGCCGGGGAAAGATGATGGCGGCCATCAACCAGTCCAGGCCGTGACCACCGGAGATCTTCTGCCAGGTAAGTGCCGCTGACTCCTGACAGACCCGACCGACGGACACTCACAGTGACAGTGACAATTCCGATTCCGGTATACGATATATGGGAAATATCGAAAGTCAATATCGAAAGTCCGATACAGCTAATATCGGCCGATACCCGATACTTGCGGTATCGTATCGCTCAACACTACATGGAACGTGTCATGTATCTTCAAGTGCCGAGGCAATTGCAGACGATACACCACGGGATTTACTTTGGCCAGAATTTTGAAGGGACCAATAAAATGGGGAGTGAATTTAGCAGATTCCCCGCAACCTCTGATATTGCGAGCCGCGAGCCAGACCTTGTCGCCCAGAGAGAATACAGGAGCTGGACGACGATGAGTGTCAGCCGACTGTCTCATCCGATTTTTGGATGCCAATAACGCTTCATGCATCTGGTCCCCGATGTCCCGCGCCTCCATAGCCCAATCTCTGACCCCAGGCTCCCCAGAGTTAACTGGCATAGGGACCGGAACACGCGGGTGCTGACCATTGCTCAAAAGGCAAGGGGTCTGACCTGTGGAATCCGCCACTACATTGTTTAGATCAAACTCTGCCCGAGGAAGCAAAGTTGCCTGATTATTATGGTTGGCAGAAACAAAATGGCGCAAGTATATCACAAGTGTCTGATTAGTGCGTTCCACCAGGCCATTGGTCTCCAGGTGATAGGCAGTAGAGAGGTTCAGTTGAATACTACACAGATTACACAATTCTCTCCAAAACCGAGAGGTGAACTGAGGGCCTTGATCACAGACAATCCTATCAGGCATACCGTGATGACAGAAAACGTGACGGATAAATAGTGATGCCAGAACCCGGGAAGAAGGATCCCTAGGAAGGGGTACCAGGTGAACCATCTTAGAAAAATGGTCAGAAACCACCCATATGGTCTTATTACCCCTGGACTTAGGTAACTCAACTACAAAATCCATCCCAATCAGCTCCTAAGGTCTATCGGCCACGGGTAACGGATGTAGAAGACACGCCGGACTCTGATGAGACAATTTATTTCTCGCGCAGGAGATGCATGCTTGGACGTATTCTTTAACGTTCTGGGACAACCGAGGCCACCAATACGAGCATTGGAGGAACTCAGTGGTACGTTTGATTCCAAAATGACCTCCAATCTTAGAGGCATGTGCCCATGAGAGCACCTCATTCTGTACATTAGGAGGAACAAATGTCTTCCTGGGGGGAACCTGGTCTAGAGTCTCCGGTGCCACCGTTCGCATACTCTCAGGAGGAACGATAAGTCTGGGCTCATCATCGTCCTCCGTCGTATCCATAGACCGAGATAGAGCATCCGCCCGAGGATTCTTTTCCCCTTTTAGAAAGTTGATGGTAAAATTAAATAGGGCAAAATCGAGGTACCACCGAGCCTGCCTCGGGTTGAGACGCTGCGCCGTCTGCAGATACGAGAGATTCTTATGGTTGGAATACACCACAAACGGATGTTTAGCTCCCTCCAAAAGATACCTCCATTCAACAAAAGCCAATTTTATGGCGAGTAATTCTTTATCCCCAATCGTATAATTCCTCTCCGCTGGAGAAAAGGTCTTGGAGAAGAAGAAATATGTTCTTCTCCAACCTTGCCCATTCTTTTGAGAAAGGACAGCACCTGCTCCTACAGAGGAGGCATCGACCTCCAGAAAAAATGGCTTATTGACATCTGGCCGATGTAGGACGGGAGCTTTCGAAAAATAAGACTTGATGTCCAGGAATGCCTCAGATTTCTCTTTAGACCAGTTTTTTGGGTTGGCAACTTTCTTGGTTAGCGCGGCCAATGGAGCCACTAGTGTGGAAAAATGCGGTATAAATTGCAGATAATAGTTGATGAACCCCATGAAACGCTGTACCGCCTTCAGAGAATTGGGCTCCTGCCAATTCTGTACAGCTACCAATTTTTGGGGATCCATGGCCAAGCACTTACTGGATACAATGTACCCCAAGAATGGTAAGGACTCTTGTTCAAACTGGCATTTCTCCAGCTTGCAATACAGAGAATTTGCGCGCAAACGTTCAAAAACTCTGCGAACATCCTCTCTGTGTGTGGAGAGGTCCGGGGAAAATATTAGGATATCGTCAAGATATACTACCACCGAAGATAGCAATAAATCCCGAAAGATATCATTAATGAAATCCTGGAAGACTGCGGGAGCATTACACAATCCAAAGGGCATGACGAGGTACTCGTAGTGGCCATCGCCAGTATTAAAGGCCGTCTTCCACTCGTCGCCCTCATAGATTCATATGAGGTTATAGGCCCCTGCAGGTCTAACTTTGTGAAAATTTTAGCCCCTCAAAGTCTGTCGAACAATTCAGAGATCAGGGGCAGGGGATATTTGTTTTTGATGGTGATTGCGTTTAATCCCCTGTAATCAATGCATGGACGTAGGTCACCTCCTTTCTTCTGGACAAAGAAGAACCCCGCTCCAGCAGGAGAGACCGATTTCTGATAAACCCCCGAGCCAGGTTCTCCTTGATGTAATCAGACATGGCCTGGGTCTCGGGGACTGACAGGGGATAAACCCTACCGCGAGGAGGCTCTGATCCAGGGATCAGATCTGTAGCGCAGTCATACGGTCGGTGGGCAGGCAAGGTCTCGGCAGCCTTTTTAGAGAACACATTGGCATAGCTCCAATATTGCTCTGGAAGCGCATCCAGACCGAACGGCGAGTCTAAGACCACCTTCCGGGTTGATGCCACCATACACTGGGCAGAACACTTCTCACCCCAGGAACAAACTAACCCTGTGTTCCAGTTTATATGTGGGTTGTGACAACGTAGCCATGGAAGACATAATAGCACCTCATCCAATCCACCGTGAAGAATAAGGAACAAGATATCCTCCCCGTGACCCTGAGGAAATGACATGGTGAAGGGACTAGATGGAGAGTGATTTGTGTATCTAACATGGAACCGTTGACTACCCTGATGTTTATGGGTCTGGACAGTAACTCCACAGGAACGACGTGCTTCTGGGCAAAGTTTGACGTCAAAAAATTGCCATCGGCCCCAGAATCCACCACCGCCTTGGCAGAGACCATGGTTGTGTCGAAGAGCAACGTTACCTTATAGGCTAGTTTGGAGGAAAAAGTCTCTGAATCTAACACACCTTCTCCAATGGTGGTTAGACACTCTCGTTCTCCCGCCCGCTTGGATCCCTTATTATTCCTGGACTCCAAGAGATGTATAGGACGGGAATGAGGGGACCATTCCCTAGACAGGGATATATCCATAGACTCCGGTTCCGTGTCTGGAACCGTGAGTTCGGAAATAGGTCTAGCAAATGATGGTGCCAACGGAACCGAGGTTTAGAGACCTCCAGCTCCAACTTGCTTTCAGCATGACGTAAGTCTATTCGGTTGGCAAGAGTCATTAACTCTTCCAGAGAGGTTGGAATCTCCCTGGTGGCTAGAGCATCTTTTATATGCCCAGCCAGACCCTTCCAGAACACCGGGATTAGTGACTGTTCAGACCAATCTAGTTCTGCCCCTAATGTCCTGAACTGGACGGCACAGTGACTGGCAGTGGTCGAACCCTGCACTAATGTAAGCAGCTTAAGAGCCGTATCATGTGTAACCTGAGGACCGAGGAACACACTTTTTAGGGTTCTAAGAAAGATACCCACATTGGTCACTACCGGGTTACTCCGCTCCCACAGAGGAGTAGCCCACTCCAAGGCCTTGCGGGTAAGTAGTAAGATAACAAAACCCACTTTAGCCCTTTCGGAGGGGAACCATGCCTCTATCATCTCTAGCTGAATGGAGCATTGATTAATAAACCCTCTGCAGGATCTGCTGTCCCCAGAATTTTTTCCGGCAGAGCAAAAGGCGGTAATGGAACTTTAGCAGCTACCGCAGCATTCACAGCAGCAGAGTTTACGAGATTTGCTGCTTGTGCAGCTGCCTGAGTAGCTACTGCAGTGAGTTCAGCAACTGGAGCGGCCTGCTCCAGAGACCTAAGTCTGGCCTCTAGTTGCTGATATTAGATCTGCACCATGTGCTGCAGGCTGACGCAGAAGTAGCCCTGTTAATAGCACAGAAGCCACTTGCCAGATATTAGGAAGTGCGTGTGACTCACGCCACGCGTATCTGCTGCAGCCGGTGTGCCATCGGACTGAGCAACTTTCCTTTCGTTAGCAGGCGATGCACAGGATACGTGCCCCATAGTCTGCTCGGGGTGTATAGCTACCCCTTTGACAGAGACAGACTGCACTACGATCACTACATGCATAACATTCATTAACCTGCTTGAAGGACCTGGGCTAACTAGCCGAGCTAACTCTGGCATCGGTCACGGAGAGCGAAAGCTAGAGAGCATGTGGAGCCCAGATTCTGGTACGTCACACCTATTTAGTATGATCTAACCGCGCTGTGCCGTGGACTGACAAGCTATTTTAAGGGCTATGCTCCTCCCCAGCCATCTCATCAATCGCATCACCGATGACGTCATCCACGACCAATCAGTCGATGCCAGGTCAGAGGATCAGCTGACAATAACCACCAATCCTGACTCGCCATGTCACGGATATGCTCAGTGCAGGCATTTCTGGACTTAGGCTTACAACAGCCATTTCCTGTTCTGTGACCTAGGTTTAAGGCTACTATGAACAAAGACTCTCGTAACAACTTGTGCCTCTCGGTTATTAGCTAGGCGTTGGGATTGACGGCGAAGCTGAGCAGCATCTGCCTCAGCTGAACCTGGATGGGAGACCACAGACTTCTCAGATCCAGGTTTGGATCCCACTCTTGCCCAGTGCCTAACATCCACCCAGTCAGTGAATCTGTCATAGAAGGAAATTAACCCCTTCACCCCCAAGGGTGGTTTGACCGTTAAAGACCGGGCCAATTTTTACAATTCTGACCACTGTCTCTTTATGAGGTTATAACTCTGGAACGCTTCAACGGATCTTCGCGATTCTGAGACTGTTTTCTCGTGACATATTGTACTTCATGATAGTGGTAAAATTTCTTAGATATTAATTGCGTTTATTTTTGAAAAAAACACAAATATGGCGAAAATTTTGAAAATTTTGCAATGTTCAAACTTTGAATTTTTATTCCCTTAAAACAGAGAAATTTGTCACACAAAATAGTTAATAAATAACATTTCCCACATGTCTACTTTACATCAGCACAATTTTGGAACCAAAATTTTTTTTGTTAGGAAATTATAAGAGTTAAAATTGACCAGCGATTTCTCATTTTTACAACAAAATTTACAAAGCCATTTTTTTTAGGGACCACCTCATATTTGAAGTCACTTTGAGGGGTCTATATAGCAGAAAATACCCAAAAGTGACACCATTCTAAAAACTGCACCCCTCAAGGTACTCAAAACCACATTCAAGAATTTTATTAACCCTTCAGGTGCTTCACAGGAGCTGAAGCAACGAGGAAGGAAAAAAATGAATATTTAAATTTTTAGCCACAAAAATGGTCCTTTACAAACTTTTTTTTTATTTTCACAAGGGTAAAAGGAGAAAATGGACAGATAAAGTTGTTGTGCAATTTCTCCTGAGTACACTAATACCCCATATGTGGGGGGAAACCACTGTTTGGGCACACGGCAGAGCTCGTAAGGGAAGGAGCGCCGTTTGACTTTTTCAAACTAAAATTGGCTGGAATTAAGATTGGACACCATGACAAGTTTGGAAAGCCCCTGATGCGCCTCTACAGTGGAAACCCCCCACAAGTGACACCATTTTGGAAACTAGACCCCCTAAGGAACTTATCTAGATCTGTTGTGAGCACTTTGAATCCCCAAGTGTTTCACAAAAGTTTATAATGCCTGGGTGTGAAAAAAAAAAAAAACAATTTTCCACAAAAATTATTTTTTAGTCCCAAATTTTTGATTTTTCCCAAGGAAATTGGACCCCAAAAGTTGTTGTCCAATTTGTCCTGAGTGCGCTGATACCCCTTATGTGGGGAGGAACTGTTTGGGCACACGGCAGGGCTTGGAAAGAAAGTAGTAACGTTTTGGAATGCAGATGTTGATGGGGGTCATGTTCCGTTTGCAGTGCCCCAGATGAGCCTGAACAGTGGAAACCCCCCACAAGTGACCCCATTTTGGAAACTATACCCCCTAAGGAACTTATCTTTGGTGAGCACTTTGAACCCCCAAGTGCTTCACACAAGTTTACAATGCCCGGGCATGAAAATAAAAAATCCTATTTTTTTCCCACAAAAATTATATTTAGGCACTAATTTTTTATTTTCCCAAGGGTAACAGGAGAAATTGGACCAAAAAAGTTGTTGTCCAATTTGTCCTGAGTACGCTGATACCCCATATGTGGGGAGGGACCACTGTTTGGGCGCACGGCAGGGCTTGATAGGGAAGGAGTGCCGTTTGACTTTTTCAAATCAAAATTTGCTGGAATTGAAATTGGATGCCATGTCGCGTTTGGAAAGCCCCTGATACGCCTAAACAGTGGAAACCCCCCACAAATGACCCCATTTGGGAAACTAGACCCCCTAAAGAACTTATCTAGATCTTTGGTGAGCAATTTGAACCCCCAAGTGCTTCACACAAGTTTATAACGTACAGCTGTAAAATTAAAAAATCATATTTTTTCCACAAAAATGATCTTTTCACCCCAATTTTTATTTTCCCAAGAGTAACGAGACTCCAAAAGTTATTGTGCAATTTGTCCTGAGAATGCTGATACCCCATATATGAGGGTAAACCACTGTTTGGGTGCATGGCAGAGTTTGGAAGGGAAGGAGCGCCATTTGACTTTTTCAACGCAGAATTGGCTGTATGCCATGTCGTGTTTGGAGAGCTCCTGATCTGCCTAAACAGTGGAAAAATCTTTTTTTTTTTTTTTTACAAAAATGATATTTTCGCCCCCAGTTTTTTATTTTCCCAAGGGTAACAGAAGAAATAGGACAAATTGCACAATAACTCTCGAGGTCCAGAGTACGCTGATACCCCATATGTGGGGGTAAACTACTGTTTGGGCAGAGCTCAGAAGTGAAGGAGCACCGTTTGAATTTTTCAACGCAGAATTGGCTGGAATTGAGATCAGACACCATGTCACATTTGGAGAGCCCCTGTTGTGCCTAAACAGCGGAAACCCCCAATTCTAACTTCAACCCTAATACCAACACACCCCTAACCCTAGTCCCAACCCTAACCACAAACCTAACCCTAACTGTTATGTTTCGGTAGCTGAGGAGTGCAGGTAAAAAAGGCAATACACCAGAGCAGTTGGAAACTATGAGATTGCAGTACCCTGACTAACCACCACAACTAGAGGCAGCCGTGGAGCGTTCCTACGTTGGTCCTAGACGCCTCGTCACAGCCTGAGAAACTAACTACACCTAAAGATAGAAATAGGAAAGCTATCTGCCCCGGAGCAGATCCCCAAAGAACATAGAAAGCCCCCAAACATGTAATGGCGGTTAGACAAGAAGAAATACTGACAAAGACAGAAAATAGTATGAGCAAACATTGGGGCCCAAACTACCTAAATAGAAAAGGATAGGAAGGGCACTTACTGCAATCCCAAAAAACCCTGAAAAGCACCAACTCTACTAATTTCAAAAACACCTGAGATCACACGACCTCTACCACCTAAATTAGTTCTCTGGTGTAACAAAATCAAAACAGCAGCCACTGAAAAAACTGGAAAAAGCAAATGTACAAACATCAGTGGCTGAACTAAACTGAGAGGGCTAAAGCCCCCGGAGGGGACCCTGAAGGCCCCCACAGAAGTGCAGGACAAAATGCAAAAATCAAGCACAAAAACAAAAGAAGAAAATGTCTTATCTGTTAGCAGGAGATGCAGACACGACACAGCAGGCTACAAAGGAAACAGGAAACAAGGATTGAGACCAGAACAATTGATCACCGGCAACCCTGATGGGAAGGCGACTCCCTTATATAAGACCAGTCAGTAACACCTGATTCCCAATCCTCACAATCTTCACTGGACAGTCCAGTACCGCTTGTAACCACCAGAGGGAGCCTCTGCTCAGAACACATTTCAAGTCCATTCACAACACCTAACACACCCCTAATCCTAATCCTAACCCTAATCCTAACTTTAGCGCCAACCCTAACCCTAACTTTAGCCGCAACCCTAACCCTAACCATAATGGGAAAATGGAAATAAATACATTTTTTTAATTTTATTATTTTTCCCTAACTAAGTGGGTAATAAAGGGGGATTGATTTACTATTTATAGTGGGTTTTTATGATTGGCAGCTGTCACGCTAAAAGACGCTTTTTATTGCAAAAAATAGTTTTTGCATCACCACATTTTGAGAGCTATAATTTTTGCATATTTTGGCCCACAGAGTTATTTGAGGTCTTATTTTTTGCGGTTCGAGTTGACGTTTTTATTGGTACCATTTTTGAGCACGTGACATTTTTTGATCGCTTTTTATTTCGATTTTTGGGAGGTTAGAATGAACAAAAATCAGCAATTCATGAATTTCTTTTGGGGAGGCGTTTATACTATTCCGTGTGTGGCAAAATTGATAAAGCAGTTTTATTCTTCGGGTCAGTACGATTACGGCGATACCTCATTTATATCATTTTTTTTATGTTTTGGTGCTTTTATAGAACAAAAACAATTTTATATAAAAAATTATTTTTGCATCGCTTTATTCTGCGAGCTATAACTTTTTATTTTTTCGCTGATGATGCTGTATGGTGGCTCGTTTTTGCGGGACAAGATGACGTTTTCAGCGGTACCATGTTTATTTATATCGGTCTTTTTGATCGCGTGTTATTCCACTTTTTATTCGGTGGTATGATGATAAAGCATTGATGTTTTGCTTTGTTATTTTTTTTTTTTTACGGGTTCACTAAAGGGGTTAACTAGTGGGACAGTTTTATAGGGGGGGTCGTTACGGATGCAGCGATACCAAATATGTGTACTTTTATTGTTTTGTTTTTTTTATTTACAGAGAAAAAATGAATTTTTGGGGGAATATTTTTTTTTCTTTATTTTGGAATTTTTTTTAAAACATGTTTACTTTTATTTTTTCACTTTTTTACTTTGTCCCAGGATGGGACATCACTGTAAAATGTCAGATCGCTGGTGTGACAGTGTGCACAGCACTCTGTCACACCAGCGATTGCTCTGGCACTGCTGCAGGCTTCTCAGTGCCTGCTCTCATCAGGCACTGAGGAGCCACCTCCCTGCAGGACCCGGCGGCCATCTTGGATCCGGGTCCTTGGAGGGAGGAAGGCCTCAGAATAGCGCAATCACATCGCACTGTTCTGAGGGTCTCAAGGGAGCGTGCAAGGAGCCCCCTCCCTGCGCGATGCTCCCCTGTGCCCCTGGTACACCGCGATCATGTTTGATCGCGGTGTGCCAAGGGTTAATGTGCCGGGATCGGTCCGTGACCGCTCCTGACACACAGTCCCGGGTGTCAGCTGTGATAATCAGCTGACACCCGGCGGCGATTAGCTGCGCCCCCTCTGGAGCGCAGCTGATCACCCTGGACGTACAATTTCGTCCATGGGAATGAGGTCCAGGGTCACATGGACGGAATATTACGTCCGATGGAATAAAGGGGTTAAGTTAGTCTGACATGACTTATTAGTTACAAACCAATGTTGACACTGTTTAATCACTTCATTCTTATCCAGGTACTTACATACATGTTGTTTAATAATTTGTTCAAAGATCTTTCCTGGTATAGAAGTCAGACTCACCGGCCTATATTTCCCTGGGTCCACCTTCTTCCCTTTTTTTAAGATAGGAACATTTGCTCTTCTCCAGTCTTCTGGGACTTCTCCTGTTCTCCAAGAATTTTCAAAGATTATGGAGAGTGGTTCAAGAATTTCTTCTGCTATCTCCTTCAGTACTCTGGGGTGTAATTCATCTGGACCTGGAGACTTGAATTCATTTAGGTTAGTTAAGTGTTTCCTCACTATTTTTCTGTTTATAGATATCCTGGATTCTTCTATTCTCTTAATAGGACAATGAAGATCAGTTGATGTTACATTTCCTTTCTTAGAGAAAACAAATGCAAAATAGGAATTTAAAAGTTCGGCCTTCTCAACATCCTGTCTTACCATTTCATCATTTTCTTCCTGCTAAAATCCTATAGCATCTTTGACTTTTCTTTTACTTTTTTTTGTTGCTTTTGACATCTCTTGCAAGCTTTAATTCATTGTCAGCCTTAGTTAATCTGATTTGTGCCTTGCAGGTTCTGCAGACAGCATTATATTCTTCTTTAGATATGCCTCCCGTTTTCCATTTGATAAACATTTCTTTCTTCCTTTTTAGCATGTGTTTAAGTTCTGTGTTCATCCATCCTGGTTTCCTTAATTGCTTCCTATTCGTCCCTCTTTTCAGAACTGTTAACGATTGTGCTTTGAGAATCTAATTTTTCAAGATTTCCCACCCTTGCTGGACATTTTTGTCCTTTAGGAGAGCCAGCCATTTGATCCCTCCAAATCTCTTTCTGAGTCCCTTGAAATTTGCCTTTCTGAAATCTAACCTTGACGTCTGAGTCTTCACAGGTCTTCCTCCTCTAGTTATCCAAAATTCTAAAATAGCATGGTCGCTACCTCCTAGGGTCCCAGTTACTCGTACCTCCTCAACCATTTCCTCCCTGTTTATAAGGATTTAGATCCAAGGTAGCAGATCCTCTTGTTTTCTCCCATACCTTTAGGAAGATAAAATTGTCAGCAAGAGAGGATAAGAATTTTCTTGACCTGTTAGTTTTGCCTGAGAGATTCCCAACAAATGTCTGGATAGTTGAAATTCCCCCTAAGTGCTTCATACAAGTTTATAACGTAGAGCTGTAAAATTAAATAATCATATTTTTTCCAAAAATGATCTTTTCACCCCAATTTTTATTTTCCCAAGGGTAACAAAACCCCAAAAGTTATTGTGCAATTTGTCCTGAGTACGCTGATACACAATATGTGGGGTAAACCACTGTTTGGGTGCATGGCAGAGCACGGAAAGGAAGGAGCGCAGTTTTACTTTTTCAACGCAGAATTGGCTGGATGCCTTGTCGCGTTTGGAGAGCCACTGATGTGTCATTGTGGAAACCCCCCACAAATGACACTATTTTGGAAACTAGACCCCTCAAGGAACTTATCTAGATGTGTGGTGAGAACTTTGAACCACCATGTGTTTCAATAAAGTTTATAACGCCCGAGCGTGAAAATAAAAAAAATCATATTTTTTCCACAAACATGTTCTTTTAGTCCCCAATTTTTTATTTTCCCAAGGGCATCAGGAGAAATTGGACCCCAAAAGTTGTTGTCCAATTTGTCCTGAGTACACTGATACCCCATGGGTGGAAGAAAAATAATGTGTGGGCCCATGTCGGGCTTGGAAAAGAAGTAGTGATGTTTTGTAATGCCGACTTTGATGGAATGGTCTGCGGGTGTCATGTCACGTTTGGAGAGCCCCTGATGTGCCTAAATAGTGGAAACCCGCCATAAGTGATCCCATTTTGGAAACTAGACTCTCCCAAAGAACTTATCTAGATGTGTTGTGAGCACTTTGTACCCCCAAGTGCTTCATACAAGTTTATAACGTAGAGCCGTGAAAATAAAAAATCATTTGGTTTCCACAAAAATACTTTTTTAGCTCCCAATTTTAAATTTTCCAAGGGTAAAAGGAGAAATTAGACCCCCAAAGTTGTTGTGCAATTTTTCCTGAGTATGCTGTTGCCTCATATGTTGGGGTAAACCAATGTTTGGGCACACTTTGGAAGGGAGGGAGCACAATTTGAATTTTTGAACGCAAAATTGGCTGGAATCAATGGTGGCGCCATGTCGCGTTTCGGGAGCCCCTGATGTGCCTAAACAGTGGAAACCCCTCAATTCTAACTCCAACTCTAACCCCAAGCCACAACCCTAACCATGACACACCCCTAACCCTAATCCCAACGCTAACCCCAACACATCCCTAAGCCTAAACCCAACCCTAACCATAACAGTAACCACAAGCCTAACCCTAATCTCAATCCTAACCCAAACATACCCCTAACCCTAATTTTAACCCTAATCCCAACCCTAACCCTAATTCCAACCCCAACCCTAATTCCAACCCTAACCCTAATTGCAACCTTAACCCTAATTGTAACCCCAACCCTAATTCCAACCCAAACCCTAGTTCCAACCCGAACCCTAATTCCAACCATAACCCTAATTCCAACCCTAATTCAAACCCTAACACTAACCATAACCCTAATAAATAAATATATTTTCTTTGTTTCAATATTTTTCCCTACCTATGGGGTTGATAAACGAGGGTTTATTTACTATTTTTTTATTTTGATCACAGTGATCAAAATGTACCTGGAATGAATGAATTAATCTGCCGGTAGGCACATTCGGCGGGCACACTGTGCATGTGTCCGCCATTTTGGAAGATGGCGGCGCTTATGAAGGAAGATGGAGGGAAGTGGAAGGCAGGAGAGGTGGAGCAAATACTGATGGTGGCGGCAGATCACCATCGTCAGTCGGTGGCAGGGCAGATCGCCTCATCAGTCAGGGCGGGGTAAAGCCACCCACCTGGGGTGAAGTAAAAGTCCTCCTGTACCTGCGGATCAGGTGACCTTTCAGTGACCCAGTCGCCCGACCCGCAGGGACTCAATCTCTGTTATGATTTGGTAGCTGAGGAGGACAGGAGCAAAAAAACAGCCAAGGCAGCCGAACACCCAGAGAGGTTTGGAACTAATGGGTTGCAGATCCCTAAACTAACCACACAACTAGAAGCAGCCGTGGGATGTACCTACGGGGACCTAGACGCCTCTGCACAGCTGGAGAGCTAGCTACGCCTAAAGATAGAAGCAGGAAAGCAAACTGCCCCGGAGTAGAGCCCTAAAGGAATAGGTAGCCCCCACACATATAATGACGGTTAGACAAGATGAAATACAAACGCAGGCAGAAAATAGAGTGAGCAAACGCTGGGGCCAAACACTGCCTAGATAGGACAGGACAGGACAGTATACTATCTGCAACCCAGCAAAACCCTAGAAAAACTTCCAACACTTCTGATTTTAAAATGCTGAGATCACACGATCTCGCCACCCGCTAAATTAGATCTCTTGGAGTGTACAAGAGGCTAACCTGCAGCCACTCAAACAGCAGGAATAGAGCAATTGAAGAAATAAACAGTGGCTACTGAAAAACAGAGAGTAGCACAGGCCCCTGGAGGGGAACCCAGCTAACCTCCCACAAAAGTGCAGACTGTTATGTTTCGGTAGCTGAGGAGTGCAGGTAAAAAAGGCAATACACCAGAGCAGTTGGAATCTATGGGATCGCAGTACCCTGACTAACCACCACAACTAGAGGCAGCCGTGGAGCGTTCCTACGTTGGTCCTAGACGCCTCGTCACAGCCTGAGAAACTAACTACACCTAAAGATAGAAATAGGAAAGCTATCTGCCCCGGAGCAGAACCCCAAAGATAATAGAAAGCCCCCAAACATGTAATGGCGGTTAGACAAGAGGAAATACTGACACAGAAAGAAAATAGAATGAGCAAACGCTGGGGCCCAAACTATCTAAATAGAAAAGGACAGGAAGGGTACTTACTGCAATCCCAGAAAACCCTGAAAAACACCAACTCTACTAATTTCAAAATCACCTGAGATCACACGACCTCTACCACCTAAATTAGTTCTCTGGTGTAACAAAATCAAAACAGCAGCCACTGAAAAAACTGGAAAAAGCAAAAGAACAAAACTCAGTGGCTGAACTAAACTGAGAAGGCAGAAGCCCCCGGAGGGACCCAGAAGGCCCCCAAAGAAGTGCAGGACAAAATGCAAAAATATAGCAACAACACAAAAGAAGAAAAATTCTTATCTGGTAGCAGGAGATGCAGACACGACACAGCAGGCTACAAGGGAAACTGGAATGAAGGATTCAGACCAGAACAATTGATCACCGGCAACCCTGATGGGAAAATGACTCCCTTATATAAGACCAGTCAGTAACACCTGATTCCCAGTCCTCACAATCTTCACTAGTACCGCTTGTAACCACCAGAGGGAGCCTCTGCTCAGAACTCATCTCAAACCCATTCACAACAGCAGACAAAAAAATGTAAAAGGCAAACATGATAGAAACAAGCAGCAAATAACTTATCTGAAAGTAGCAGACGAAGGCAAGACACAAGCTGACTTCCAAATGGACCAGGAAACAACAATTGATCACCGGCGAGGATCATGGGAAGGCAGCTCACTTATATCTGCCCAGTCAGTCTCTTCTGATTGCCAGTCATCACTCGCAGGTGATGGACTTCTACTATTCAATACTGGTTCAATACCCTCAGCAACCACCAGAGGGAGCCCCAACTCAGAAGTCATTTCCAACATGCTCACAACAGATCTCCCCATGACGCCACAGAGGCGTCACAGGTCGCGAAGGCACCAACTTTCATGACGCCTACGTGGCGTCACAGGTCAGGAAGCGGTTAATCAAAAAGATTTAAAAATTAAAAAAAGACAAAGGGAGGGGAGGTTAAAAATGATTAGTGATGAGCGAACGTGCTCACCACTACTCGTTACTCACCCAGGTATCACGGTACTCGGTGTACTCGGCGAGCACCGAGCATTTCCTGGATTACTCGGCGGGAACTCAGGTCTCCACCCAGCATTTTTGGCGGACTTTAGAGACCTAATCACAATGCAGGGATTGCCTGCCAGGCAATGAAACACCGTAGCCATCTTTGTTGTGGACGTGCAGTGCTATTCGCTGGCAGCACAGCATCATCAGGGGTATAAGAGACCGGACGCCGCCCTGCTTTGCGCATTCCACTCCTGATTGAGATAGTGTAGGGAGAGCTGCTGCCGAGATAAGGTAAGATTTAGCTATTTCTTAGTCAGTGTGAGGTCTACTATCCTAAACTACTCAAATCCAGATAAACCAACAGTCCTTCTAAGGACTAATTCCGGAGTATATAGGTTCCAGTGTTAGGTAGGCAGGGGAGTGTACTTTGCTCTATACACATCAGTGCAAGGCCTGCAGGCACTGTATGTGTGTATACAGATCATTTAATACATTAAGAGGGTCCATTTTGTTCCTGTGTTCTGGTGCTGCTGCTGCTACCTGTATGATATATTGGCAGTATAGAGTTAGCCCCAGGTGTAATTGAAATACAGGCCACACATGTTTCAGTGTGGTATCTCCGTGTCAGCTCATATCTGTGTGCTTAAAGTTTGGCCAGTTTACACCATTTTCCTTTTTTTTGCCCTGGGTGTCACTGTAGTTATATACACCAATATTTAGCCAAAAAATACATGTCACACATTTTTCAGTGTGGTATCTCTTTGGCGGCTCATATCTGTGTGCGCTCAAAGTTTGGGCAGTGTAGGCCGGTTTTCCTTTTTTGGTCCTGGGTGTCATAGTCCTGATATACAGCACTAGTTAGCCCAAAAATAAAAAAAACAGGGCACACATTTGTCGTAGTGGTATCTCCGTGGCAGCTCATATCTGTTTGTGCTCAAAGTTTGGGCAGAGTAAGTCAGTTTTATTTTTTTCATCCTGGGTGTCACTGTACTGATATACAGCACTAGTTAACCCAAAAATAACAAAAAAAGGGCACACATTTGTTGTATTGGTATCTCCGTGGCAGCTCATATCTGTGTGTGCTGAAAGTTTGGCCAGTTTACGTCAGTTTTCTTTTTTTGTCCTGGGTGTCGCAGTACTTATATACAGCACTATGTTGCATTATTTTAAAAAGCAGGCAACATTTTACAGTGGGTTTATCTGTGACACGCCTCATACATCTGTGTGCCAAAAATTGAGGCATTTTAGGCCTAACTTCCCTTTTTTGGGCAGTCTGTCACTCTCGATATATCCAGCAGTCTTTTTTAATCCAAAAAATAAAAAAAAAATAATATAGTCTGTTATCTCAGGCTGAGGCCTGGTGTATCTGTTGTGGAAAAATCTTTTCTTTGCAGGCATACGTTACATAGTTCTGTCTGCTTGCCTTATTCTACTCATTTTTTTACTGTTTTTAAAAATTAGCAAAAAACATACCATAAAAAATGTATACAGTCTATTATGTCAGGCTGAGGCCTGGTGTATCTGTGGTGAAAAAATCTTTGCTTCGCAGGCATACTTTGCATAGTTCTGTCTGCTATCCTTGTTCTACTCATTTTTTATTGTTTTCAAACAGTAACAAAAAACATAACCAAAAAAATTAATACAGTTTGTTATCTCAGGCTGAGGCCTGGTGTATCTGTGGTGGAAAAATCTTCACTTTGCAGGTATACTGATCACATATAATTTTTCTCCAAATAAATCCATTTTATTGAGCTTTTCAAATATTTCAGTAATACATTTAAAATGGGCAAGGCAAGGGGCAAGGGACGGAGAAGTGGAAGTGATGCTGATGGTGCAAGCAGAGGACGAGACCGTGGCCAAGATGAAAGTGGGCCACATCAAAGACCCATATCTTCGCACTCGACTTTCCTGTCCCAGATTCTAGGGAACCGTAGCACACCACTATTGAAGCTAGAGCAGTGTGAAACTGTTGTTGGTTGTATAGCGGATAATGCTTCCAGTCACTTAGCCACCACCACCACCAAGTCTTTCACATGGTCAAGTCTTAGTAGTCATGAGTGTGGACTGGATATTACTCACCCTGATCCTCCTTCCTCCAACCATGCCGAGTGCACTGAGACTACTGATCCCACACTCGGACACTCCGAAGAGCTGTTCAGTTTTCTATTTGGAGATTCGTGCCTCTCTCCTGCTCTATTTGAAGCGGGGTAAGATGATATTCCATGTAGCGATGCACAAATCTTTGAGTAGCCACGGTCACAAAAGGTGGATAATGATGAGACACAATTGTCGGAAAGTCAGGAGGAGGAGCAGGGTGCAGAGGTGGTGGATGACATAGCGACTGACCCAACCTGGCAGGAGGACATGCAGAGTGAGGACAGCAGCACACATGGGGAAGAAGACATACCACCCAACAGGCAGGAAGAAACAGTGTGTTGGCCACAAACAGAAGGCGTGCAATCGTTCGCCGTAACACCAACAGGACGGAAGTTGCCATTCCAACTGTTAGATCTTCCAAAGTCTGGTTATTCTTTAAAGACTCTGCTGATAACACCAAACAGGCATGTGCAGCACTTGCCATGCCCCCATCAGCAGGGGTAGCGAAACTACCAGCCTGACCACCACCAGCATGATTAGGCACATGGCAGTAAAGCACCTGACTTTGAGGGCCGAACCCCAGGCTCCAGGAACACTGTCTGCAGGTGACAACACTGCTTCATCCACTGTTTTGCGTACAAGCCAATTCCCAGTTCACTGCGCCTGTGAAGATGCCTCGTGTCCAGCACCTGTTGTTGCCCACAGTCAACCAGCACCATCATCAAGCCCGTCCATGTCCTTGTCCCAGCCCAACCTTCAGTTGTCTATACCCCAGTCATTGGAACGCAAGCGGAAATACCCAGCCAATACCCCACAGGCCACAGTACTTAATTCCCACATTTCTCGTCTGCTTGCGCTCCAAATATTGCCTTTTCAGCTCGTTTAGATGGAAGCTTTCTGCAACCTGATGGCGATGGCCATCCCAAGGTACTCGGTCCTGAGTCGCCACTATTTCTCCCATTGTGCCGTACCGGCATTACACCAGCATGTGTCCCACAACATTACCCGTACCCTCAACAATGCTGTTACAGGGAAAGTTCATCTAACCACGAACATGTGGACAAGTGCCTGAGGGCAGGGATGGTACATCTCACTGATGGCACACTGGGTTAACATAGTGGATGCCAAGACCCAGTCGGACCTTGGGATGGAACATATCCTCCCCACGCCGAGGATTGCGGGGCCTTCGTCAATCGGGATTGCCCCCACAGTCTCCAGTTCCTGCACCTCCTCCTACTCCTCTTCAGCCTCCATCTCTGAAATGAACACATCATTCAGAAGCTGGAAGCACTGCAGCACTGCCTCAGCCAAGCTGCAATAGGCTGTGCTGAAGCTAATCTGCATAGGTGAAAAACCACACAATGCAGAAGAGTTGTGGACAGCACTGAAAGAGCAGGCGGATATTTGGATGACACCATTGAACCTACAGCCAGAAATGGTCGTGTGTGACAATGGCCGGAACCTGGTGGCGGCTCTGAGGCAAGGTGAGCTCGCACAAGTACCTTGCCTGGCCCATATGCTTAACCTCGAGGTTCAACGTTTTCTCAAAAGCTACCCGGATCTGCTAATGAAAATACACCATCTACCTGCCCATTTTAGAAAGTCAGCTACAACTTCAGCCGTCCTTGCCGTGCTTCAGTAGCGTTTGCAGCTTCCAGCTCACTGACTGCTGTGTGATGTCCCCACATTTGGAACTCTACACTGCATATGTTGGAAAGGATTTGTGAGCAGAAGAGGGAAGTTGTTGACTACCAGCATCAACAAGGCCGTCAATATTCATTTCAGACTCCACACATAAGACCTCAGGAGTGGGCATGGATGTCAGACATATGTACCATCCTCCAGAACTTTGAGGACTGCACCAAGATGGTGAGCCGCCATGACGCCATAATTAGTGTCACCATTCCGCTTCTCAGCATTCTGCAAACCTCTTTGCTCACAATTAAAGATGATGCATTGCATGCAGAGCACGAGGACATGGAGCAAGGAACCATACGGGATGATTACACTCAGCCCAGCCTCATGTCGTCGCAACGTGGATAGGCAGACAATGAGGAGGAGGAGGAAGAACAGGAGCTACTTTCTTGCGCTATAGACGGTACTACAAGCAGACCTGTCATACCGTCTGTTCAGCGGGGATGGGCTGAGGACAGGGAGGAGGAGAATGAGAATGAGGAGGACAGCATGGTCAGTCATCCTGTTTGTGAGCACACGAAAGTCTTGCCTGTTAGTAGTCTGGCATGCATGGTTGACTTTATGTTGCACTGCGTTTTCCGTGACACTCGCTTTATAAAAAATTTCTGTGACACTCATAACTGGTTGGTGACACTTCTAGATCCACGCTACAAGGAAAACTTTCAGTCTCTTCTTCCAGAGGCAGACACGTGTACAAAAATGTTGCTGTACCAAAGGGCCCTTTGAGTGGAATTACTGAAAAAATTCACATGTGAGCTGACATGTCTGGCAGCAGACGTAAGAGTTTGTTGTACAGCCAAGGAGTCCAAGCGAGAGAGAAAGAAGTACAATCCATCTCAGACAGGGGAACAATGGCAAAGTTCTGGACAGTTTTCTCAGACCCTCCCATCGTGCCGCCACAGAAGCAAGGGGTGCTGGCACAAGAAGTGCAATATTTGGGAAGAAGGTGAGTGAGTACCTTGCAGATTGTAGAAACGTCCTCCGTGATTCCTCTGTGCCTTTCAAGTATTTGGTATCCAAGCTGGACACGTGGCATGAACTGACTCTCTACACCTTGGAGGTCCTGACCTGCCCTGCTGCTAGCATTCTGTCAGAGCGGGTTTTTAGTGCTGCTGGTGGAATTATAACAGATAAGCGCATCCGCTTGTCAAGTGACCATGCTGACAGGCTGACTCTTATAAAAATGAACAAGGGCGGGATTGGGCAAGACTAATGTACACCACCGAATGCAAACAGAGAAACATAACCTCAATTACATTGTTTTTTTGTGGAGCTGTATTCTCATGCACCTCTTCATAACCATACATGGGTATCCGCTTCCTGATTTGGTCTGTTTGATGTTAATCCTCCTCCTTATCCTCATCCTCATCATACACAACCAGCAGAACACCAGGGTGAATTTATTCCGTTATGCAAAAGTCATTCAATTTTTGGCAAGGATGTTTTTATGATGCCCGTTAGTAATTTGAAACCAAAACAAATGTTACTCCCCAAGGGGAAATTTCATAATAATGAGATGTGCGCATATACTTCCCATTTAATTTTATATTTTCTATTTTTCCTATCTGTGGAACATCCTCTTATGACCTAGTGTACAACTCTCCAATATAAAAATAGTGAAATCCTATTATATTATATTTTTATTTCTATCCCTGTCTCTGAGCTGTTGCTAGGGACAAACATATCTCGTTGAACACATTCTGGCTTCATATCTATGAAACTGTTCATCCCTTCCTTTTGTTATTTCTTTCATGGATTCACATTTTTATTTATTTGTTTGATTTCAGTATGATTTATCATTATGTCTCCTCATTCTCCACCACTAGATCATCAGGGTTCTGTGCTGCTAGTCCAATCTTTGGCAAGCGTGTCTAAGAAGCCCATAAAATGTTTTTAACAATTTTACTCCCTCAGGGTTAACCTTTTCTGTGCTATTACAGCCAGTGTCAAAATCCTAACAAGGGTGGGTGTTTTGCTGGGTGTTAAATATTTGATATGGAAAAGGTTGAGGTGTACCCCACAGGGAAAATGTTTGCCAGCCCATACACTTAGTGCATGGGCATTCCAAGTCTAGGAGACCCTCTCCTTTACATTGGGCGTAGATTTTAATCAGTCCTTCCTCCACGTCTGATCATCTGCCATCACTAGATCAAAAGGGTTTATGTGTTCTGTGCAGCTACAGCCAGTGTCACATTATTAACAAGGGTGGGTGGGTAGGCTTTGCATAAAAGACTTGTTCTGAAAAAGGTTGAGGTTTACCCCACAGGGAAAATGTTTGCCACCACATACACTTAGTGTATGGGCATTCCAAGTCTAGGAGACCCGTTCCTTTAAATTGGGCCTAGTTTTTAATCAGGCCTTCCTCCACGTCTCATCATCCCTGCCACTAGATCACCAGGGTTAACGTGTAACATGTCAAAATCCTAAAAAGGATGGGTGGTTATGCTGGATGTTACATACTTGTTATGGAAAAGGTTGACGTGTACCCTACAGTGGAAAATGTTTGCCAGCCAATACACTTAGTGTATGGGCATTCAAAGTGTATGAGACCAGCTTCTTTAAATTGGGCCTAGCTTTTAATCAGGTCTTCCTCCCCGTCTCATCATCCGCTGCCAGTAGATCACCAGGGTTAACATGTTCCACGCTATTACAGCCAGTGTCAAAATCCTAACAAGGGTGGTTGTTTTTACTGCATGGTAAATACTTGTTATGGAAAAGACATCACAATAAATATAATGCCTAGATTATGTAGTACTTCCAAACATCAATAAATCCAAAAAGAAACATGGGAAGCTTTATCACCATAAAAGTACAAAGCTTCCCATGTTTCTTTTTGGATTTATTGTTATGGAAAAGGTTGAGGTGTACCCCACAGGGGAAAATGTTGTCCAGCCAACACGCTTTAGGTATGGGCATTACAAATATAAGAGACCGCTCCTTTTTAATGGGACATTTTTTGTTAAGAGGCCCTCCTCCATGATTCTTCCAAGGAGAATTGGGCTTATTGGGGTGCATATGACTTCGTAGCAGGGCAGGCCTTGAAGTCATTGCAAAAAAAACAGAATGGGAGGACAAAATTAATAATGTGAAGAGGATTTTCCTGGGCCCATCCAGTACGTGCGTTCAAAGGCTTATTGGGGTGCATATGACTTGGTAGCAGTGAAGGCCTTGCAGTCAATGCAAAAAAAAACAGAATGGGAGAACAAAATTAATAATGTGAAGGGGATTTTCCTGGGCCCATACAGTACCTGGGTTCAAAGACTTATTGGGGTGCAGATGACTTGGTAACAGGGCAGGCCTTGCAGTCAATGCATAAGAAAACAGAATGAGAGTACAAAGTGAATAATGTGATGGGGATTTTCGTGGGCCCATCCAGTACCTGGGTTCAAAGACTTATTGGGGTGCATATGACTTGGTAGCATGGCAGGCTTTGCAGTCAATGCATAAGAAAACAGAATGGAAGGACAAAATGAATAATGTGATGGGATTTGCCTGGGCCCATCCAGTACCTGAGTTCAAAGGATAATTTGTGTGCAGATGACTTGGTAGTAGGGCAGGCCTTGCAGTCAAAGCAAAAAAAAAACAGAATTGGAGGACAAAATGAATAATGTGATGGGATTTTCGTGGGCACATCCAGTACCTGGATTCAAAGGCTTATTGGGGTGCATAGGACTTGGTAGTAGGGCAGGCATTGCATTCAATGAATCATTTTTTATGGAAGCCATCCTGGACATCTCGTGAAAGGGATATTGGAGTGCGTCATAATTCTTGGCAGCCCATACATTCACTGCATAGGCTAAAACAGTTTAGGAGACCCACTGTTTAATAATGGCCCTTTAAGCAGATTATTACTTTGTGATGCCCCTGTAAAAACAGGCTCTGTGACATTAAGAGTTCCTCCTTCATAAATGAAACAAGATCTGCCTGTTTATGTGTCACACACCACATGGCCAGCTAGGGTTGGTAATTGTTACAATGACATTTCCCAATGAATGCATTTATTTTGATTGAAAGCAATGTTAAAGTTGAAAAACGCTTCAAAAACGCTGCTTCTCAACATAGCCCAAGTGGTGGAGGAACGTTTTTGTCTGGGGTTAATTATTTTGCCTTATATACAAGTCATTAACCTGTAAAGGATGTACCTTAACATATTACCCAGCAAAATCGGTTTTGGTTTCGTTTTGGTATGTTTTTAGAGCATCGGTAAAAATGGCATGAAACTCTGACAACATTGTTTAAAGCTGTGAACTAGGAGTCAGAAATGCTTCCAGGGTCGATCCCCATGATGTCCCCTTGTCATTTGAGCAGTGTTTACATCATTTTCAGATGCATTTAGACCTTAAAAGGACCCCCGGGGGATCGCGACAAAAATATTTGTATCTCCCATTGATTTACATTGGGCTTGTTGTTCTGTCCGAGTACCCGAGTATTCCAATCTGCTCAACCCGAGCAACGAGCACCCGAGTATTTTAGTGCTCCCCATCACTAAAAATAATGCACTGGAGAAAACCCTATAAGAGTACACCCACACATGGCATAGACCTGCGTGTATGACACACATCAAAAATGGGTTAAACAGAGGTTATTCATGACAGCCTCCATAAGATTATACTGTCTATGACTTATTTTTTCAACAAATATATTTATATTGCACAAATAAACATCCAAATTCTGATATATTCTATTTTCAAAATTTTAATTGATTTAATTTTTCAAAGGCTGCAAAACTCTCAAATATGAGTAAATCACAGGATATAAAATGAATGCTGAGACTTGTACAGAAAATATAACATACTTTTCAATTTATTCCTATGATAATCACCCACTAAAATTCTGTTTATAACCAATATCTGTATGAAAAACAGTTATTATAGATTTTTTTTACTTACTGTATCCTGCCAATGGTTAGTGTATGCTCATAGTTCCATACTGAAGTGATTAGATGAAATTGCCTTAAGCTAATTTTGGTTTGAATAGTGCCCTAATAAAGAAAAACAAAAGTTCAATTTTGTCACTCAGTAGAAAATAATAAAATGTGATAATGGGCTCTTTATGCGTTTCAAGTCTAAAGTTAATGGATATTTTAATGCAGTTTAAAGCCATTGTGCTTCTACTTTTTATGAAAAAAAAC
>JARQOD010000004.1:81856527-81899625 GCA_033576555.1 Oophaga sylvatica | reverse complement strand
TGTTACATTAAAGTGATTATCTGGGACTGTTTGTACTTTATTATCATGGGGCTTAGAACTTACAGGCTGGTAATTATTAGCTAGCTGTCTGTTTGTCCCAGCACCGATCACTGCCATCTAAGAGCAGTCAAGGACAGCTCGTATTGGTGATTCTGCAGTTCCATTGATATCACATAGACAGAACAGCCTTTTTTTCTCTATTCTGTTCTGATGATGGGGCTTCTCTGCTGATATCATGCAAATTGACAGCCGGCTAAATGCAAGGAGCATGAAGGCAGCACGATGTTGGCAGTGATGACCTGTCCACAGAGAAGACCAGCAGAGGAAGAGCTACTCTTTGGATGTGTGCTCCAATAAAAGAGCAGAATTGCTAGCAGAATATCTCTGTGACAGCTCTGTACCAGCAGAGATTAGCGTCGGGTAGACAAGGCAAGTAGTTAGTAGATTCTTAGGCCCATAACAAAAAAAATACAGAAGTTCTGGATAACCCTTATAAACTTGCTAATTTCATTGTATTACATTTTTTACTTATATTTCATTTTTTTACAAGGGTGTATGCTTAATGTGTGTATTGTGTATATATTATTCTTTCAAAGTAAATATTTTCCCTTTTATAAGTTATTAGTCTCTTCTCGTACTCTTGAAAGTAAAGTGGACACTGCAGAATGTATTCGAAGTATCAATATGTCTGTGTAGAATAAAGTTACTGTGACAAAAATGAAGTCTGTCAGGTTGACAATAATTACCAGGCACCTTATTAAACTGACATGAAAATCCTCTTTATATTGCAGTTATTTTATGACATAATGAGTTTAAAAATTGAAGTGGTTAGAATTTGTCAGACATGGTTACATTTATGCACTGCTCATAAAGTCAAGATCTCGGCAGCTACATTACATGGAGGTAGATTTAGCTCTGACTCAATACATTTTAATGAAGTTTACAGTAAACAGTTGTGTACAAAGGACACTGCTCAAAAAAATAAAGGGAACACTTAAACAACAGAACATAACTCCAAGTAAATCAAACTTCTGTGAAATCAAACTATCCACTTAGGAAGCAACACTGATTGACAATCAATTTCACATGCTGTTGTGCAAATGGAATAGACAACAGATGGAAATTATTTGCAATTATCAAGACACACTCAATAAAGGAGTGATTCTGCAGGTTGGGACCACAGACGACATCTCAGTACCAATGCTTTCTGGCTGATGTTTTGGTCACTTTTGAATGTTGGTTGTGCTTTCACACTCGTGGTAGCATGAGTCGGACTCTACAACCCACACAAGTGGCTCAGGTAGTGCAGCTCATCCAGGATGGCACATCAATGCGAGCAGTGGCAAGAAGGTTTGTTGTGTCTGTCAGCCTAGTATCCAGAGACTGGAGGCGCTACCAGGAGACAGGCCAGTACACCAGGAGACATGGAGGGGGCTGTAGAAGGGCAACAACTCAGCAGCAGGACAGCTACCTCCGCCTTTGTGCAAGGAGGAACAGGAGGAGCAGTGCCAGAGCCCTGCAAAATGACCTCCAGCAGGCCACAAATGTGCATGTGTCTGCACAAACCGACAGAAACTGACTTCATGAGGATGTTTCTGAGTGCCCGACATCAACAGATGGGGGTTGTGCTCACAGCCCAACACCGTGTAGAACGCTTGGCATTTGCCACAGAACACCAGGATTGGCAAATTCACCACTGGCGCCCTGTGCTCTTCACAGATGAAAGCAGGTTCACACTGAGCACATGTGACAGATGTGACAGAGTCTGGAGATGTCGTGGAGAGCGATCTGCTGCCTGCAACGTCCTTCAGCATGACCGTTTTGGCAGTGGGTCAGTAATGGTGTGGGGTGGCATTTCTTTGGATCGCCGCACAGCCCTTCATGTGCTTGCTAGAGGTAGCCTTACTGCCATTAGGTCTTGAGATGAGATCCTCAGGACCCTTTTGAGACCATATGCTGCTGCAGTTGGCCCTGGGTTCCCTCTAATGCAGGACAATGCCAGACCTCATGTGGCTGGAGTGTGTCAGCAGTTCCTGCAAGATGAAGGCATTGAAGCTATGGACTGGGCCGCCCATTCCCCAGACCTGAATCCGATTGCGCACATCTGGGACATCATGTCTCGCTCCATCCACCAACATCACGCTGCACCATGGACTGTCCAGGAGTTGGCGGATGCTTTAATCCATGCCAGGAGGAGATCCCTCAGGAGACCATCCGCCGCCTCATCAGGAGCATGTCCAGGCATTGTAGGGAGGTCATACAGGCACAGGGAGGTCATACAGGCATGTGGAGGACACACATACTACTGAGCATCCTTTTTTAACTTGTTTTAAGGACATTACATTCCACTTTAATTGTGTGTGTGACTCCAAATCCAGGCCTCTATTGGTTAATAAATTTGATTTCCATTGATGATTTTTGTGTGATTTTGTTGTCAGCACATTCAACTGTCAGCACATTCAACTTTGTACAGAATAAAGTATTCAATGAGAATATTTCATTCATTCAGATCTAGGGTGTATTATTTGAGTGTTCTTTTTAGTTTTTTGAGCAGTGTATATACCAATTACTCAGTTAGGCTCCATTATAAGTATTGAAATTGTGTGGTTTATGTTTGACCTCAGGATAAAAAGTATTCTACACATCATTACAGTTGCAAAATTTACATTACATCACTGAAGCAGGCTTAACATTTGCTGTCGAAAACTAAGAAATTTGTATCTCTATAAAAGAAAATCACGTTTTGCTAGATAATACATTAATTATGATAAAATATATCTGTTTTTTAAACTCTATGCATTCCCACAGTAAAGAAGTCTGACTAGTATGGTTCACCCAGATCTATGCTCAGAAATACTCATTTGCAAGTGGAAACTGGAACACTGACTCTGAACCTGTGTGATATACATATAATAATGTACAAGCTCTGTGCCTATGAAAATGATCACTTTTTTTGTGGTTCAGATAATGTTTGTAGGTGAGAATGCCCCTATATGACCATTGTAAAATCAAAGGCAAGAGTTTATGAACCTCTCCCAAAGTTCCAGAGAAAAAAATCTATTCAGTTAAAATATGTAAAGGGGTCTTCCAGGAATTTGACATTGAGGGAAGTGGGTTTAAACCAGGCACCTTTACAGATCAGCTGCAGATATGCGTATTGTACAGATCCTGAACAGGCCAGGTTCATTCAATGTATGATGTGCATTTTCAGATGCTGCAGCTTAGCATCCAGTGAGATGAGTGAGCTGTGGTATCCGAGAACAACTACTACACAGTGTATGAAGCTATGCAATTCCTGCACTTTATAACTGTGCACAGTCTGCTAAAAGTATGACTTTTTAAGACATTTCTCTCCATTGACTTATGAATATGTAAGGAAGGAGACCTTGCTGTGGGTGCTGACAGAGCTCCGGGTGCGGAACTGCTGTGGCTGCACCTCTTGTTGCAGGGGGAAGGACATTGAGGACAGGGAGAACCCAAGACCTGCAGAGAGGGGCAAGGTAAGCTAGAGAGGGATAAGGCGTGTTGCGCTGGAAGTGAGGGAGAGTTCCCACCGCATGGTAGCAAGAGGGGACGAGTGCAGAACGGACCGAGAGGGAGAGATGCGCGAGAAGTTGCTGCGCGAAATAGGTGGAAGATGAATGCTCACAAAACTGTGAGATGAGATCAGAAAAATGTTCGACAATCTCAAATTCGGCATGATCTTACCACATTCGTACTCATGTTCGGATTCCCGAGCATTTTTCCTCAAATTCAGCAAAATTTGGTCACAGATATGTAAATGATCGCATTTCCAATAATGCTTCTGTTATGACTATGGCAAGGATAGTGGTTCTGTATAATGAGCCGGGGATGTATTTATGAGGGGAGGGAATGTGTATAGCTCAGAGGAGCAGAGGAATGTAATTTTTTTTTTTTAATAACAATGTTTGTACATTTCGGTTGCCTCTCAGGGCGCAGAAACCATCCACAACGTCATAATACATAGACTTCTGTCATTGGCTGCTGGAGTCACATGTCGCTCTCCATATAAAAAGCAAACATGTTGTTTTGCTGACACCATTTTTCAGTGTAACAACTCAGAGAAGCCACTCATACAGCTCCTGCAAGCTAACTTGTCATACAGTTAGATGGGATCCTGTCCTGTGTGAAATCGATCTTCCAGCATCTAACTAGTTTGCATCAATAATGTTGTGGAGGCAGGGGTCCACATTTCCTACTCAAAATCATGTGGGCTAAAACTGTGTTGCAGTCAGGACTCAAGAGACCCCATTTGCTAATCAAAATCGTTAGGCCTAATAGTGTTGTCCAGGCAGGAGTCCACATTTCCTACTCCAAATCATGTGGGCTAAAACTGTGTTACAGTCAGGACTCAGGAGGCCCCATTTGCTAATCAAAATCATTATATCCTAATATTGGGGTTCAGCCAGGTGGCCCCATTTGCTAATTCAAATCTTCAGGGCTAGCAGTGTTGTGCCAGCACACTATCTCAGAAAACAAATACTGATTGCTTATTTAGTGACAGGTGACTGACAGGTCTGGGCCTAAGGTTGTGAAACAGCTGGTTACAAAAGGAGAAGGGTACATACTATATGAGTGGGAAAAAATGAGGTTGTGGTGGAGGGGGAAAAGGATTGGTGTTCGAATTGTAGATGTGTTAGGTGGTAATGTTACTGAAAGCTCTATGGAACAAACACAATCTTGTCCTATCCGAAGACCACTGACAACATCTGTTACTACACGGGCAACTCAAATCACTTTCTTTGGCAGCCACACAGCAGTTTGCCTTGTAGATGAGGCTCAGAAAGTGCATGTGCTCCAGTGGATGGCAAGAACTGCATCAAGTGGCCTTGCCTCCTCTTCCTCCACCTTAACATCACACACAGTACAATCATATAATGTGGCACCCCATTCGCCCTTGTTTTCCCTCGTGTCACAATTTTCAGCCAACCATCTGACTGTTGGGAACCACAGATGGGCCAGTCTGCAGAGCTGTTCACACATTATATTCTATGTGCATACGAGCTCGAAAGCTCAAATGATTCACAGAATCCAGGGGAGGAAAGCATCTGCACTGATACCCCAAATATTATCCTATTGGATCTGGGGCCGAAAGAAGAAGGGTCCGAGCAGAATTCAGACCCTCACCACCAGAAGTTAACTCCCGGAGGTGGAGGTGATGCTGAAGAGACTCAGATACCAGAGGCACACGCAGACTGTACTGTGCTGTCAGGGCAAGGAGAGGAGGAGGGTAACTGACAGGGCAAGGAGTGGGAGAACAGAGAGGATGACAATGAGGTTGTAGATCTCACTTTGTGCTAACTCAGATTCATGCAGCTAAGTAGCTCAGTAGAGGAGGAGGAAGGCAAGGAGTAAACATTGCGGCTTCCCGAACACACACAGAGTAATTTAACTACGACAATCACTGAATCCTCAACCACGACTGTAACTGTGACCAGCACCAGTGGCAAGTGTGCAGTTCACAGGGGCAGCAAGGGTTTCCTGGCCTGGGCCTCTTTAGAGACTGCAAAGGATGACCAAACTCAAGATATCTGCCAACTTTGCAAAATATGACTCAGAAGAGGCAAAAATGTTAATAATTTGACTATAAAACATATAGAGTGCTCTCAGTGGGAGAAGCAAAATAGGAATCTTGTGGGTATGATACCTTTTAATGGCTAACAAAATATAGTGAAAGATATTACAGGGCAAGCTTTCGAGACTGCTTACGTCTCTTCATCAGGCTGGTGTAACAAAATATTTGAAGAAACACAATTATATACAGTGAAAAACACAGGCTTGGTGTGATGCATGGACATTTAAATAAACAAACACTGAGCTTAACCCCTTAAAGACCAAGCCATTTTGTAGGTTAAAGACCAGGCCAATTTTTACAATTCTGACCACTGTCTCTTTATGAGGTTATAACTCTGGAACGCTTCAACGGATCTTGGCGATTCTGAGAATGTTTTCTCGAGACATATTGTACTTCATGATAGTGGTAAAATTTCTTCAATATAACTTGCGTTTATTTATGAAAAAAACGGAAATATGGCAAAAATTTTGAAAATTTTGCAATTTTCAAATTTTAATTTTTATGCTATTAAATCAGAGAGATATGTCACAAAAATTAGTTAATAAATAACATTTCCCACATGTCTACTTTACATCAGCACAATTTTGGAACCAAAATTTTTTTTTGTTAGGAAGTTATAAGTGTTAAAAGTTGACCAGCAATTTCTCATTTTTCCAACAAAATTTACAAAACCATTTTTTTTAGGGACCACCTCACATTTGAAGTGAATTTGAGGGGTCAATATGACAGAAAATACCCAAAAGTGACACCATTCTAAAAACTGCACCCCTCAACGTGTTCAAAGCCACATTCAAGAAGTTTATTAACCCTTTAGGTACTTCACAAGAATTGAAGCAATGTGGAAGGAAAAAATTAACATTTAACTTTTTTTCCCAAAATTTTTCTTTCGACACAATTTTTTAAAATTTTGTCAAGGGTATCAGTAGAAAATGAACCACAATATTTGTTGTACAATTTCTCCTGAGTACAGCGATACCCCATGTGTGGGGGTAAACCACTATTTGGGCGTATGGCAGAGCTCGGAAGGGAAGCAGCGCCATTTGACTTTTTTGGCTGGAATTGAGATTGGACGCCATGTCGCATTTGGAGAGTCCCTGTGTGCCTAAACAGTGGAAACCCCCCACAAGTGACCCCATTTTGGAAACTAGACCCCCCAAGTAACTTATCTAAATGTGTAGTGAGAGCTTTGAACCCCCAAGGGCTTCACAGAAGGTTATAACGTAGAGCCGTAAAATTAAAAAATCATATTTTTTCCACAAAAATGATCTTTTCATCCCAATTTTTATTTTCCAAAGGATAAAAGGACCCCAAAAGTTATTGTGCAATTAGTCCTGAGTATGCTGATACCCCATATGTGGGGGTAAACCACTATTTGGGTGCATGGCAGAGCTCGGAAGGGAAGCAGCGCCATTTGACTTTTTTGGCTGGAATTGAGATTGGACGCCATGTCGTATTTGGAGAGCCCCTGTGTGCCTAAACAGTGGAAACCCCCCACAAGTAACCCCATTTTGGAAACTAGACCCCCCAAGGAACTTATCTAGATGTGTGGTGAGAGCTTTGAACCCCAAGGGCTTCACAGAAGGTTATAACGTAGAGCTGTAAAATTAAAAAATCATATCTTTTCCACTAAAATGATCTTTCCACCCCCAATTTTTATTTTCCAAAGGGTAAAAGGACCCCAAAAGTTATTGTGAAATTTGTCCTGAGTACGCTTATACCCCATATGTGGGGGTAAACCACTATTTGGGCGCATGGCAGAGCTTGGAAGGGAAGCAGCGCCATTTGACTTTTTTGGCTGGAATTGAGATTGGACGCCATGTCGCATTTGGAGAGTCCCTGTGTGCCTAAACAGTGGAAACCCCCCACAAGTGACCCCATTTTGGAAACTAGACCCCACAAGGAACTTATCTAGATGTGTGGTGAAAGCTTTGAACTCCCAAGGGCTTCACAGAAGGTTATAACGTAGAGCAGTAAAATTAAAAAATCATATCTTTTCCACAAAAATGATCTTTCCACCCCCAATTGTTATTTTCCAAAGGGTAACAGGACCCCAAAAGTTATTGTGCAATTTGTCCTGAGTACGCTGATACCCCATATGTGGGGTAAACCACTATTTTGACGCATGGCAGAGCTGGAAAGGGAAGGAGCGCCTTTTTCAAATGCAGATTTTGATGGAATGGTCTGCAGGTGTCATGTCACGTTTGGAAAGCCCCTGATGTGCCTAAACAGTAGAAACCCCCCACAAGTGACTCCATTTTGGAAACTAGACCCCCCAAGGAACTTATCTAGATGTGTGGTGAGCACTTTGAACCCCCAAGTGCTTCACAGAAGTTTATAACGTAGAGCCGTGAAAATAAAAATATCATATTTTTTTCCACAAAAATAATCTTTTTGCCACCAAATTTTTATTTTTAAAAGGGTAACAGGAGAAATAGGACCCCAAAAGCTATTGTGCAATTTGTCCTGAGTACGCTGATATCCCATATGTGGGGGGAACCACTATTTTGACGCATGGCAGAGCTGGAAAGGGAAGGAGCGCCTTTTTCAAATGCAGATTTTGATGGAATGGTCTGCGGGTGTCATGTCACGTTTGGAAAGCCCCTGATGTGCCTAAACAGTAGAAACCCCCCACAAGTGACTCCATTTTGGAAACTAGACCCCCCAAGGAACTTATCTAGATGTGTGGTGAGCACTTTGAACCCCCAAGTGCTTCACAGAAGTTTATAACGTAGAGCCGTGAAAATAAAAATATCATATTTTTTTCCACAAAAATAATCTTTTTGCCCCCAAATTTTTATTTTTATAAGGGTAACAGGAGAAATAGGACCCCAAAAGCTATTGTGCAATTTGTCCTGAGTACGCTGATATCCCATATGTGGGGGGGAACCACTATTTTGACGCATGGCAGAGCTCGGAAGGGAAGGAGCACCGTTTTTAAATGCAGACTTTGATGAATGGTCTGCGGGTGTCATGTCACGTTTGGAAAGCCCCTGATGTGCCTAAACAGTAGAAACCCCCACAAGTGACTCCATTTTGGAAACTAGACCCCCCCAAGGAACTTATCTAGATGTGTGGTGTGCACTTTGAACCCCCAAGTGCTTCACAGAAGTTTATAACGTAGAGCCGTGAAAATAAAAATATCATATTTTTTTCCACAAAAATAATCTTTTTGCCCCAAATTTTTATTTTTCTAAGGGTAACAGGAGAAATAGGGCCCAAAAGCTATTGTGCATTTTGTCCTGAGTACACTGATACCCCATATGTGGGGGGAACCACTGTGATCGCCTTACTGCGATCTTTGGGAGGCACAATGAACAAATCCACAAAAGGTGAAGAATTGGTTTTCTTTTTTGCGCCGTTCCTCGTGCGGTATTAGTGATTAGGCGACTTTATTCCTCGGATCGGTGCGATTACAGCGATACCAGATTTATACTCTTTTTTCATGTTTAGCTTCTGTCACACACTAAAAGATGCTTTTTTTTGGAATAATTTTTTGTAAGAAATTTTTGCATCGCCATATTTTGAGAGCTATAATTTTTCCATATTTCGGCCGACAGAGTTATCTATGGGCTTATTTTTTGCAGGACGAGCTGACGTTTTTATTGGTACCATATTCAGGCACATAACGTTTTTTGATCGTTTCCTATTCCGATTTTTGTGGAATCAGAATGAACAAAAACCAGCAATTCAGGAATTGTTTTTTTTTTTTTTTTTTTCCTCCGTTCCGTGTGTGGTAAAATTGATAAAGCAGCTTTATTGTTCGGGTCACTACGGTTACGGCGATTCCTCATTTATATATTTTTTTTATGTTTTGGCGTTTTTTACACAATAAAAAATTTTATAGAAAAAATAATTATTTTTGCATCAGTTTATTCTGCGAGCTATAACTTTTTTATTTTTTCGCTGATGATGCTGTATAGCAGCTTGTTTTTTGCGGGACAAGATGACGTTTTCAGCGGTACCATGATTATTTATATCTGACTTTTTGATCGCGTGTTTATTGCACTTTTTCCAAGCGGTATAATGATACCGCTTGGAAAAAGTATAATTTACTACTTTTTTGTGTTTTTTTTTTACGGCTTTCACTGAAGGGGTTAACTAGGGTTACGCTTTTATAGATGGGATTTTTACGGACGTGGCGATACCAAACATGTGTATGTTTTTTGTTTTTTATTTTTTTTATTACATAAAAATGTGTATTTTTTAGGGGATTTTTTTAAAATTATTTTTAAAATATTTTTTTTACAATTTTTTTTAAAAAATGATTTTTTTTAACTTGTCCCTTTATGGGACTTTCACTTTTTTTACTTTTTATTGCAGTTACAATGCATTGCAATGCTCTGGCATTGCAATGCATTGCAACTATAGTGGAAGCTGCTGTGACATGATCACAGCAGCTTTCCGTAGCTAGATGACCCGGAGGTTGTCATGACAACCCCCGGGTCATCAAGGCAGAGATCGGCCCCTGCAAATACATTGCAGGGTGCTGATCTGAGGCAGAGGGAGCTCCCGACACTCTGCTTCCCCCCCTGAGCTCTGCGATCGCGCTCGATCGCAGCAGTCAGGGGGTTAACAGCCAGGGGCGGTGGGGGCTCCGCTCCTGGCTGTCAGTGCAGGAAGCCTGGCCACTGCAGTGCCGGCTCCTGCACTGATCGCGCTGGGGAAGCTGAAATTTCAGCTTCTCCTGTGCGATCTCTGCTGTGTTTGGTCAGTCAGATTGACTGACCAAGCACAGCGCTGTAGGTGCGGGGACCGACGGCAAAGGTCCCCGCACCGCTTGCCATGCCTGTCAGCTGTCTGTGACAGCTGTCGGCACTGATCTACCACTGCGTGTTTACACGCAGTGGTAGATCAAAGCCATGACGTGCAGAGTCCGTCCTGGTGCCGGAACTGGCACCTTGCCATGACGGACTCTGCACGTCAGTGGACATTAAGGGGTTAAAGAGAGAATCCTTAATTAGGTAAGATTAGATAAGTGGTGTGAAAGTTTTATGGACCCAATATGCATGTGAGATCAAAGGACTGGTAGTGTCTTCATTGTTTTTGGAGGAAGTTGCTCAGATTTGGTAGTGTGCCATAAATCCTCCTGACAATTTGAGTCCTGTGTGAACAGAATCAAAGATGGTAATGAATTTATATTCCCAAACCCTGTGATGTTTTTGTGATTGGAAATTGCCTTTCAAAATGACAACTTTCATATTGTCTATGTTGTGTCCTGGACCACAGAAATGTTTAGCCACAGGTAGATCAGTTTTTTTGTCTGTAATCGTATGACGATGAGACCTCATCCTTGCTCTCAGTCTCTGTCCTGTTTCTCCAACATAGAGGCCACCCACAGGACATATATTGCATAGAATTAAATATACCACATTAGAAGAGGAACATGTGAATGTCCCGAGGATCATATAGTTTTGCTGTGTGTTGGGGACTTGGATCTTGTCGTTGGTCTCTATATAAATGCAAGTTTTGCATCCTCTCCCAATGCAAGGATAGGTCCCTCTTGGTGAATCTGAGGGCATTGAACTTCGGATCATGATGTTTCTTAAATTTGGAGGTTGCCTGTAACACAGCAAGGGGGGTCCTTAAATAATTTTTTTTAACTGGTCATCCTTGTGTAGTATATGGTGAATTTTCTTAGCTGTTTTTCTCAGTATTTCAAGCTGTGGGTTGTAGGTCACTACCAGAGGTACACAGTGATTTTCCTCTCTTTTCCTGTATTGAAGTAATTGACTTCTAGGGATCCTTTTGGCCCTAATGATCTGGTCATCAATGGAGGTGGGATGGTAACCTTGAATTAAAAATGACATTTTAAGTTGGGTTAGGTGTTTATCCCTGTCCTTAGGACTGGAACAGATACGGTTGTATCTGAGGGCCTGGCTGTAGACAATGGACTTTTTAATGTGTTTAGGATGGAAGCTGTCCCATCTGAGGTATGTGGGACAGTCAACTGGTTTCCGATACACTGATGTTTGGAACGAACCATTTTGGACTATTATGGTGGTGTCTAGGAAGTTGATTTTTGTTTTTGAGTGGTCCAATGTCAAGTTTATGGTAGGATGAAATTTAAATTCATTACCATTTTTGATTCTGTTCACACAGGACTCAATTTGTCAGGAGGATTTATGGCACACTACCAAAATCTGAGCAACTTCCTCCAAAAACAATGAAGACACCACCAGTCCTTTGATCTCACATGCATATGGGGTCCATAAAACTTTCACACCACTTATGCTAATTATGCAAATTGTCTCTTCAGAGAGGAAGAGAGCTAGAACTCTAGTGCCACCTTTTGGAAGGTAGCAATCCTACAAGTCAATGTCGACCCTTTATCACATGACCTAGGATAATAGCCAAACCAGAATCTCAATTTGCAGACACTGTGTTTCGGGGTGACGAGGGGCTGAACCCCGAAACACAGTGTCTGCAAATTGAGATTCTGGTTTGGCTATTATCCTAGGTCATGTGATAAGGCTCGTTAAAGGGTCGACATTGACTTGTAGGATTGCTACCTTCCAAAAGGTGGCACTAGAGTTCTAGCTCTCTTCCTCTCTGAAGAGACAATTTGCATAATTAGCATATTTCCCAGAGGAGCATTGCGGCTTTAAGTCTCCTCATCTGCATGCTTAGCATGTTGATCTCCGCAAGGAGTGACGATATTTCTTGGACAATCACACCACTTATCTAATCTTACCTAATTAAGGATTCTCTCTTTAAGCTCAGTGTTTGTTTATTTAAATGTCCATGCATCACACCATTCTTGTGTTTTTCACTGTATATAATTGTGTTTCTTCAAATATTTTGTTACACCAGGCTGATGAAGAGACGTAAGCAGTCTCGAAAGCTTGCTCTGTAATATCTTTCACTATTTTTTGTTAGCCATTAAAAGGTATCATACCCACAAGATTCCTATTTTGCTTCTCCCACTGAGAGCACTCTATATGTTTTTTTCTACTGGCTAATATGGTACCAAACCAATTTTTTTATGTTTAATTTGACTATTACATGCATGAACCGGCACATGCACGACCAACATGCCTTTGTCTGGGAATCACAGTCGGGGTGACTGAGAGTCTGTCAGCTGTTATTGAAGTGGAGATGCCTGCTTTTTTTGTCTTACCAAGCACACAACATCTTTCTCTTCTCAATCCACCAAAACATCTCCGCATGCACCTCACTAACTGTTCAGCCGTTTGTCAAGTTCACCCTTCTCCACCCTTTCTCAGCACAGCAGCCAGCTCTCGCTCCCGTAGTTGTGGTCATGTAAAAGAATGTTTCCTCCTTCACATGCCAAAGCTAAGAGCTTGAACTCCACCATCTGCAATATATTGGCCAGGGAAATGCTACCTTTCCTCCTGGTGGATACAGATGTTTTCCGAAAGTTGATGGCTGTCGCAGTCTCCCAGCACCAGTTTTCCAATCGCCATTACTTCTCTAAGAAAGCTGTGCCTGCACTACACAAGCATGTCGAAGGCAACATCACCCGTTCCTTGAAAAAATCTATGTCTGCCAGGGTGCATGTCACCAATGACACCTGGACAAGCAAACATGGGCAGAGGCATTACATCTCGCTGACTTGGCACTGGGTGAATCTGGTGGCTGTGGGGGCAGGTCCAAAAGTTTTGGAATCCACAAGACTTTCGGAACAAACCTCTGTGTCTATCACTTCTTCCACTGCTTCTGGCTCCTCCACTTCCTCTATGGTCTCCACCTCTCCCATAATGAGACACACATTCCAAAAGCACAGATAGAACCACCCCACCTCAATACTGTGCAGCAAGAGTTTACCACAATCAGGCAGTGTTTAAATTCTGTGCCTTGGAGATCGCAGTGACACAGCTCAAGAGTTGTGGACAGCTATCCAGGCCGAGTTAGAGCAATGGCTGTCTCCACTGAACCTGGAGCAAGGGAAGGCCGTGTCTGATATTGATACAAACCTGGTGGGGGCCCCATGCAAGGGCAACCTCACACACATGCCTTGCATGGCTCACGTCCTCAACCTAGTGGAACAGCAATTTCTCCACCACTATCCCTGCCTGGATGCGCTGCTGCAGAAAGCATGGTCGTTGTGTGCTCATCTTCCGATATTCGCACCTCGCAGGTCATCGACTTGCATCATTACAGAGGTCTTTTGGCCTACTGGTTAACCGTTTGATTTGCAATGTGTCAACACAGTGGAATTCCACTCTGCATATGCTGCAGCAACTGTGGTGGCAGTGACGAGTCCTGGTGCAGTATGTCCTTTTGCAAAACCTGGGCTAAGGCAGTACGAACGTGGTGCAAATCATGCATATGGAGTGGGCACAGATTTAGTACCTCTGCACCCTTCTGCACAGTTTTGAAATAGCTAGTTAGATGGTTAGCACTGATGATGCCATCATCAGCATAACTATTCCGGTCATGTACCTGCTGGAGCACACCTTGAATAGTCTGCGTGAGGAGATGGTGGTCCCAGAGGAAGAGCTGGAGGCAGATGAGGATGCAGAAGGGATAACAATATCTCAAATTTCCAGACTGTCATTGCACAGGCGATTGCCCAGGGGGATGAATTACAGTGATCAACGGGTATGGCATGTATTAGTAAATTGCTTCAGCTGCTCTCCTTGTGTATTTTTTTGTTTGAGGCACCTTTTTATATAATTATTGTTTTGTTTTCTATGTAGTGTTATACTATTTGGAATAAAGTATTTAAATTTTGTCTTGTTGTTATAAACACTTCTTGATTTGTATGCCGCACATTTGCTGCACGATCAGAATGGTTCTATGAAAGCAATATAATGTCTATTTTAGGAAGACTTGGTGTGAGGGATGGAGGGATGTAATAGCAGCTTTAAATAATCCAGTAGCTGTAAGAAGACAACTGGCTCTGCAAGTGGCCCCGTCTTTCAGCTGCCAAGTCAGAATTCACACCCCAACCAGCTGTTAGAATCCAGCTCCTACAGGAAGACCCCATCTGGATTCAGACAATGAGATCTGCTTTGTTTAGACAACTTGGATTTCATAAGGTGAATATGCTCTTATCGCATGTCCTGACCATTCACCGGTTATATTTTCGATATCTCCAGAACATGGCAAGCGCCTGTCTGGGTCTCGACCCATTCTAGCACCCATGGGCATGTAGATACCTAGAGCAGACAGTAGAAACCAGATAGTAAAACTGTGTTTGGTCTTAATGCGTAGCAGGAGTCTGTCCGTATCCAATGACGCCAGAACCACCACCATAGGACCATCCAGAACGGAGTTATGATCTTTCATAGGTTTTGGAGTTTTGGAGGTTTGCAGCTGTAGATGCAAGGTGAGGGAATTTAGGTTCAAGCCCAGAGGGCTAGAGGGGAGTGACCAAGAGGAGTTAAATGCTCCTGTAGTGCTTTGACTATTGCTTTTTCTCTGGGGAGGTCCTAAGAGGAGAAGTCCAGGAACAGAGGGAACCACAAGCCTCCCATGTGGCAGCATCTCCCCTGCAAACCAGGCCTTTCATCTACTGATAACTGACCCATATATTCTGCTTATATATTTTGCACTACACCCTGTATTTGCATATCTGACCATTATTTATGTAAAACCATTGTGTATATAGTGCATTGTCTAGTGTGCACTTAAGGCGACTAAATATATAATTTAACATTGAGCTGCTCTTTTATTTCCATCCACGAATACACACGTTCTTTTCTGGGTTTAATGTTACATGCTACCAGGGTTGGTTTCTGGCCCGATATGACCCTGTTAATGGATGCGGCTTATATCAAACGATGAACTGGTGGCAGTCCTACCGGGCTGACCAGGCACTGTTTCACTGGTACTAGTGAAAGAGGCCTCTCAGCCTGTCAGAGTTGTGGACGAGTGTGGTGCTACATCAGTGACTGCATGGGTCAAGTCCTTGCAGTCCCTGTGGCTCCATGGCCCCTTGTTGACAGGGGGGTGTCTGTATCTGTGTAAAACTGTGCCAAGCTGACATTATATGTCCCAGGGGGTGTGGAACGTCACATTTGTATAAGTGGGGATACCTTACCACTTGATCGAGCTGTCGTAATATGGATGTCAGGTGGGGTGGAGATTTGAGAATCCTTCACATGTGGTGGCAGTGGAGGGATTCTGTGTGATCTCTCTGGTGCCATTCTTCACACTTGGAGATGATTATTTGGTCATCAGTGCATGTTTGTAACTGCTTCTAATTGTGTGGTTGATGTACAGCTAGTTAAGGATCAGTAGAAGGTGGGTAGCCAAATGCACAACTGGTCTTATAGATGAGAGGCCTATCACACCAGGGCCTTCCTACTTTATTCAGCAGGTTTTAGTGGGTCAGAAAGTCGAGTGAGCCTTCCCACTGTCCGTGGAGCTGGTCTAGTAGGTGAGAGTCCTATTACACCTGGTCCTTCCTACTATAGTCAGCTGGTCTCTTGGGTGAGACAGCTGCTAAATCCTTCGTGTTACAACATGCAGGTTTTCTGGGTGAGAGAGCCACGAGAGCCTTCCCGGAACACTTTGACAACTAATTCTAACTTTCTAGTGTGTGGCCTGTGGAAAAGGTCCTGTCACACTGAGTGGGCATTTGCAGAAAGGTGAGCAGTGTGAAGAATAAGTTGAAGCAATGGGCAACTTGTTCTGTGTGCTGTCAGGGCCCCCAATAGGATAAAAAAACAGCTATACAGATTGCAAAAGACAGAGACGGAAAAGAAGCAATGAAGAATGTAGGACTAATACTGAAAAAGGCAAACATGCCAGAGTGTGGAAGCTTGGATGTACAAAATTTGCACCGTTTCAGTGAAAGGAATAAGGGCTGGATAAAAGACAGGAAAAAAGAGCAGCAAGTACATAAATGGTGTTGTGTGGTTGAGGAAGTGCAGTAGTACCAACATAAGGAGACCGCAGTGGGATGTAAGTTATTTTACAATTGTTTTGATGCACAAAAATCTAGAACGGTGACTGTCAGCTTTGTGCAACCAGGGACACAGACAGGACATATGGACTTGTAAACATTGTGGTCAGCCAATCCCAGACTGGAAAGATACTTGTGTGACATGTGCTGTCACCCGACATAAGCGAGTTACACTGAATCCTGTAGGATAAGATCACCTGTAGTGACAGAAGAAGCTGACACATTAATGAGAACTTTGACTTTTGGAATGGAAGTTGACAGTAGTCTTGAGAAGGAAGAAGGTATGTAACATCATGTCACCTCCAGAGAACATCACGTCACCTCCACATAGCATTCGGTCACTTCCACCACCAGACAACTATCCACATCAGGGCAGGGAAGGGTGGCTAATGTAAGACAGACACAGGAGTATTATCCTGGTTTCCCTCTGACCAGCTAGCTATGTTGATAAAGTTGCCTAACTCTGAGAACCAACCATTCCTATTTTACATACAAATACAGACAATGCAAAGGACGCATAAGTGCACCTGGACAGACCTAGAGAGTTTGACTGCAAAGGCAGGTGATGTACTAGTACACATAATTAGGACACTTACAGAAGTGGCAAAGGATCTAGCAGGGGACATGAAGGATCAATCTGCATGGTCTGGGAAGATGTACTGTGAAGCACTGAAAGAATGGGCTACACTGAAATAATAAGAGCAGTCTGTACTCCTGACTGACATGACACAGCAAAAAGGAAAGAGTATAGAGACATACTTTGTGAGGTTACAGCTGAAGTGGGCAGATATGGGATACAGTGCTAGAAACCCTCTTGATGTTAAAATAGCAATAAATGCATTAATAGCCGGTATGAATAAGGGCTTAAGGGACGCAGTCCAGTCAGCCAGATTTCAATGAGAAACATGGACCCAAAAGACATTTAACAACTAGCTAAGGGAGTTGAACAGACAAGGACCAAGTGTATGCTAGAGCTCAAAGAAAACAGTGGAGACACAGTAAGGGACCTGATTACCTAGCAAAAGTGAGGTGCTGGAATTTTGGGGCAAATGGACATTACTCCAAACACTGCAGAAATCTTAAAAAGGAGACAGAGCAGACTGATTTTACACTTCCTTTGCCATTGGCCTAAGAAATGGGCCACCCAGTGACAAATATATACCTTCTTCTTGTTCCCTCAGGACCTGGTCCTAACTTGATGATGACCATAACAATGCCAGGGGAATAGAGACAAAAAATTTTATTGACACTAGGGCAGCCAGGATTGTGGTGCACAAAGACTTTATAACACCAAACATGATAGAGATCATGGGATGTGTGAAGGTATAAATAATAAGGATCTACCAATCAAAATGAAGTGTATAAAGAAAGGTACAAGTACAGGCTAAAATTTAACTTTTAATAACTGCCTTTAAAAACGAATAATTCGTTCAGTAAATAACAAACAACCAATAAGTGTATCCTAACCACCAATCACTTGTGAAAAAACAAAAAATTGTTAAAACCGTCAGTAAAACAGACTTAACTTATTAATGGGATAGATAAGGATAGATCTATCTAGAAACTATCCACAATATTCAATAAATCTAGGTATATATCAAATGACTATATGTCTTTTTTTAAACTTCATAAATTGCACATCTCAAAAAACAGATCAGTCTTACCATATGTTGATATCCACTGTATACTTGTAAATGGGAGAGGCTTTTCAGACAACGCCATACATTACCCCAAACCATGTGGTCACATATGATCCAAGGACTGACAGTCTCCCAACGCGTTTCTCTGGCTAGATCATCAGGGGAGAGTTATGCCATTTTTGTCAGCTGTTAAGGTATATGTCACCCGCAGAGCTTGTGCAGACTGTTGAACGGGTGCACGTGTCTGAACCACGTGCGTTCTTAAATAGAACGCTAAAGCGGTCATATAGTGACGTCAGATCCTGTGCGTTCTCCTTAACGACGTAATATCCTATGCGCTCGTCATCTGGAACGCATATTTAGAACGCAAACTATCAAACAGGTGCACGCAAATGAATCATATGGGTTCCAATATAGAACGCTAAAATAACGTCATGTCCTAAGCGCTCTCCATAGTGACGTAATCTCCTATGCGCTCCTCATCTGGGACACTTGAATGGAACGCAAATTAACAAGCAGGTGCACACTAATGAATCACATGAATTCTAATCCAAAAAACAACGTCATATCCTATGCGTTCCCCATAGCGACGTAATATCTTATGCGCTTCCCAATATGGAACGCATAAATGGAACGCACAGGTCACATCAAAGATTCCAATATATTCAGCGTTCATGTGACTCCTCAGATGACGTCACATTGTAGACATCGCACCATTATATATATAAAGATAATAACATCCCATTTTTTCATATGGTATAATAATTGAATGTTTTCAAAGCTGATCTGAAAATTATTTTTAAAATTTAAAAAAACTAAAAAATTGTTGGGATATTCCACAGGTTCCACAAGAGACCAGTATCAATTCAATCATAATAGTCTTGGGGTATTATACAAATTCACCATATGTCATAGTATACTCAGATGTGAGTTAGAAAATTGATAAATGGTCAATATATCCTTCAATAATTCAATACCGTATATCGACACTGTTATCATAAGTTATCTTGGGGGAATTTTTTGCAACAAAGTGCCCTCCTATTCAACCCAGTAGTATAGATCCTTGTTCATAATAATCAAGAGTTGTGTATCAATTAATTTTCCCCTGTATATATACAAGAATGAGTATATAGACTTATTTCAAAAAACTATTTAAAAAAAACCCATTTGATGATAAATCTCTATAAGATCAGCAACTAAAATAAGCATGATATTAAGGATTCTTAGATTAATTCCATAGATAATGACTCAGATAAATCATTGGTAGAGTCAAAAGGACTTTTAACAAATAATTTAAGTCTCCTGAAAGATTGTCAGGTTCCTTGCAATGGAATTGGTGGTTATCTGAGTGCAAGGCACCCATATTGACATTCACGATGTAATGGAGGACACTGGAGATAGGTAAAAAGAGGGGTAAACAAAAACAACAAAAATTGTGGCTATACATCCCTATCAGACCTGGTATACTCTACCTAACCGTGGAGGTTGGCACCCTAAGAAGATACGAAGTTTGGCGCCCCCACTCCTCGGCGGCTGGCCCTAAGTTTCCCTATAACACCCTAATCTAAGCCTAGAATAGGTGTGGAAATAGAGATTACATCAATAGTAAAGGGATACATGGAAGAGAAAGAAGGCAAAGAGGGAGGTTAATAATGGGAGACGAGAATATTGAATTTAAACAAAGCAACTATATGTTAAGATTTCATTGAGACCCAAAGGCTGTTGTGTTTTCAGCTGATAGATCCATTTTGTTTCACTCTGTAAAATTATCTTATCCCAGTTGCAGCCCCTCCTTGGTGCTCCTATTTTATCAATGCCGATGAATTTGAGACCCGTCGTTTCCCCTCATGTTGACTAACCATATGTCTGGCTAGGGGTGTGTCTCTCTTCAGGGCTATGTCTCGCAGATGTTCACCTATTCTTCTTCTAAATTCTCGAATAGTCTTTCCTACATATTCCAGATTACATGGGCAGGTAGCTTTATAAATCACACCCTTGGTGCGACAATTAATGAAATGTCGGATTTCATAGGTTTTGTTCGTTACACAGCTCGTAAATGATCCTCCTGTAGCTAAAACCGGACAAGCAATACATCCACTGCATTTATAACAACCTTTTATATTGCTGGTAAGCCATGTCTCTTTCGTCTGGGATTAAAGTGGCTATGTACAATTCTGTCCCCAATAGATCTACCTTTCAAAAAGGTCATTTGCGGGAAATCTCCCACCAAATCTCCAATGTCCTCATCCATCTGTAGAATTGACCAATGTTTCTGGAGAATCGAGCGAACCTGCTGTGCTCCAGAATTAAGTGTGGTGATGAACCTACATGTGGGAGATTCATTTTTAGGTTGTTTAATATTCAGTAGTGATGTCCTATCCAAGGATTTTGTATCATTATATGCTTTACGTAGGACCCCATCCGGGTATCCCCTATTTAGAAATCGCTGCCTCAAATCTGCTGCCTGTATCTGATAATCACCCTCAGAGGAGCAATTACGTCGCATCCTCATGTACTGCCCCTTTGGAATGCCCTTTTTGAGGGAGTTGGATGATGACTTTCCCATCTCAATAGGGCATTCGTTGACGTAGGTTTTCTAAATGTCTTTGTTTCTATATTTCTATTTCCCATTTTTTTGATGTATATATCCAAGAAGGGCAGTTCAGACATATGGTGGTCAAAAGTAAAGGAAAGTCCCAACTGATTAACATTCAATTTAGCCACAAAAGTCTCCAGTTCAAGAATGGTCCCACTTAGGGTTGAGCATTCCGATACTGCAAATATCGGGTATCGGCCGATATTGGCTGTATCGGAATTCCGATTCCGAGTTCCGATATTTTCGTCTTATCGGATACCGGAATCGGGATTGTCACTGTCACTGTCAGTGTCCGTCGGTCGATTCTGTCAGGAGTCAGCGGCACTTACCTGGCAGAAGATCTCCGGCGGTCACGGGCTGGACTGCTTCATGGCCGCCATCTTCTTTCCCCGGCGGTCACATGCAGTTTCTCGCGATACCTGCAGTGACTGCTGGGTAATCCCGGCCGTAAAGCAGTCAGTCCGATGACGTCACCGCCGGGGAAGCAGGTAATCAGCTGTGCTGCGCCGGGATGTCAGGCTCTGCCTGTCATTGCGATGTAGCAGAGTTGGATCGTCGTGGGACTGTCGTTATGGACTGCGTCGGACAGGTGGTATACTGTTGGTTTGTTTTTTTTTCTTTTTTTACAGGAGATCGATGGCGTCGCAGGAATGAGAGTACAATAAAATTAATGAAAACTGTGTTGTCTCTTTTATTTCATTAAAAGACTTTTTTCTTGCTGTGTCTTTTTTTATGCATTTAATAACTTTGGGATTAATAATGGATCGGTGTCTTATTGACGCCTCTCCATTATTAACCGGGCTTATTGTCACCGTGCAATCAACGGTGACAATAACCCCTTATTACCCCGCTTGCCACTGCTACAGGGCAAGTGGGAAGAGCCGGGTAAAGTGCCACAATTGGCACATCTTTTGATGCGCCAAATGTGGGGCTGCTGTAGCCTGGTATTATCAGGCTGTTGAGGGCCAAAATCCATGGGCCTTGACAGTCGTTTAATACCAGGCCGCAGCAGTCTGCATTTTACTTGGCTGGTTAACAAAAATAGGGGGGATCCCCACGCCGTTTTTTTTTTCGAGGGGATTCCCTATTTTTGTTAACCAGCCAAGCTAAGCAGACTGCTGTGGCCTGGTATTATCAGGCTGGCAAGGTCCATGGATATTGGATCCTTACCAGCCTGAAAAACCAGGCCTCAGCGGTCTGCTTCATCTGGCTGGTTAACAAAAATAGAGGGGACCCCACGCCAATTTTTTTCGAGGGGATCCCCTATTTTTGTTAATCAGCCAAGATATGCAGACTGCTGTGGCCTGGTATTATCAGGCTGGCAAGGTCCATGGATCTTGGCTCCTTAACAGCCTGAAAATCCAGGCCTCAGCGGTCTGCTTCATCTGGCTGGTTAACAAAAATAGGGGGGACCCCATGCCAATTTTTTTCGAGGGGATCCCCTATTTTTGTTAATCAGCCAAGATATGCAGACTGCTGTGGCCTAGTATTATCAGGCTGGCAAGGTCCATGGATCTTGGCTCCTTAACAGCCTGAAAATCCAGGCCTCAGCGGTCTGCTTCATCTGGCTGGTTAACAAAAATAGGGGGGACCCCACGCCATTTTTTTTTCTAAGGGAACCCCTATTTTTGTTAATCAGTTCCCTCTGACGTCACTGATTGTGTCCCTGGCTGACCTGAAGTGAAAGTGGAAAGCAATCAATTAAGCTTTCCACTTAAGGGCCCGTCTCACATAGCGATATCGCTACCGAGATCGCTGCTGAGTCACTAGTTTTGTGACGCAGCAGCGAGCTCACCAGCGATATCGCTGTGTGTGACATTCAGCGACGATCAGCCCCCCTGCCGGGTATCGCTGATCGTCGCTGAAATGTCAGGACCTTTTTTTGATCGCTGGTTTCCCGCTGACAGGCACGCATCGCTGCGTGTGACAGGCGGGAGACCAGCGATCCGCTGGTAACCAAGGTTCACAGCGGGTTTCCAGGCGCAGGGCTGTGCCTAGAAACCCGCTGTGTACCTTGGATACCAGCGCCCTGATGCAGGGAGCTGGTATCCAAGGTACACAGCGGGTTTCCAAGCGCTGCGCGGTGCCTGGAAACCCGCTGTGTACCTTGGTTACCAGCGGATCGCTGGTCTCCCGCCTGTCACACGCAGCGATGCGTGCCTGTCAGAGGGAAACCAGCGATCAAAAAAAGGTCCTGACATTTCTGCGACGATCAGCGATACCCGGCAGGGGGGCTGATCGTCGCTGAATGTCACACACAGCGATATCGCTGGTGAGCTCGCTGCTGCGTCACAAAACTTGTGACTCAGCAGCGATCTCGGTAGCGATATCGCTATGTGAGACGGGCCCTTAAGCGATGTTACCCGCAGTGTCGCTGTCCCAGATCGCTGCCTGAGCTGCCTGTTTGGCAGCTCAGCAGCGATCATGTAGCGATACACCAGCGATCCTGACAAGTGCATATCGTTGTCGGGATCGCTGGTGTATCGTTATGTGACACCCAGCCTTTACTCTCCTGTCAGGCAGGAGAGGAACTCATTCATTTGGGGTTTACTGTGAGGCTGCAGCATTAGCTGCGGTCCCTGCAGTAAACATTAACCCTTTCTGAAGGATTACACCGTGGGACCTGACTGTGCATGGGATAGGTAAGAATAATTTTGCTTTTTTATTTTATTTTTATTACAGGAAATGGTTTTTGCAGTAAAATAAAAGATGGTCAAAAACATGTGTCTTTATTTCATTAAAATGATTTTTAATTAAAGTGTGTGTGTTTTATTTTTATTTCATGCAATAGGATTAATAATTGATAGTTGTCTAATTGACAGCTCTCAATTATTAACCTGGCTTAAGGTCACCTTTCAATAGCAAGGTGGCTTTAACCCCATATTAACCCATTCGCCACCGCTACAGGGCAATGGGAATAGACGGGCAAAGTGCCAGAAAGGGCGAATCTAATTATAGATTTGTCTTTCCTGGGGTGTCTGGGGGCAGATGTTAGTAGCCGGGGGGGCAAAAATAATGGTCCCTCTCTGGGCTATTATTATTTGCCCCCACTCACTGGCTTTGTCTGTCTGGTTGCGAAAATAGGGCGGGAGCCCACGCATTTTTTTTCAGCAATTTTACACCTCATATATATATATACATGTCATTGAATTTGTGACACATATATATATATTTATATTTGTAGTTCATACACTTCTACATAGTATAATAGCCGCTAATTCAATTGCCGGCTTTTGTGAAAATGCAGAACCCGACATGAAATGACACTTGGTGTACATAGGGTTAACCATGTCTTTTCATGTCCTTTGCTATCTAATTTGCACAAACAATTAAATCAGACTATGTGTGCAAAATTTCACACCTGTAGGGGTTAATTAAAGGTGTAAATTCGTAGCAAAAAAGTCTGTTTTTTTTACAACGAATTTACACCTTTAATTAACCCCTGCAGGTGTGAAATTTTGCACACATAGACTGATTTAATTGTTTGTGCAAATTAGATAGCAAAGGACATGAAAAGACATGGTTAACCCTATGTACACCAAGTGTCATTTCATGTCGGGTGCTTCTGTCTTTTCACTGAAGCCGGCTTTACCCGGCAATTGAATTAGAGGATATTTTACTATGTAGAAGTGTATAAACTATACATATATGTATATATATATGTCACAATGACATGTATATATATATATATATATATATATGTATTCTATGTGTGTATATTTAGTGTTTACAAGGAAAGAATGGGGTTTTTTTTAGTTGCGATATTTTGTTCCCATAGACTTACATGGGACTTCCGGTATCGGTATCGGGTATCGCCGATATTTTAGTGATATCGGCGATACCTTTCCGATTCCGATACTTTAGGATATCGGAAAGTATCGCTCAACTCTAGTCCCACTCCATATCATGAAGACATCATCAATATATCTTGACTAGAGTTGAGCGATACTTTCCGATATCCAAAAGTATCGGTATCGGAATGGTATCGCCGATACCCAAAAAATATCGGCGATACCCGATACCGATACCGGAAGTCCCATGTAAGTCTATGGGAACAAAATATCGAAATTAAAAAAACCCCATTCTTGCCTTGTTGGTTAATTGTACATGAAGGAAAACAAGAAAGAGTAATGTAGAATGTATTGGGGAAGGCTGAGGATGAGGAGACATTAAAGGCATAGATGTTTAACCCAATCAAATGGAATAGCATAAATATTTTTTTTTTTAAAGATGTTCGGATTGACGAAGAAATTGACAATGTTGTTAACGTTTTTTCTATTTTGGCAAATATGTATATTACACAACTTCCATGCTCTTCATCTTCACCTTTTTAACTTTTCACACACTTTCTCCTTCATAATCTTCTGCAGCATCATCTTTTTCATCAAATTATTCTTCATCTTCACCTTCTTTATCTTCTTCTTAAACTTCTTGCTATTCATCTTTGTTAACATTACTCATATTCTTCTTATTAAACTATTATTCTTATTCATATTCTGCTTCATCTTCTTCATCATATTCTTATTTGTGACAGAGAATCCTGTACTTGTAATCTGTCAAAGTATGAATTTTTCATCCTTCCGTTCTTGCTGTCACAAAAGATTTAAATTACAACAGTATTTGTCCGTGTTCAGTTTAGCCTGCAGCAGCAGGCATTTTCCAGGGGCACCACGAGGAGGAACGGACTCACCCCCATACACTGCTTAGTCTTCTTCTGCTTAGAATTTAGAGCATATATTTTGCTCTTCATTTTGGTCTTATACTTCATGTTCTTCTGCTTTTAGATCTTCTGCTTATTGTTCTTGTGTCTCTTGTTCTGTATCTTGTATTTGTAGCACAATCTTGTACCAGCTGATGTTACTGGGACACGGTTACTAAGCAGGAGGTACCTGTGCTCCAAAGCACTACCAAGGACCAGCAGACATTGCTGGAACTCGGATACCGAGATGGAGGCACCTAGGCCAAAGGCACTGCGGAGAACCAGCTGACGGTACTGGAACCCGGAGGGGCAGCAGAAGGAAAAGAGCCAATGGCACAACCGAGGACCAGCTGACGTTACTGGGACACGGTTACTAAGCAGGAGGTATCTGTGCTCCAAAGCACTACCAAGGACCAGCAGACGTTGCTGGAACTCGGATACCGAGATGGAGGCACCTAGGCCAAAGGCACTGCGGAGAACCAGCTGACGGTACTGGAACCCGGAGGGGCAGCAGAAGGAAAAGAGCCAATGGCACAACCGAGGACCAGCTGACGTTACTGAACCCCAGTAACACAGGAGCAAGTGTTGACTGTGCTAACAGCACTTCCGAGCAACAACTGGCGGTGTTGGAGCCCAGGGTCAAGGAGGATGTTTAAATACTAGATCAAGTAATTTCCTTGTTACCTGTCAATTTTAAATGTCTATACTTCAAACAAGAGAAAGATAACCTTTACTACCATAAGATGATGATTTCATTTAAACTAATATCTAGATAAATAAAGAATTGACAAACATAAACACATACATTAACATGTTGAACAGCAATGCAAACCACAAAATAAATTAGTTAAGGAATCTGCTATACGGTTGTACATAAAAGCATACAAGTACATATCTGAATCCATTAATGATGGATAAGTAACAGTATGTACACCATTTTTATTGTATAGACAATGAATGTCTAACTTCAAAACATCATCAGCATTACAAGTAGAGTTGAGCGATACTTTCCGATATCCAAAAGTATCGGAATCGGAATGGTATCGCCGATACCCAAAAAATATCGGCGATACCCGATACCGATACCGGAAATACAATGTAAGTCTATGGGAACAAAATATCGGAATTAAAAAAAACCCATTCTTGCCTTGTTGGTTAATTGTACATGAAGGAAAACAACAAAGAGTAATGTAGAATGTATTGGGGGAGGTTGAGGAGACATTAAAGGCATAGATGTTTAACACAATGCAATGGAATAGCATTAATATTCTTTTTTTGAAATACGTTTGGATTGACGAAGAAATTGACAATGTTGTTAACCTTTTTTCTATTTTGTCAAATATGTCTGTTTCACAACTTCCATGCTCTTCACCTTTTTAACTTTTCACACACTTTCTCCTTCATAATCTTCAGCAGCATCATCTTTCTCATCAAATTATTCTTCATCTTCACCTTCTTAATCTTCTAAAACTTCTTGCTATTCATCTTTTTGTTAACATTACTTATATTGTTCTTATTAAACAGTTATTATTCTTCATATTCTACTTCTTCATCTTCTTCCTATTCATCCTTTTCATCATATTCTTATTTGTGACAGACATTCCTGTACTTGTAATCTGTAAAACTCTGAATTTTCATCCTTCCGTTCTTGCTGTCACGAAAGATTTTAATTACAACAGTATTTGTCCGCGTTCAGTTTAGCCTGCAGCAGCATCAGGCATTTTCCAGGGGCACCACGAGGAGGAACGGACTCACCCCCATACACTGCTTAGTCTTCTTCTGCTTAGAATTTAGAGCATATATTTTGCTCTTCATTTTGGTCTTATACTTAATGTTCTTCTGCTTTTTGATCTTCTGCTTATTGTTCTTCTGTCTCTTGTTCTGTATCTTGTAGTTTGTCTTAACCTTCTTTGTCCTGTTGGTGATGGTACAAAAGCCAATGGAAGTAACGAGGACCAGCTGACTGTGCTGGAACCCGGAGGGTCAGCAGAAGGAAAAGAGCCAATGGCACAACCGAGGACCAGCTGACGTTACTGGGACAAGGTTACTAAGCAGGAGGTACCTGTGCTCCAAAGCACTACCAAGGACCAGCAGACGTTGCTGGAACTCGGATACCGACATGGAGGCACCTAGGCCAAAGGCACTGCGGAGAACCAGCTGACGGTACTGGAACCCGGATGGGTAGCAGAAGGTACAAGAGCCAATGAAAGTAACGAGGACCAGCTGACTGTGCTGGAACCCGGAGGGTCAGCAGAAGGAAAAGAGCCAATGGCACAACCGAGGACCAGCTGACGTTACTGGGACACGGTTACTAAGCAGGAGGTACCTGTGCTCCAAAGCACTACCAAGGACCAGCAGACGTTGCTGGAACTCGGATACCGACATGGAGGCACCTAGGCCAAAGGCACTGCGGAGAACCAGCTGACGGTACTGGAACCCGGATGGGTAGCAGAAGGTACAAGAGCCAATGAAAGTAACGAGGACCAGCTGACTGTGCTGGAACCCGGAGGGTCAGCAGAAGGAAAAGAGCCAATGGCACAACCGAGGACCAGCTGACGTTACTGGGACACGGTTACTAAGCAGGAGGTACCTGTGCTCCAAAGCACTACCAAGGACCAGCAGACGTTGCTGGAACTCGGATACCGACATGGAGGCACCTAGGCCAAAGGCACTGCGGAGAACGAGCTGACGGTACTGGAACCCGGATGGGTAGCAGAAGGTACAAGAGCCAATGAAAGTAACGAGGACCAGCTGACTGTGCTGGAACCCGGAGGGTCAGCAGAAGGAAAAGAGCCAATGGCACAACCGAGGACCAGCTGACGTTACTGGGACACGGTTACTAAGCAGGAGGTACCTGTGCTCCAAAGCACTACCAAGGACCAGCAGACGTTGCTGGAACTCGGATACCGACATGGAGGCACCTAGGCCAAAGGCACTGCGGAGAACCAGCTGACGGTACTGGAACCCAGATGGGTAGCAGAAGGTACCCATGGAAATTAAAGTTGAGGCAGCAGGACTTTTTGCCGTTCACACAGCAGGGGAACAGCTGACATTACTGAACCCCAGTAACACAGGAGCAAGTGTAGACGGTGCTAACAGCACTTCCGAGAAACAATTGGCGGTGTTGTAACCCAGGGATGAGAAGAGAACAGGGTGGAGGCAGCAGGACTGTTTGCCGTTCACACAGCAGGGGAACAGCTGACATTACTGAACCCCAGTAACACGGGAGCAAGTGTAGACTGTGCTAACAGCACTTCCGAGAAACAACTGGCGGTGTTGTAACCCAGGGATGAGAAGAGAACAGGGTGGAGGCAGCAGGACTGTTTGCCGTTCACACAGCAGGGGAACAGCTGACATTACTGAACCCCAGTAACACAGGAGCAAGTGTAGACTGTGCTAACAGCACTTCCGAGAAACAACTGGCGGTGTTGTAACCCAGGGATGAGAAGAGAACAGGGTGGAGGCAGCAGGACTGTTTGCCGTTCACACAGCAGGGGAACAGCTGACATTACTGAACCCCAGTAACACAGGAGCAAGTGTTTACTGTGCTGACAGCACTTCCGAGCAACAACTGGCGGTGTTGTAGCCCAGGAATGAGAAGAGAACATGGTGGAGGCAGCAGGACTTTTTACCGTTCACACAGCAGGGGAACAGCTGACATTACTGAACCCCAGTAACACAGGAGCAAGTGTTGACTGTGCTAACAGCACTTCCGAGCAACAACTGGCAGTGTTGTAGCCCAGGAATGAGAAGAGAACATGGTGGAGGCAGCAGGACTTTTTGCCGTTCACACAGCAGGGGAACAGCTGACATTACTGAACCCCAGTAACACGGGAGCAAGTGTTAACTGTGCTAACAGCACTTCCGAGAAACAACTGGCGGTGTTGTAACCCAGGGATGAGAAGAGAACAGGGTGGAGGCAGCAGGACTGTTTGCCGTTCACACAGCAGGGGAACAGCTGACATTACTGAACCCTAGTAACACGGGAGCAAGTGTTAACTGTGCTAACAGCACTTCCGAGAAACAACTGGCGGTGTTGTAACCCAGGGATGAGAAGAGAACAGGGTGGAGGCAGCAGGACTGTTTGCCGTTCACACAGCAGGGGAACAGCTGACATTACTGAACCCCAGTAACACAGGAGCAAGTGTTGACTGTGCTAACAGCACTTCCGAGCAACAACTGGCGGTGTTGTAGCCCAGGAATGAGAAGAGAACATGGTGGAGGCAGCAGGACTTTTTGCCGTTCACACAGCAGGGGAACAGCTGACATTACTGAACCCCAGTAACACGGGAGCAAGTGTTAACTGTGCTAACAGCACTTCCGAGAAACAACTGGCGGTGTTGTAACCCAGGGATGAGAAGAGAACAGGGTGGAGGCAGCAGGACTGTTTGCCGTTCACACAGCAGGGGAACAGCTGACATTACTGAACCCCAGTAACACGGGAGCAAGTGTAGACTGTGCTAACAGCACTTCCGAGAAACAACTGGCGGTGTTGTAACCCAGGGATGAGAAGAGAACAGGGTGGAGGCAGCAGGACTGTTTGCCGTTCACACAGCAGGGGAACAGCTGACATTACTGAACCCCAGTAACACAGGAGCAAGTGTTTACTGTGCTGACAGCACTTCCGAGCAACAACTGGCGGTGTTGCAACCCAGGGATGAGAAGAGAACAGGGTGGAGGCAGCAGGACTGTTTGCCGTTCACACATCAGGGGAACAGCTGACATTACTGAACCCCAGTAACACAGGAGCAAGTGTAGACTGTGCTAACAGCACTTCCGAGAAACAACTGGCGGTGTTGTAGCCCAGGGATGAGAAGAGAACATGGTGGAGGCAGCAGGACTTTTTGCCGTTCACACAGCAGGGGAACAGCTGACATTACTGAACCCCAGTAACACGGGAGCAAGTGTTAACTGTGCTAACAGCACTTCCGAGAAACAACTGGCGGTGTTGTAACCCAGGGATGAGAAGAGAACAGGGTGGAGGCAGCAGGACTGTTTGCCGTTCACACAGCAGGGGAACAGCTGACATTACTGAACCCCAGTAACACAGGAGCAAGTGTTTACTGTGCTGACAGCACTTCCGAGCAACAACTGGCAGTGTTGCAACCCAGGGATGAGAAGAACAGGGTGGAGGCAGCAGGACTGTTTGCCGTTCACACAGCAGGGGAACAGCTGACATTACTGAACCCCAGTAACACAGGAGCAAGTGTAGACTGTGCTAACAGCACTTCCGAGAAACAACTGGCGGTGTTGTAGCCCAGGGATGAGAAGAGAACATGGTGGAGGCAGCAGGACTTTTTGCCGTTCACACAGCAGGGGAACAGCTGACATTACTGAACCCCAGTAACACGGGAGCAAGTGTTAACTGTGCTAACAGCACTTCCGAGAAACAACTGGCGGTGTTGTAACCCAGGGATGAGAAGAGAACAGGGTGGAGGCAGCAGGACTGTTTGCCGTTCACACAGCAGGGGAACAGCTGACATTACTGAACCCCAGTAACACGGGAGCAAGTGTAGACTGTGCTAACAGCACTTCCGAGAAACAACTGGCGGTGTTGTAACCCAGGGATGAGAAGAGAACAGGGTGGAGGCAGCAGGACTGTTTGCCGTTCACACAGCAGGGGAACAGCTGACATTACTGAACCCCAGTAACACGGGAGCAAGTGTAGACTGTGCTAACAGCACTTCCGAGAAACAACTGGCGGTGTTGTAACCCAGGGATGAGAAGAGAACAGGGTGGAGGCAGCAGGACTGTTTGCCGTTCACACAGCAGGGGAACAGCTGACATTACTGAACCCCAGTAACACGGGAGCAAGTGTTAACTGTGCTAACAGCACTTCCGAGAAACAACTGGCGGTGTTGTAACCCAGGGATGAGAAGAGAACAGGGTGGAGGCAGCAGGACTGTTTGCCATTCACACAGCAGGGGAACAGCTGACATTACTGAACCCCAGTAACACGGGAGCAAGTGTTAACTGTGCTAACAGCACTTCCGAGAAACAACTGGCGGTGTTGTAACCCAGGGATGAGAAGAGAACAGGGTGGAGGCAGCAGGACTGTTTGCCGTTCACACAGCAGGGGAACAGCTGACATTACTGAACCCCAGTAACACGGGAGCAAGTGTAGACTGTGCTAACAGCACTTCCGAGCAACAACTGGCGGTGTTGGAGCCCAGTGTCAAGGAGGATGTTTAAATACTAGATCAAGTATTTTCCTTGTTACGTGTCAATTAAAAATGTCTATACTCCAAACAAGAGAAATATAACCTTTAGTACCATAAGATGATGATTTTACTTTAAAAAATATATGTAAATTAATAATTGACAAACATAAACGCATACATTAACATGTTGAAAAGCAATGCAAACCACAATAAAAATCGGTTAAATAATCTGCTATACGGTTTTAAATAAAAGCATACAAGTACATATCAGAATCCATTAATGATGGATAAGTAACAGTATGTACACCATTTTCATTTGCTGAATAATATCACTAAAAAGTTTTTAAAAATATCTAAAATTTCCATCATGTAATACTGATAATATGTGCCAATCATTTATATTAACAAAAAAAACCTTTAAAAAGTGCATAGTGAAAACAGCTATTTATGCCTGACTGTGGACTTGCAAGCATGACAACGGATAGATAAGGTATATATAGATGAGACTGCATAGCCACAGATGGTGAATGGCGATGTAATACTGTACCTCAATAAAGTGTGCGTTACTACTACATCCTTTTTTTTATATAGCTTTATAAAAGGGTACGTGCATGTATGCTTGCACCTTTGTTTGGACGCACAGACTGGCTTCCTGCTGTGACGCGTTGGGTATTGGAGCGTCTGTGCGTCTTATGACACAGACTAACATTCACGGTGCGCATCGTTCATCATCGCAAGCGTACCGACAACACAAAGGCGTTGTCATGACTGCTTTACTCAGTAAACATGCACCTATGATGAAACATACACGCATGTGCCCTATTACATAACAAGCTACAAGAAAAATGCGTGTGAGGTGTGACACAGCTGTTTTGTTAAGGTACAGTATTATATCGACATTGTACAGGTGTCGCTATTCAGTCTGATAAATAGATATCATTCACCTATTCTATCAGTTGTCGTTCTTTCAGCACCACTTACAGGTATATATTTTGCTATTGTGACTATGCACTATTGACTTTACCAAGGTAATGCATGATTTTTGTTAGCGATTATCATGTTTACATGAAGGACCTTTATGATATGGGCTGTTAACTTTCTAATCAAATATGTATTTTTTAAAATGACACAAATATAAGTAATGTTGAAGAGGACTATTCCTACACGCATTGTTTGCACAATATTACAGGTGTACATCACGTCCCTTAATCAACATTGGATATTATATTTACTTGTATGCTTTTATTTCAAAGGCAAGAACACTGAAGTATAACCTTCGCACTGCAGCAGTTGTCAAAGTTCAACCCACATTATGCACTTCCAACATTGCAGTATTTGAGTCATCATGATGTGAGTTGGATTTGTCTAAGCTATGGAGTGACAAGGTTGACCATCAGTATCCTATAGCATAAGTAGGCTTTTGTGTTTGCATTTGTTTTCGACATGTGCATATCTGTAATAATATGTCACAATTATTTTGTTACAGATTTGTGACAAAGACAAATCATTTTATGGTTTGAAAGTTGACGTTTCAAATGTTTACAGCTTAGAAATCATGGTGTAGCCTCATATCTATGTGTAGCACTAGACACTTTGAGATGTCATGTTTTTTTCACCATGATTAGGTAGCTAGCAGTAATTTTTGCCGGACACACAGCAGGGGAACAGCAGGCGTTACTGAACCCCACAAACACATCAGCGATTGTTTTCATCTGTGCATCTAACACTTCTGAGCAGCAACTGGCGCTGTTGAAGCCCAGGGTCAAGGAGGGTGTAGGCAGAGGCCTAGTATGAGACGTTTGAAGTTGAAGTTGTAGTTAGCAGCAGTAATTTTTGCCAGACAGACAGCAGGGGAACAGCAGGCGTTACTGAACCCACAAACACATCAGCGATTGTTTTCATCTGTGCATCTAACACTTCTGAGCAGCAACTGGCGCTGTTGAAGCCCAGGGTCAAGGAGGGTGTAGGCACAAAATATTGAGTTATTGCCTTGTTACGTGGCCATTGCAAATGTATGTACTTCAAACAAGAATAAATGAAGTTTTACTACGACAATAAAATGATGAATTTCAATTACAAGAATAGAAAAATATTTATACTTGACAGTCCTCTGTGGTTGATAACGTTTAATGGCTAACTGAAAATATGGTAACAAATTCAAAGCTTTCGAGACTACTCAGGTGTCTTCATCAGGCTAAGAGTAAAGCCAAAAAAGAAGAATCACATATTTCTACACACAACAGGACACAGGAATAGCTAAGACAAGTGAGGGAGGGACAAGTGAGGGGAGACCGGCAACAAAAAGGAGAACAAGGATGAATTATCAGCGCCACACAATCACAGATAAATTAATGAATTTACCTGTGGCAAAAGACTTTTGTATGCCCGGTCATAGCATGATGGATATGGAATTACTGGTATTAAAATATAACTTCAAATATGAGAAACGTACAAAGGTTTCAGAATATAAGCTCATCATGACCTTTGACACTGTTAGTGATGGAATGAATAGATCACATGGATTTATGTCATTCTATATCAATTAAGGAATCTGCGTCTATGCCCTTCCAGGGTCATGAAAACCCAAAAAAAGACGCCAATGAGAGGGCAATCAAACTTTCTATCCTTATCTAGGAACTGTTCCAATATTTTTGTTCATCCCTGTGAGATAATGACAGTTCTGATACACGTCACTTACTTGTCTTACCTATTGCACTATTCCTGTGTCCTGTTGTGTATAGAAATATGTGATGCTTAATTTTTTTATTTAGTCTTTGCCTGATGAAGAGACGTGAGTAGCCTTGAAAGCTTGCAATTTGTTTCCATCTTTTCAGTTATCCATTAAAAGGTATCAACCACTGCTGACTCTGAAGTCTAAATATTTTTCTATCTACTGGCTAACACGGTACAAAGATACACATGTTTTCTAATTTCAAGAAGGAAAAATAAAGAAAATACAAATATAAACGCATATATGCACATGCCAAAAATAAATGGAACAACACAACACCCAAAAAATTGGTAACAAAATATAGTGTTGTAAATTTAAGAATAAAAGTCCATTTTTTTTTTTATGAATAATGCTTAAGGAACGCTATGTTAAACCATAACATAGTGAAGACAATGGATTTTGTAATAGTCACTCATCATCATCATCGCAAATTTTATGTGACAGTCACAGACATTTCAATTATTTAAGTTCATAAAATCGTAACTTTCTATAGCATGTATGACATGTCCAGCATGGACTCATCAATGTGATGATTGATGACACAATAATGTACGATAAAAAATAACCATTTAAAAAAACATTAGGCATTGTTTGTCACAATTTAAGTGTGTGCCTGCAAGTGTAGGTGAAACAAAGGCTACGGATAGCAAAGGTATATTCTATGTCTGTATCAGACAGTGGACAGCCTCTGATGGGTAATGCCGATGTTATACTGTACGTCAATAAAGTCTGCGGCTGAAATCATGCATTTTTTGCTTGTAGAGTGTTGAAGAGGGTAAAAGAATGTCTGGTTGCGCAAAGCTTTATCCGTCAACACTACCTTCCTACTGTCACGCGTAGGGTAGGGTAGCGTGTGGCAATTAGCTGACTATCAAATGTGAGGTTAGGCTGCGTTATTGCGCACTAGGGACGCAAAAAAAAATACAGCAGTAATAATTTAATGTGTAATACTCCACCTATGACAAACAAAAAAATTATGTTCCCTCTTTAACAATGTACAAGACTAACAAGCCTAATGGTTGACGCTGACTTAATTGAGATACAGTATTACATCAACATTGTCCATGAGTAACTATGCACTGTGATACCTATATACCAGTATTAATTTATATCTCTTGTGGTTGTTTCAACAGCACTTGCAGGTATAACTACCTATTGTCAGTATGCATGATGCACTTTCTAGATGTAATAATTTATTATTGGACATTATTACCATGTTTACATGCTGGCCATTTCATATATGGTGTTTGAAGTTACAGTTGGCATCAGTATGTGTATTTTATAATGTCTGTCATAAATAAAACTCGTGATGATGATGATGAGGATTTAATGATTCGTACATCCATTGACTGCATTATCTTACAGGTACAGATAAAGTTCCTTAAAAAGCATTAATTCATAAGTATGAAATGTACTTTTATGCATTAATTTCAAAATGTGAAGAGTAGACTATGTGTTTATTTTTTGTTACCATTTCTAATAGACATGTGCAGATATGCGCTGTGATGACAAATTATTATTTGTCCATATTTGTCATAAAAATTTATCATTCTAGGCCTGCAAAACTTCACAATTTCATGTTTTCAGCATAACAAGCAGGGTGACGGCTCTTCCCTATTTGGAGCATGTTGGTCATGTGTTTTTCTGTCCATGTGTCGGGAACAGGAGACTTCTTGCCGTTCACACAGCAGGGGAACAGCTGGCGTTACTGAACCCACTAACAGTAGAGCTTGTGTTTTGTTCTGTGGACACGACACTTCTGAGCAGCAACTGGCAGTGTTGGAGCCCAGGGAGTAGAGTTCAGGTGGTAGAAAGATGAACATAACAGGAGACATGGATAACGTTGCGAACCAGTTATTTAATCTGAAAACGGACAGACAAATTCTGGCGAGATCCATGCCTTGTTCATTTTCAGAAAAGTAAGCCGGTCTACATTATCGGAGGACAGTCGCATGCGACGGTCTGTTAGTACACCACCTGCAGCACTAAAGACGCGCTCTGATAATACACTGGCAGCAGGGCAAGCCAGCACCTCCAATGCATACTGGCTAAGCTCTGGCCATGTATCCAGCTTAGAGACCCAAAACTTGAATGGGGAAGAGCCATCTGGGAGTACACTGAGAGGCAAAGCCAAGTAGTCTGTCACCATCTGACGGATACGTTGCCTCCCGCTGACTGGAGCCCTCTCGGATGGTATAGACATTTGTGGCGCTGCCACAAAACTTTGCCACATTTTTAACATACTGGTCTTTCCCTGTGCAGAGGCACTGCGTGTGCTCCCTCTTGTTGCAGAGCTCTCTACACTGCCTCGACGCATAGAGCTGCTTTGTAAAGCAGTAGCAGCAGCAGTGCTCTCGGCAGTAAGGTAGAACATTAGGGATTGCACCAGTGTGTCTTGGTACTCCCGCATTTTACGCTCCCGGTTCAACGGTGTGATGAGGCTTTTGACGTTGTCCCGGTAGCGAGGGTCTAGGAGGGTGTACACCCAATAATCAGACGTCATGAGAATGTGGGCGATGCGGCGGTCGTTTCTTAGGCACTGCAGCATGAAATCAACCATGTGCTGCAGACTCCCAACTGGCAAAGAAACGCTGTCCTCTGCAAGAGGCGTCATCTCTGCCTGCTCTGCATCACCCCACCCTCGCTCTACATACTGACTAGAGCGTTGTGTACCTCCCTCTGGAGCGATGTCTTCCTCCTCCATTGACTCCTCCTCCTCATCCTCCTCACAAAGTGAGCCCTGCCCAGCCCTTTGTGAGGAACCACGTTGCGCTGACTTTCCAGAAGGTGATGGAATTTGTGACTCCTCATCCTCCACCTCTTCCAAAACCTCATCCCTTATTGCTTGCAGTGTTTTTTGAAGCAGGCAGATAAGGGGGACAGTCAGGCTGACTAGTGCATCATCTGCACTCGCCATCCGCGTTGACTCATCAAACGCACGCAAAACGTGGCACATGTCCTTCATAATGGCCCACTCATTAATGGTGAAGTGTGGACGGCGCAAATTGCGTGTTGATTGCGCCTGATGCAGCTGATACTCCATTACTGCTGGCTGCTGCTCACACAACCGCTCCAACATATGTAACGTTGAATTCCACCTGGTGGATACGTCATATATGATGCGATGTTCAGGAAGGCGCAATCTGCGTTGCAGAGCTGCAATGCGCGATCTGGCCATGCTGGAACGTCGCAAGTGAGCGCACTCTAGGCGGACCTTGTGCAGCAGTGCATCAAGATCCGGATAGTCCCTCAAAAAACTCTGCACGACCAAGTTGAGCACATGTGCCAGACATGGTATGTGAGTGAGTTTGCCAAGGCCCAGAGCTGCCACCAGATTTCGGCCATTGTCACACACTACCAAGCCTGGCTGGAGATTCGCTGGCAAAAACCACACGTCGCTCTCCTGCTTGATGGCATTCCAGACCTCCTGCGCTGTGTGGCTTCGATTCCCCATGGGAATTAATTTCAGAATGGCCTGTTGCCGTTTGGCCACGGCTGTGCTCATATCGGTCGCATCAGGTAAGCGTCCACGGGTCCATGTGGAGGTAGACCGTGACGGCTCCTGCAGCGATGATTCTGAGGAACTGGAGTAGGAGGAGGAGTCAATGTGGACAGACTTGATTCCGGCAATCCTTGGAGTTGGCAGAACACGTACAGCGCCACTCGCAAGATCTGTACCCGGCTCCACAACATTCACCCAATGGGCAGTGAGTGAAAGGTATCGTCCCTGGCCATGGGTACTGGTCCACGCATCGGTGGTCAGGTGGACCTTGCTACTGACGGCGTTTAGTAGCGCATGTTTAATTTTTGCCTCAACATGCTTTTGCAGACCAGGGACGGCTTGCCTGCTGAAATAAAATCGGCTGGGCACATTGTATTGTGGGACTGCCAATGCCATTAATTCACGGAAACTGTCAGTCTCCACCAGCCTGAATGACAGCATTTCAAGGGACAGGAGTTTTGCAATGCCAGCATTCAGAGCCTGTGCTCGTGGATGGTTTGCCGAGTATGGCCGTCTTTTATCCCATGCCTGTGCTACCGATGGCTGTTTTGTGGCCTGGGTGTGTGAGGATGACAGGGAACTTGCAGCTGTGGGTGGAATAACACTGTGTCTCTGGACAACAGTGACAGAGGTTCTTCCATGGCGATCCTGTGAGGAAGCCGAACCAGCTGTGTGTGAACTGGAGGAAGAGGCTCCAACACGAGCTGAAGATGTAGGTGCTGCTGTAGGTTGGCCTACATCTCCAGTGTGTCTTTGTAACTCAACAAAGTGCTTTGACCGCACATGTTTCCACATATTTGTTGTATTAAGGTTACTGACACTTTTACCTCTTTTAATTTTTTGATTACACAGCTTGCATTTGACATAGCAAATATCATCTGCAACTGTATCAAAAAAGGACCACGCAGAGCAAGTCCTGGGAGCGCCCGGTTTGGCTGTTGGAAGAGAACTGCTCCGAACGGGTGCCAAACTGGAGGCTACAGGCAAGCGAGTCTGCAGCCTACCTCTCCCTACTGTTTGGACCGTTGGGGCAATCTCTTCCTCAGAGCTGCTCCCACCACCTTCCTGTTCCTCACGCCATGTTGGGTCTTGGACCTCATCATCTCCACCACTACCCTCTTCCAACACCTGCTGTTGTTGGGTGGTCTGGCCAGCACCATGCTCAACAGAAACTGGCAACTGAGTCTCATCATCATCAGATGCGTTCTGCGGTGTGCTGACCATCGGCACTGGCTCACCCGCCTCTTCAGATTCAGAGAGACACAGCTGTTGCGCATCACTGCATACTGCCTCTTCTTCACATTCCAGAATGCTGCTTGGCTGGGCCCCTGTTTGCAAGCCAACAGATTCTGAGAACAGAAGCAGAGACTCAGCTGGCTCCTGTACAGAGCTCTCTGACTGCCTGGGCAATTTGGCAGGCGGTGAAGAGACTGATGGTTGTTCAACAGTGCTGTGGTCCTGAGAGGAGGTGGAAGCTATTGAAGTCGATGCATTGGCTGCCATCCAACCAACAACGGCTTCAATTTGTTCTTCACGCAGCAGGGGGGTACGCTGAGCTCCTACAAAAGTGCGCATAAAGGAACGCTCACGGGGAAAACTGGTGGATGCTGTGTCACTGGGTGCGGCAGCAGCCACAGAATCCCCACGTCCTCTCCCTGCTGCAAATCCACGGCCACGACCACGACCACGTGCCTTACTCACTGACTTCTTCATCTTGGTAGATTGATAAAGAAAGTCAGAAAAGTTATAAGGCCTAAGTGTGGTTATTCCTCACAGACTACAGTGAACTCTGCAGACAACTGTTCAGCATCTGTGAAAGGCCCCTTTGTGTACTTCTATAGTGTTTGCAACCAATGTATTGTATACGGATGGAAGCGCGTCACACTAATAGATTAGATTTTTTTCCACTAAAATGGAGCAGCACCAATTAGAGAAAAATGTGAAGGATGAGGCAGTGACACACGCTCAGCAGACTACAACCGGCAGTGGTTGAAGAACAAACTGGAGCGTAATCTGCACTCAAAAAATGAAAAGCTCACAGACTACAGTGAACACTGAAACACAACTGTTCAGTAGCTGTTAAAGGCCCCTTTGTCTACTTCTATAGTGTTTGCAACCAATGTATTGTATACGGATGGAAGCGCGTCACACTAATAGATTAGATTTTTTTCCACTAAAATGGAGCAGCACCAATTAGAGAAAAATGTGAAGGATGAGGCAGTGACACACGCTCAGCAGACTACAACCGGCAGTGGTTGAAGAACAAACTGGAGCGTAATCTGCACTCAAAAAATGAAAAGCTCACAGACTACAGTGAACACTGAAACACAACTGTTCAGTAGCTGTTAAAGGCCCCTTTGTCTACTTCTATAGTGTTTGCAACCAATGTATTGTATACGGATGGAAGCGCGTCACACTAATAGATTAGATTTTTTTCCACTAAAATGGAGCAGCACCAATTAGAGAAAAATGTGAAGGATGAGGCAGTGACACACGCTCAGCAGACTACAACCGGCAGTGGTTGAAGAACAAACTGGAGCGTAATCTGCACTCAAAAAATGAAAAGCTCACAGACTACAGTGAACACTGAAACACAACTGTTCAGTAGCTGTTAAAGGCCCCTTTGTCTACTTCTATAGTGTTTGCAACCAATGTATTGTATACGGATGGAAGCGCGTCACACTAATAGATTAGATTTTTTTCCACTAAAATGGAGCAGCACCAATTAGAGAAAAATGTGAAGGATGAGGCAGTGACACACGCTCAGCAGACTACAACCGGCAGTGGTTGAAGAACAAACTGGAGCGTAATCTGCACTCAAAAAATGAAAAGCTCACAGACTACAGTGAACACTGAAACACAACTGTTCAGTAGCTGTTAAAGGCCCCTTTGTCTACTTCTATAGTGTTTGCAACCAATGTATTGTATACGGATGGAAGCGCGTCACACTAATAGATTAGATTTTTTTCCACTAAAATGGAGCAGCACCAATTAGAGAAAAATGTGAAGGATGAGGCAGTGACACACGCTCAGCAGACTACAACCGGCAGTGGTTGAAGAACAAACTGGAGCGTAATCTGCACTCAAAAATGAAAAGCTCACAGACTACAGTGAACACTGAAACACAACTGTTTAGTAGCTGTTAAAGGCCCTTTGTCTACTTCTATAGTGTTTGCAACCAATGTATTGTATACGGATGGAAGCGCGTCACACTAATAGATTAGATTTTTTTCCACTAAAATGGAGCAGCACCAATTAGAGAAAAATGTGAAGGATGAGGCAGTGACACCAGTCAGCAGACTACAACCGGCAGTGGTTGAAGAACAAACTGGAGCGTAATCTGCACTCAAAAAATGAAAAGCTCACAGACTACAGTGAACACTGAAACACAACTGTTCGTAGCTGTTAAAGGCCCTTTGTCTACTTCTATAGTGTTTGCAACCAATGTATTGTATACGGATGGAAGCGCGTCACACTAATAGATTAGATTTTTTTCCACTAAAATGGAGCAGCACCAATTAGAGAAAAATGTGAAGGATGAGGCAGTGACACACGCTCAGCAGACTACAACCGGCAGTGGTTGAAGAACTAACTGGAGCGTAATCTGCACTCACAAAATTAAAAGCTCACAGACTACAGTAAACCCTGCAGACAACTGTTCAGTAGCTGTGAAAGGCTCCTTTCTGTACTTCTATAGTGTTTGCAACCAATGTATTGTATACGGATGGAAGCACGTCACACTAATAGATTTGATTTTTTTTCTAATATAATGGAGCTGCACCAATTCCACAAAATAAAATAAAAAAAAAAAAGAGTCAGTGACACGTGCAGATGCCTACAAACAGTGGTGGATGCAGAGCAAACTGCAGCGTCACCTGCACTGTCACACACACACCTTGCACAGAGCTGTTAAAACAACACTGGCAAAATGAAGCTTTACACAGCGGTTGGTAAACTAGCCTGCCTCAAGCACAGTAGTACACAAAATCGCAATATCTATCTGTCCCTCAGAGTGAGCAGAGTAGCGTTCTGTCCCTAACTGAGTTCACAGCACAGTGACGCTAAAATGGCTGCGGCGCCTTTTATAGTGCATTCTGACATCATTTCAGCAGCCAATCACAGCCATGCCATTAGTTAAGATGACCGCAGCATTACAGGATGTGCCCACACTTCATAAGATTCATCATTGGCTGACTAACATCACATTGCCTCTCAAAGAATTATGGGAACTTCCGATTCCGGTATACGATATTGAAAAAGTATCGGAATTAAGTATCGGAATTCCGATACAGCGAATATCGGCCGATACCCGATACTTGCGGTATCGGAATGCTCAACACTAATTACAAGTTATCTGTGATATTACTAAAATGTTCCATTTGCTGAATAATGTCACTAAATAGTTTATACAAAATTATACAATTTCCATCATGTAATACTCATAATATGTGGCAATAATCATTTTTATTAACAAACATAACCTTTAAAAAGTGCATAGTGCATAGTGAAAATTGCTATTTATGGCTGACTGTCGACTTGGAAGCATGACAACAGATAGATAAGGTATATATAGATGACACTGCATAGCCACAGATGGTGAATGGCGATGTAATACTGTACCTCAATAAAGTGTGCGTCACTACTACAATAATTTTTTTTATATAGCTTTATAAACAGGGTACATGGATGTATGCTTGTGCCTTTGTTTTGACGCACAGACTGCCTTCCTGCTGAGACGCGTTGGGTAGTGAACAGTTGTGTGCAGTGTTCACTGCAGTCTCTGCGGAATAACCACACTTAGACCTTATAACTTTTCAGACTTTCTTTATCAATCTACCAAGATGAAGAAGGCAGGGAGTAAGGCACGTGGTCGTGGAGTTTCTTCAGGGAGAGGACGTGGGATTCTGTGGCTGCTGCGGCCCCCAGTGACACAGCATCCACCAGTTTTCCCCGTGAGCGTTCCTTTATGCGCACTTTTGTAGGAGCTCGGAGTACCCCCCTGCTGCGGGAAGAACAAATTGAAGCCGTTGTTGTTTGGATGTCAGCCAATGCATCGACTTCAATTGCTTCCACCTCCTCTCAGGACCACAGCACTGTTGGGCAACCATCTGTCTCTTCACCGCCTGGCAAATTGCCCAGGCAGTCAGAGAGTTCTGTACAGGAGCCAGCTGAGTGTCTGCTTCTGTTCTCAGAATCTATTGGCTTGCAAACAGGGGCCCAGCCAAGCAGCATTCTGTAATTTGAAGAGGGAGTATGCAGTGATGCGCAACAGCTGTGTCTCTCTGAATCTGAAGAGGCGG